>JAMXBB010000001.1:7995873-8274658 GCA_024138015.1 Lumnitzera littorea | reverse complement strand
TACATACATACATATATATATATATAAGAATACCCTAAGTTTGGAGAAAAAAATTAATAATTAAGCAAGTTGGAAAATTTGATAAAATATAATTATAAGTATTTATATATATTTATACCATAAAATAGGAAAATTATCGATTATATGATTTAAATAATTATTAAATTGTAATTATACTAAGAAAAGCCTAATTTCACATTTTATAACTTTTTAAGTTGAAATAATGAACTTTGTGATATTTTTATATCACTATCAAAACTACAAGTTACAGCGTCCAAAACGGCGAGTTACAGCATTCAAAACGGCGAGTTACACCGTTCAAAACGGATCTCACTATGAGAAAATACACTTGAAAACAATTAAAATGGATTATAAGTTCATAAGAATCTAAGCTAAATCAAAAAAGTTATACGCGATTAACGAAAAAGCTCAAATCAAGCATTTCATAAGAATAGATAACTAATTTAAGTAGTTAGTGCCAAATATAGGAATAACTTAGTTATTTATCTCAAACATTCATTACCTTTCATATTTCTTAAATATTAAGTAATTCCGATACGAATACCGACTTACCAAGTGGACTATTACAACCAATGATAGATTCAATGGCCAAATGAGTACTTCCGATGACTCTATATTTGTTTTGTGTTTGTAATTAGTGTACCTAAAGTAAATATTAATAATTTGATGCATGAGGGTTAGAATTATGCATGTGTCTGAATACTGGTTGTGTATTGTGTAAAAGATTATGAAACATAATAACTGAATAATTGATTGCTTGATTTATTACTGCATAATTGAATGGTTTGTTGATATTTCTTGATCACCTCATAAGTTGACTTAACCATATTTGACTTAATTAAAATTAAATGTATCATACATAAAGCACGAACATTGCATATAATGTTCAGGCCGTTACCTCACACAGTTGGTAATGAAGGGCTTTAGAGGGATGGATTCCCACATAATTTGATTAGTACAGTATAGGAGCACTGGTACAATAAAACCCTACGCTTGGTTTGCAGGTTAACTTGCCGTCGGAGATGCTAATCATGGGTGACTGGGGGTCACGTTTAGAGACCACCACTATAGGGTGTGGGCGTAAACTGCAGGGGCCACCTTACCATTAGACCTGAGAATTTATATATTACTAATTGTTGGAAATATAAACCTGTTTCGTGAAATATGGAATTTCCATATATATATATATATTTATATATGGTTAAAAACTTAGATGTTAGAGCCTAGTTGTGATTGGTGCCGATATATCTCCAACCCTTATTTTAGAGGGCGTTAAATCCGATGTTATATACAATACCGATCAACTGCATATATATTGATTGACATACTGTTTGTTTATGCATTCATATGTTTGATAATAAACTGTTTGATAATTTGTTTGATGGTATAGTATGAGGGATAACTTACTAAGCTCTTTGTGGTTTACTCCCTAATAGTTTTCTCTTGCGGGTTACTAGATAATCGGGTATGGGCTAGGAGCTGAGTGTTGAGTACCAATGTCGAGGTGCTTAAAAGTTAAAATATGAGGATAGATTGTGTAAATGGTTTAAATTATTACATATAATTATTAATACTATATTCAAATTTTATGACTTTCATAAGTTTAAGTTTTAGAACTTTACCATCTAATCTTATCGTTTGGTAGAGAATACCGATTCTCTGCAATTCTGATGGATTGTGGCTTATCGGATATCTATAGTCACATATATGTTGTAATAAGTTAATTAAATTAAGAATAAAAACTTTAGTGATTAATTGTTTAGAATCTTACAATCTTTAACTTATAAGGATATTTTTAGATCATAGGTACACACATGACATGAAAATATTAGGCAATCTTACTAGACCTTTCTTAGGGTTATGACACAATGTACATGACCCCAAATAAATCAAAAACCCGATTTTAAACTGTGCGCCCCCCCCCCCCCCTCTCCTATATTTCAGTCATGCTTAATTATTTAAAAAAAAGCCCTAAATTGATAGCACGTTCTGTATGTAGTGTGCTCATCTTAACCCAAAATACGTACCCAAACCCTAATTTCCAAACACGAAGAAGAGTGTGATCTGCCAGTTGTAGTGAAAGATTCGGGAATGCTATTGTTTGAGAAGAGAAAATCCATTCCCTAAGAAGATAGAAGATCAAAGTACCCTATGTGAGGGCTCACTTTTTGTTTTATAGAAGGGCGTAAAGGTGCGTTTTTTCTATTTCTTTTGTGAATCTTTCTTGTTGTTGTTTACTATAGCATTTTCTCTTCTGGTTATACAATAATGCTTGGTTATGGCTTTGTATATTTTGTCATTTGTGGCTGGGCAACTGTTGAGCTTTGATGGGTCGTGTATTTTTTCTCTTATTATTTGGTTCTTTATGTTTCTTATCACTGGTTACGTTGATGGGTGATGTAATTTTTTACTTGTTTGTCTAATTTCTCACTTGGTTGTAGTTTGCTGTTGCAATGGGGGTCTAATCTTAATGTTGTCATTACATGTTAAAATACAGTATCTATCCCTAATGTCCTCTTGCGGCTCCTTTAATTACATTTACTTTTTCATCTTGTCAATTTATAAGTTTGTCCTCACTATAAATGGTGCATGTGAAGTGGTTTGCAGTAGAAGTTAAGGTTTGTGAAGTGATCTATGTTAGTATTATTATAATTATTATTTATGACTTTTTATGTAAGGCTATGCTTTTTTTTTTTTTTATTATAGCACTAGCTGAGATGGACCCTTTGTTTTCTAATATATACTGATACCAAGTTAGCAGTTTTTATTATAAGTTTCAAGTTTATGGTATATGCTATTCAGTTTTGTATGTTTGACTTTTATGGTCATGTGGTTTAGTATTAAAATTCTAAAGTTGACATGGTCACTACGTTGTCATTTATGTATTCAAATGCACATGAAGTACATTGTACTGATGTGGTAATCTTTTCTTTACTTTATATGATGCAGAAATGGTAGGAAACACTTTGTACAACTTTAACGTGCATTATGGTTGCTTTTTCACTCAAGGCACAAAAACCAATTATGAAAGTGGGAGCTTAGAGAGGGTGGCAAAGATCAATGCTAAGGGTTTAACTTTGAATACTTTGATGGAAGAATTAGTTGGTTGTGGTAGTCTATACAAAAAGTTTTTGATTTATCAATTTCTTGGGAAAACAATTGATGAGGAAAGGGGTTTAGTAATGCTTGACAAAGATTCAGATGTTCATAGTATGTTTCTAGCTCATGGCAACAGGAGGGAGGTTTACCTATATGTAGGTGATTATGATTCTTTACCTGGTGCTTGGGCAATAGCAAATGCTAGCGACGATTTGTTTTGGAAACGAGTTGCTGAGCATGAACATTTGATTGATATGGGCGTTGATGGAAATACCAAATTTGATCGAAACAATGACGCACCTAAGTATAATGTATATGGTGGAAGTGAACTATTAACATCTCCACCAGCTTTAAATGAAGATATGGAGATTTAAAAAAGTAGGCCAGTTTTCTTTTATGAGAACGACTTAGACCGTCCTACTTTACTTGTAGGGATGAGATTTAAAGACATCAAGGAATTCAAGAGGGTTATATACGCGTACAATGTGAAGCTACGTCGTGATGTCAAGTTTATCAAGAATGAGAGGAGGGTTGTTGTTGCTTATAAAGTCAATTGTGGTTGGAGGTGTTATGGAAAGCCTATGCTTGGGGAGGAGAGCACGTACATGCTTAGGTGACTTGAAATGGATTATAAATGTCCTATCCTCCACAAGTGAGTTGTTTGGCCGTACGGTCTTTGGCGACAAGGTATACCGCTTTGATTAGGGATCTTTTCTCTTTCTTAGTCTACGTTTTAAGTAGTGTTTGCAATTGATAAAGTAAAGAGAGATGGGAATGGGGTTAACTTAGGGTTTTCATTAAAATATAGATCATGTGCAACACACATGTTATTCAAGTTTAATGGAAAGTATTAACAATCTTTGATTGTGCAACATACAGAGAGTTAATGGGGGTAAAAACTACGCTTTTAAAGTTTAGAGAGTGAATTTGCACCAATGTAAAAGTTAAGGGAGGTTTTTTTATTTTTTTTGCAATTTTCCCATTTTTTATTTTTATGATCCCGTTCTATCTTGGGATACAATATTTGATTTCACTAAATAATAAAGAATATCAAATTTATACCTTGTCTAGATTAAGCTTTCATAAGCTTTATTTCTATGAACAAATTTTAACTAGCTTGAACTAAAGTTTTGGCATTTGTTTTATAAACACTCATATTGCATTGCTTAGAGGAAAATGTTTGTTGCCTTTTGTTTTGTCCAAAAGGAAATTTTTATTTAATTAAAAGCTCAGCTAAAGCATGGTGTAATGTTAAAAACTTAAAATTACTACCTAAACTTTGCATCTTTCCTTTTTTTCTTCCCCTTGATTTTATACTTTATGCTTGAAATTGCTAAATATGATACTTAATTGAATTTGTACTTGTTAGGTTTTACACTTAAAGTTTGAGGTTACTAAATTAGATCAATAATTAAACTTGTTAAATTTAGTACTTCCATCATAATTAATATTATATATATAGAGAGAGTAAATACTTAGTGATCAAGAGTACAAGTCTAAAAGATTGAAGATAAGGTAGTAATTTTGAAAAGTTAGATTAGGTAGGATGCTTAATAATTTTAGATTTTAGGTGTAAAAGTGGAAAAAAAAATTCAAGAATTAGCTAGTGATTTTGACATTATAAAGGAAAAAGGACAAGAAGGAGGAGGAGGAGGAGGAGATGATGTTGCAATCACTCGAGAGTAAAAATAGAGGCATATCTTAGGAAACATATTAATATTTTGGATTTTTCTATTGTTTCATCTTTATTTTTCAGGAATCGATCTAGTCCTCTATCCAAACTTTAATTTACATGTTTTTGAATTTGAACTTTGAACTAATTATGAATTTAATGGTCTAAATTTAAGAGAATATAAATCAATGGTGGGATGAAGGGTTAGATCGATCCTGCTAAAATAGGAGACCTGACTATAGAAGTACTAATATGTTATTCAACTAAAACAAATAAAAATCTTAAACGTAAAGAGAAGATAGAATGCATGGTCACTCATCAAAACACTCGTAATTCTCTTATGGCCTAACGGCTATTCTCCCACGCTAGAAAGGAATATGTTTATTTTCCATTTTCATCTGTAAAATGTGCTATCCCAAAACGAAGAAGAACATAGGTTTTCTAAAAGGAAAGTGGTGTATGAGTACATATAAATATATAATTCATTCATGATATCAAGTAGGTCATACAAGCAGAAACATTGTCCTCAAGATTTAACCTCATCAATAACTACATTTAGCAAAATCTTGGGTCTTATTCTAAAAGCAAACAAATTAAAGCAGCACATAGTAAACACATATTTTGTTTATTATGACAAGTATGTTGTAGAGAGCTAAATTTAAGTTTGGACTTTTAGTCCAATTGGATAATCTTTGTAGGTCCTTTGGATGAGCTTTTCGCAGATTTTGCTGTTGCCTTTATTATTGCGTAGAGCGATGTGGTTATAATTAAAATCGATCTTCTGGAACAGAGTGTACTCGTCAATATTCTCTGAATTAGCCAATACCAAAGGAGTGGAGCCGGCGGTAGCTCCCCATTATTTGCCCGAGTGCTTGGACTGGATGACAAGGAATCTATCAGGTTGCTATGTGACCTCGTGAGTAGTTGGCACCAGGTGCGGATCCTCAAATGAGGACTGCAAGGAGCACTGCCCTTGGATCACCCAAGTTTTGAGATACTGCTCATTATCGCCTCGGAAGTCGGAATGCTACTTGTTGCGCCATAAGTAATATTGATATATGCCTAACAACTCGAACCTGTTTCAACTAAAAAGAAAATTCTTGGTTTCTCAATTTTATAAGTCGGGTCCAAAAGCTGCTGATTTTTCCTACTTATTGAAATTTTTGACGATTAAACTTACAAGACGATACTTTTCTCTAAAAATGATACTTAATAAATTGAAAGGAAAAATAGATCGATGAAACATGATACTTAATCAATTCAAATTTCAATTGTAAAATTCGATAAGTTAGAACTCGGTTAGTTATGATTTAGCAACTTTATCTCAACTATTCATTTAGACCGATTGAGCAATCAACAAATAATGGCAGCAATTTGGTGTTATTTGAGGGAAAGTTGTATAATAAAAACTACTTGTGTTATATAATAAGTAATTCAACTTTAAAATGTTTTGGAGATGCAATATATATTCATTCCTACCTTATTATATCATAATAGATGTATAATCACACAAACATGTAATATATATATATATAAAGCATGTCATTGGAAAAGGAAATAATAAATACTTACAAATCTTCGTCAAAATAACAACCTAAGTACTAATTGCAACATAATTTTAAAGTTGATGCCAGAAATGGGATTTCATCTTGATGCTCTCCAGCCAAAAAACCATAGAGTTGTATAGAAATCTGACAAAAAATAACTAACTTGTATATGTAAATTTAACGTTTCTTGATTGGTGAACATTGATTCGCAATTCATCCGAAATTGTCACTCTGAATAATATTAACATGTTGCAATTTAATAATAACTGTCGTGTCATTCTGTTTAGTTGGGCAATTGTAACAATTATCTCTTCTTTATAAGAGATATTTCTTTTAATTTTCTTTCCCGTAAAAGTTGTAAAAAATGAATAACTCCCGCGGTAAAGCATAATAATTAACTTATCAATTGGTCCCGTGTGATAAATATTTATTTAGTAATAATTATAGTGCAGTGATACTAAATGCAATTGCACACACTACGAATGATGTGATGACACACAAAGAATGAACGAAATATGAAACATATTTGTATAAGAGTTCTATGTATTTTCCTAAATTAGGGGTGTGGAAGTAAAGAGTGAGTAGATTATAAGTCCTACCTTACGATACCCTATGAGTAAAACATCCGAAACTTTGTTGCTCATATTCTGTCTTGTGATACCCTGCAACCACCATGTATCATGTACCTTATAGATTATATATAATATAAGGTGTCTATAAAACTTGTAAATTCTTTTTTTTTTTTTTCCTTATAGATTTTAATATGGTTGTTTTATAAAATATAAAATAAACCTAACCTTTTTTTTCTTTCAAAAACAATTGCTTGATTTAGCTAAGCTTTCAAATGACACAATGTAAAACTCGGTAAAAAAAAAAGGAAAAGGATTATATAATAATAATAATAAAATAAGAGAATGAATAGGATAATATAATAAAGGCTTGAAGACATGGTATAGCTTGTAATTTACAAGGGATAGCAGGGGCAATTTAGTCATGGGAAAAAATTTAGACTTCCTACTATCTCTTATCCCAAATAAACCTTATATCTTTTCTCTACCAAATTATCACGTTACTTTTTCTATAGAAATAGAAAACTTATAGTTCTCAACTCAATCCCTTTCAAACTTAAGGCCAAAATTCGAATGTAAGGCTAGGGTACGAGAAAAACTGATAAAATTTCAAGAGAACGCAAAGATATAACAATTTTAAGTAAGTCCTTCATCTATTTAATGTATAAATTCGTTTTTCTTCAAGAAGATGTCATAAATACCATAAAGACTTTCGTTTTTGTAGCTTCACATATTTATAATTTGAGTCTAAGGTCTATCTTATCAAGAATTATATGTAAGTATTGTTCTTGTCCTTTTTGTTTAAGGAATTCTTAGTTTCATGGTTTTGGTGTGAGTTTAGCAAAGACGGTTGATGAGGTGGATGGGAATGATGGTGATATGGTTACAGCATAAATTGCGTATTGTTGGCGATGCCGAGCTAGTGTTGGAGTGTATGGTGTCGGGGTGTACAGTACGATGGTGTATGCACATCATGCATGAGTATGAGACTATGTGTGTGTTGTATGACCGTATCTTTTTATGTGTTGTGCGGGTGTGTGTGTGTTGGTGTTGGGTGTAGGTGTGTGAGTGATCGTGGGTGTGTTAGCATGGGTGCTATGGGTGTGTAGGTCAGTGTCGAGGTGTGTAAATGATGAGATATCAAAAAGTAAATAAGAGATTAGGAAATGACATATAGAGGGTAGTTTAGAAGCCCAAAAGATAAGGCAAAAGGTTGAATGAAAGCAGAAGAGTATTGAGTTAAGTTAAGGATTAATGAATTGAGTTTTGAATCTCATATTATATCTGTAACTAGGTGCTAGGACTGGTGTAGTGCTAAACCTCATTGAGATAGGAGTATGAGGTACGAGATATATGCTTGTTGATTATGTATGCTAGATTAGTGTACATTAACTAGACTTAAATAAAACTCGAACTTAATTAATTGCTGTTTGTGCTTGGCTTCAACCACCTATTGGTTAAGTCTAATGGTGTTGGTGAGACACTTGGTGATCTTTGCGCAACGCTGTCTTCAATGGAGTCTCATACTAAAAGGACGTAAGTAGATCTAGGATGGTTTTTAACACTTAGGTGATTAAGGAGGACCTAACACCAATACCTATGTAGTATTTATATATTATGTATATAAGGGTTAAGAGTAACCTCAAGTCTTAGGATGCTGAGACTGTGTGGACTTAAATGATAAGATTTAAAACTGGTTGTTTGTTGCATTATGTTGATACTCATGTGTGTGCATATCTTGTTACATGTGTATTCATACGCATGTGTGTAATATCCTGTATTGGGCATTAGCTCACCCCATAGGGGTTATTGTTTTTCAACTGTAGGTTTAGGTATTATTAATGACGTGGAGCATTGTGATGACATAAGGTACGATCACTAAATGGACATGAGGACTATTATTACCTTGATGGTAGGTTGAGATATACGAAAATACTAGGCCTAGATCATGTTAAGTCATGAACTCTTTATTTAGTTGTATAGGTTATGTCGAATATTTATTGTACTTAAGGAATTGAGTGGTTTATTATGCCACTCGTAGTTGTAAATTGAGGAGATTTTTTGTTATGAGAGTTGGCAAACTTATATTTAATTGTTGAATTTAAATGGATTACAGGTTATTAGATGCCTGACATGTCAGTAGAAGTTAAGGAGATGTGGCGAGTTCTAGCGTTCCAAGTTTTAGGGTATTGCACAAAATGTATGGAGTCCATTGATATTTATTTCCAACCAATTGTTTTTTCTTAAATGGTTCTTTAAACATTATTATTATGGATGAATTTTTATAAAAGTATTACATAAAATATTTTTTGTGTTAATAAAATATTCATTTTGTAATAATTACATTGTAAAGATATTTAAGGGAATAAATACACCATTTAAAAAAAATGAAAGTGGTAAATATTGTATATAATGTGAGATTTACTTATTAAAATGCAAATAAAAAGTTGACAAGATTATATAATTTAATAATTGTAGATGTGATGATAATATAGGATTAAATAATTAACCATAGGTAAGTGAAGACACATAACATGGAAAACTGTACAAAAGATAAATTCAAACAAAAATATTTTTTTTCTTAAGGTAAATACATCAGTAAAACAATCTCTTTAGACTCTAAGAAAATCAAATTTTGCTTTAATAACAATACCAAATTTTTTGTCAAACATGAAATAAAGAAACTATTCCACTATAGATGATAAGAAATTAGTGTACCTTAGGCTTGTAGGTAAAGCTAGAAGTGGAAACTAAGAACTTAGATTCCCTTTTTCAAACTTTACTAAATGATAGATTTAGTGAAGGAGGGGGAGTAGAAAGAAGACAATAATAGAGTAAAGACTAAAGATGAAAGATGGAAAGGAAGGGACTAATAAGTGTTTAGTTTAGAGTTTTTGTTAGGATAAGTTTTGTTTTATTTTATTTTAATTAGATGGTATCCTTTATATATTAATTTTTTTAATTACTCGTATAAGATGGCTATCTTGAAACTTATACCTTGTATACTTCAACGTATAGGTTTTAGGGTGAATATAAGATACCTTAACTTCTTACCTGTACCTTACCTTATGAGTATAGGTTCTAGAAAATTATTATCCCGAGCCTACCTTATGGCCTTGATTACTCACGTAGAACCTACCTAGTTTAGCAGGGTCTAAGTGAATACTTTATAAGATAAGGTTACTCGCTCACCTCTACACTAAATTTATAGATTGTTTAAGTATCTAGCAAAAAAAAAGAAAAAAAGTATTGATATATAGAAATGAATGGAGCAAGGCAAAGGTAACTAAGACAATGTACCTAAAATGACCACTAACAGAATTAACGTACCTAGGATTGTGGGAAGGATGTAAGATGTAGACTTTGAGCCTTGCCTCCCAATTTATACACAAGGTAGTCAAGATTCGAAGTGGACTTAACCTAAAAAAATCTAAGTCAACTTAAACACAAACGGTATTAGGAGTTATGGGTTAAAGGGTCAAAATAGAGCTGGATTAGGTTGAGTGAGTGCCATTAAATTTTATAAATATCACTAGATACAAGTTCAAATTTTATGTATATTAAATTTTAGAATATTTAATTTAACTAAATTATATACTTAAATAAATCAAAATTTAATTGAATACACACCAATTTAAATGAAAATAAGAAGCACAATTTGATCACATGTATAAATAAAACCTTTAGCTCAAAATTGATACACCAATATAATCACAAATGATCGAATTTATGCATTGGGATCAATGACTAAATCAATTATCACTAGCTTATTATCATCATTATCATCACCTTTTGTTTCAAAGCATTGTGAATCATTCCATGTACCTCTAGTGACACTAGGTGAGAAAAGATGAATTAACTTCAAAATTCAGACTTTCAATATTTATGTATATTTAGTAAGTAGTATTTTACTAATTTATCTCTTACATAGCACCATTTCAATTTTTTTTACTTAGTATTTCCAAAAAGAAAAAGAAAAAGTGTGCATTATGGCCCATTTAACTCACTTGGGTCATGCAATTCCAATATGATCATCCTAATCGACGAAACCTAAATGAATCTTCACCAATATGATTTCTTAGGGCCAAACCGATTAGTCTTATGCCAAAGGCCATAGTTGGACTGATTAAACCAAGTCAAACTAGGCCTTGCTAAATTGTTTCTATATCCAACTATTATTAGGGGAATTTTCTGTGGTTGATATTTTAACTTTACAACACATCTTAACCATATCTACTTTCCATCACTTAAATTATAATTATAAACATTTTAGTAACTTTATTGTAAAATCAAATAGGACGTAGATCTAGTAAAAATACATTTTAATAATGATTGATCCAAGAAGTAGGGTTAGTCAGAAGATATAGACTATAATAGCATGTTTACTTAGGGGGAATGGAATTGCTATTCCCCCCTCATTTTTTATTATCATGTTTTGTTTGCATTTAAGCTTCGTAATCACAACTCCCTCGAATCTCAATTCATCGTAATCTTGTAATAGGGATTCATGAAGGCAACTTAAGAATCATGATTCAGAGCATGTATTTTCTTTTTTCTAACAACCCTTGCTTGACTTTCCTATTCTCGTCTTCACTATCAACACTTTCTCTCTCTTCTTTTACGTCCCTTCGACAGCAGAATCACGGTTTCAACCTATGATACCCCTAATGACATCAAGTCGCTACCTTTCGTTGCCTCACTCCTAGTTGTTCTCTCTCGGTAAAATTTCTTATTCTCTCGCTCTCGCTCTCTTTGTCCAATTTATTCTCTCTCTCTCTCTCCCTAAACTTTCGTCTTCTCTCTCTTCAAGCATAGTAAACTGGTTTTTTGATGTGTGGTTCACATCATGCTGTTTGGTGAGCAAACGCTTGCTTCCTCCTTGCAATCATCGGTTGTTGGCATGTAGTTCACATTGATGATGCTAAGGAATCAATGTGTCATTGTCCAATCGGTGTTGTTTTATGTGAATAGAGGAGGGAGGAAGATGACAGTGGGTTAGAGTTAGGGTTAGTGATAAGTGTAAATTATTTTACACTTTTAAAACATGTTTAGGCATATAATTTATCATAAATGTGATTTAATTCTATAAAGTGGGTACTTAATTGAATAAAATAATGATTTCAGGTAAATCATGAGCAAAGGGAGGAAGTATATATAAGAATAACAACTTTCAAGTTAGTCACGACTGTGAAGGAGAAGAAATAAGTGTAGAAGCATCAGTCATGGGTGTGATAACAAAGCAATGAAGAATCTACTTTGGTCATGCCCTTAATTATGACCATGATCAAGGGAAGTTTTGTCAATTCCCCTATCAATCATGGTCATGATTGAATAGCAGAAGGATGATAACGGCTATGGTTATGGGTGTGATGAGATTTAATAATGTGACGAGGAGCTTACGGCCTCAATAATGGCCGTGATTGGTGAAGAATAAGAAGGTTGGTACCCCAAGAAGAAGGAGGAGGAGGAGATGAAGAGTCTGAAGAGGAGGACTTTGGTGATGATGAGGACAACTCCGATAAAGCCGATAGTGATGATGAAGAAGGCATTGAAGAAGTTCAACAAGCATTAGTTGGACAAGATGCTAAGGATGGAAGTGAAGAGGAGTCTTTTGAGGAGGATGAAGACTGGTCGGATGAGGAGACAACAGCCGATGAAGATTAACTTGTTTCTTGTTTGTCTTTCTTATTATTTTCTTTGTTTTTTTTTTTTTTCAATGTGTGTTGTTGGTTTAGGATCACTAGTTTGTTGAGAGCTTACTTTTATTGATGTATATTGTTATGGAGACTCTCATATCATGAGCTTGTTATCTTTTGTTTTGTTGTTTTGTCTTGATGGTCAGGTGTATGTTGTTGTTCAAGTTATCCTAGTGTTGGAAGCTGTACTCTCTAATCATTTAAGAATTGATGAATTACTCTAACTTCATGTTTTAAGGAAAGTCAGTTCTTGTTGTTTCTTCATTTTCATCTTCCTAGTTATTTCAATTATATGCCTATTTTATATTTACTTCCTTCTGACATTGAGGACAATGTCTCTCATTAAGTGTAGGGAAGGGTAAATTATGTTTATCAAAAACCTTTCACTTAGTTTGTTTGTTTTAAAGTATGACTTGATTTAATGGATTGTGGATTTGATAAAATAGTAAACAATTTGGTGAGTTAATTTTGTGCTTTACTCAATTCTTGTGAACTTAGTTTACATGATCAAGATTATGGGATAGAATCTAAGTGAATCACATTTACTTACTATTTAATGAATAAGTTTAAGGGTTGGAAGTGAATCGTAGTTTTTGTTTCAAAGCTAATTGGTTATACTTCTAAATTTTCTATGTAGTATATCTACTTTTCGAGTACTTTTGGGAGATCATTTAATCTTGAATAAAAAGGGCAAATGAAGTAGTTTACTCATTGATACTTCTTGAGACTCTCTTCAATTTAAAATAAATTGAAGTGTATAAGGATGGAATTAGTAAGGGCAAACTTTGGTCCCTCAAAAGAGCGACTTCTCTCATTGATACTAATAGGAGAAGAGAACTGAAACAAGAGCAAAGTTTAACTCTGTTGCTGATCTTTGATATTCTTATGAAAAAAAAAAAAATGAATGCAATGTGTAAGTCATATTGAAGAGATTCAATAAAAGAAGTAGACATATAAGGGAAAGATGGATGTAATATACTTTTCTTCTAGATTAGTGTTCTTAAGAAGTAATTGAAGGTTTCTTATACATTTAGGGAGATGAAGTATAACCAATTATCATTGATCTATTTGACTTTGTGATTCACTTTGAACCTTTGAAAGCCTTGGTTAAATAGTAAGGGTTAAGTGTGTTTTACTTTGATTAGTCTTAGAATATTTTTTTTTTATATTATAAGAACATAATAGGGTATGCACAAAGTTAAGCTACTGTGAATGTTTTGTTAAATGTGCAATAAATTGTTTTGAGTGTTTGCTTGAGGACAAGCAAAGCTTAAGTGTGAGGAAGTTAATGAGTGTAAATTACTTTACACTTTCAAAGTATGTTTAGGCATAGAATTTATCATAAATGTGATTTAATTCTGTAGATTAGGTACTTAATTGAATAAAATAATGATTTTAAGTAAATCACAAGCAAAGAGAGGAAGTATATACAAGAATAACAACTTTTAAGTTAGTCACGGCCGTGAAGGAGATGAAATAAGTGTAGAAGCATCAGTCATGGGCATGATAACGAAGCAATGAAGAATCTACCTTAGTTACGCCATCAATCACGGCCGTGATCAAGGGAAGTTTTGTTAATTCCCCTATCAATTACAACCGTGATTTAATAGCAGAAGGATGATCATAATCATGGTCACGGGCATGATGAGATTTAATAATGCGACGAGGAGCTCATAGCCTCAATAACGGCCATAATTGGTGAAGAATAATTCTTTTTGAAACTATTAAGCCCTAAGTCATAGGCGTGATATGAAGGGGTACAATTGTTCATTTCAACATTTTCATGCGAACCAATACAAGGAAAACGTCAAGTGGTGCCGTGAAGGGGTAAATTTGAGTCTTTTGATGGGATGAATATAAAAAGCTACTGCAACTTGTAGAGGGGAGTAAACATCATTTAAAACAACACATCACCTGCCTATACACATACACATTTTTACCCATCCTTGTATCAGTTTGTATCCTATATTATTTTCCCAAGTGTGTATTGTATTTTTCCTAAAATCACTTGAGAGAGACGATAGGAATTTGCTATTCATGTATTCATCAAACTTCTTCAGTGGAAAAAACAAGGGGTTTTTACTTTAACTATTCCATGTTCTATTTCTATTTAATTATGTTTCCTATTAATTTTGTCGTTGTTTTATCATATGTGAGTAATTCATTAGGGTTGCTTCATTAATTAGTATGATCGAGTGCTTGAAAAAAGTAAATTCCTGATGTTTGTTAATTCCGATGAATTGCACTTAGTGAATCTAAATATAGTGTAGTGCACAACATTGACTTAAGACGGATTTCAATAAAATATGTCGAGAGACAGTTCTATTGAATAAATCTAGTTCATTGGAATAACTTACTCCTGATAATAGAGATATTATCAAGAAAGTTGCTGCATCCTAAGGGGAATCAATATATTAAATTAACATTAATACAATCTTAGTTGGTTATTAGTTAGGGAGAGATTCCAATAGACACAATTAGGATTAGAAGTAAAGAGTTTTGAGAAGAATGCATATATACTGTAATTTCCCGCAGTTGACAAGTCTTAGGATGAAAAATATTTTAGTATGATTATACTAAATGATGAAGCAAACCTGTATGTCAAGTATATCTTCGTAATTGTTCTTATAATCATTGTATTAATCATTCGAGATTGTAGATTAGTGTAATGTAGTTAACATTTAGAATCTTAATAAATGATCACTTGATGAATTGCTAGATAATAAGAAAAATTATTAAGTACTAGTGTTTAAGTCATTTTCCTAATAGAGACGACTCTATACTCATCCATTCTATAAAATGATATGTATACTTGTTTGTCAAACCGAGCTAGAGATAGAATATAGGTTCATAAATTGTAAAACTTAGAAGCTCTATTTAGAGTTAGAGAGAATTTAAAATAAGGGTAAAATAGTTATTTTGATTGTATTCCATGTTTATTACTTATGTGTTTTTTTTTCAAGAGAACAATTTAATATTAATTACAGACTTATTCAATTATTGATGAATTCTATTTCCATTACATGTTTATTCTATACGGTAAAGTGAATGAGTCGTAAGAATAACATGAAAAATTAACATGTATTTTGAATATTTTAAATTTTTCTTGTAAATATTAAATTAATAACATCACATATGTAGGCTATAAGCATAATAACAAATAATTGTAAATTACTATTGATATTCCACAACGTAAAAGTCCTTAAGTTCAACAATATTACATAACAATGGAGTGAATTTGAACCAAGCTATAGTTTGAAAAAAGGAATGGATACTCAAAGGTTAAGCAAACTCGTACACTAACCTATGAATACAAGGCATCACAAGTCACACTTAGGCCAAGTAATTGGTTTGATGTGACGCACAAATTAATTGTAAGGGTCACTCACAATCATTCCTTGCTTAAGGGAATAAATAAGAATTAAGGCTTGGACTTCGTAGTTAAGTTAAGCTTACATAAGAACAATAAGAAGTAGTATAGTTACTTAAATTCAAGGATTAATCCTAGATATACAAATAAGAGGGTATTTATATCAACCCTCTTAGGTTTGCAAAATAAGGATAAGCAATGACCAAAATAGGCCACTTGCCAAAGAGAGAAAATTATAAGGTAGAAGGTTACACTAAAAGGGAAAAATGAAATAAGAACAAAAAGAATATGCTCTAGCAGATAGTATAGTAGTAGGATTGCTAGAAACACGTGTCCAAATGTAACTAGGCACTGTTTTGGTAGGGATAATGAATTCTCTACAAATAGAAGGGAAGTCAAATAGTTTAAGCTAGTGCATGGGGAGTATGAAAATAGGTCGGATGAGCTGATGGTAAGCTCACCTAAGCCATTTGGGTGTTTGGGATAATTAGACACTTTAGTCCATAGCAGGACACATGGGCAACAAGAGCTTGGTGAACTAAATAGTTTAATCAAATGTAGCAGAGACATCTCCTTGGCAATAAGTTGGAGGGTGATGATCTGATATGCTAAACTATCAAAGCCTTTAGCTTGAGCACATATGATTGGTCCTTAGGCCTGATAGTTATCAACTGTTCAAATTAAAATCACATGATTCAAGAGAAAAAGGTAATTTGAAGATAAATAAAAAAAATTACAAAAGAACTTCAGAGAAATTTTGAACTTCAAGGACAATTTAGTTATTAAGGGAATTTATAGAACATATACATTAGGAGAAATTAAAAGAAAGTTACAACTTATTGGCATAGTTACAAGTGTTTCATGAAAATTATGAATTGAAAGAGGATAGATAAGTATGGAGGAGATAGGGAAAAATTTGAATTTATAATCAAAACTATTATTTCCAAGCTTAATTGTCTTTTTTGTAGCTTTTCTAATTATTGGAGCTAGGCATGAGACAACCTTTAAAATAAAGTAGTCATTGATGGCTAGTTTTAAACATAAGCCTTTAGTGTGGGTAGACCTCTTAGGCCCATAGGCTAAGCTCTTTGAACCTTGGGCTAACCTTCCCTTGTCTTTAGTAAAGCTTTGAATGCTTAGGCCAACCTCTCTTGGGTCAGTTCCCTTAGAGAGGCACTAAGAAGAGTGGACAGGACCCTTGAGCTCCATAAGTGATGAACCCCTTGGCATAACTTAGCAAAGTTCACACATCTAGTGGTGGAAACCCACATACCCAAATGTACAATGCCTATAATACATTAAATGAGACACGATTGATAGAGCTCTTCTGTAAAGTTCTACATGGTTTGGCTATATGTCGCCCCTATAGCATTAAATGCGGTCTTGGCTGTATGTCACCCCTATATATAGCATTAAATGCGGGAAGGTAAGCATTAGGCTTAAAGTAATCTTACATTGGTCATATCAAAAGATCTTACAGACCCTAAACTTCAAAACCTAGGGTAAGATATTTTGGGGTACAGGCTATGAATTGACTAAAGTTCGAGGCCTTAACTATGAATATAGCAATCATTCTCCTCTTGAAGGTACATAAGCCAATACGATCTAATGCTGTTTCTACTAGAATCATCTCTTATTCTCTTACTCTTCCTACTTCTTAAAACTAAATTAAGCAATAGAGTAGCTTTGACAGACAATCATTAACTGTTCTACTTACCTACTATCTATATTGTAGGTCACTCTATCTTGAACCCTTAGGGTTCTTTTGGCTCTAGACCCCTTATCTTATAGGCCTATCACACTTTCTTAGAGGCTTAACAATCTAATTACTCTATTGATTAGAATCTATATTACAATAGTATAGTTAATTTTGTTAAAAGTAAGATTTGTAAAAAGGAGTCTACTCTAGAAAGAGGGGGCAAAATCCCTTCTATGGTAAGAGGTAGAGGAATCTTCTCTTTGAGATGGCCTTACAAATGGTAAGGCTCCACTACTCCTTCTTTATCCACTTAGGACTTCTCTTACCTTCATCCTTGAAGTTATCCAAATAGGAGAGAAAATCAAGGTCAAGCTTAGGATACAACTCCTCAACCTTTACCATCATAGCCTTGACTCTATCCACTACTTTCATAAGCTAATCCTCCTTCTACTTAGCACTTCCCATTATTATATCAAAGTCTTTGTCCTCTCTTTCCTTCATTATGATTACCATACTTTCTAGTTTCGATATCATTGTCTTTTGCTCTTCTAATTCCTTCCTTGGCTCCTTAACCTGCCTTTTGGGGGCTCATCTCTCGTAGTAAGGCTTGATGAATCTCATGCACAGAGTTGTACTTCTCCTCCTTAATAGCCAAGTTAGCAACCTTTGTAATGAGGTTCTTAGTGAATTGGTTGGAAATATTAAGTTGAGTCTAAAGGTCTTCCCGAGCTTTAGTCTTAGCCTTCACTTTCTTCTTTAATATCCCAATTTTTTTCATTGACCTTCTTTTGCACCTAATTGGCCTTATGTTGAACCATAAAGAGCTTGTTCTTGATATTCAGATATTCAAAGCTCTCTACAACAGAAAATCAATATCATATACCAACTTGCCATTCTTCTTAACTAATGACTTATATTTGGCAATCATGACCCTTAGTTTAAAGCAAAGAGCATCTACTAGCTTGCTCTCCTCATTCTAGTAGCCAATCATCTTTTGTAAGTTCTCCTTTAATTGTAGAAGAATAAGGAAAGAAAAGGTTATAGGGAAATGTAGGAGACGTTTAGAAATGATTATATAACAATACACACCTTATTGGTCATCACATAAAAGTTATCTTAAACATCCTTAGCTGATTGCAAATTTTGCCAATCCCTGTCGATAATTGTTAAAGGACAATACAGATCCCACCAATAACTACCGACTATTTTCCTAATTGGAAAGCGCACTATCTCCTGTGCCCACTGACCATCGAGGTAGGTATCAATAACATCAACCCTCCTTCAAAGCATTTACAGCCTGTAGTTGCACTACTAAGTGCCAACTCCCATCGAAACTATTGCTGTAGTAATGCCCTTGGTAACCTAAGTCTACTAAATAAGAGATTCAACTTCCCTTTTACGAGTTGGCCACTGCATGGCCCTAAACTCCTCTAGTTCTACATTGAGTTCCATGACAATAGTGCTTAGAATTACAGTAAGAAAGCCTCTTTATGTGGTTGCTTCTTTAATTTTGCAGCTGCATCATCTTCGATTGTTGACTTCAACTCCAATTGCCTAGTTGAATCAGCCTTTGGTTTCTTTAAACGGGGATCACCTTGCCTTCTTTATAGCAATTCCTAGGCTAGTTAGCTTTGTTGGTAATGCCTTCTTCATACTGACCCTCCCCAAGGTGGCTTTCCTTGTATCTTCCTTCTTTGTTGCATGCTTTGCTAGTAGATCACCACTATGCGATAGTACAAGCTACTTACCTACAAATGAAATAACAAAGGTCATATCAGCTTGGTGGATCAAACATATCTAGAATGCCGCAACGAGCATAGGTCAGGAGGGAATCCCATTCCCCTAATAAGATTGGTTAAACAGCTTTCCTTACAATAGGCTAGCCTTAGCACAACCGCAGCGACAACCAATACCTCATTTTTTCCCATTTTTTGCAGACATGTAAAGGAAGAGCTGCTTCCTCTTGACATACCACCTAACTAACTCCTTAGAGTTGATGAGTTGAGATGAACTCTTTTTTATGTTCTCTTTTATCTCATTAGCCGCCTCCAAATTGTTCCTCACCAAAAAATGGGATGACCGAGGTCCGAATCAACTCTTCCTCCCTCGTCTAAAAGTCTAGCTTAGATGGAGAACTAATTGCCATGAACTTTCCCTTCCAAAACTCTGAAGATTCAAGGCTTGTAAAGAGTTTCTATTCATGATGGTTGGTAAGGTAGTACCACTTGTTAGTTGAGCGTTTCACCATAAAGTACATACATAATTTAGGAGTTATCCTTATTACCAAGTACTTGCATAAGGCCTTGAATGCCATTATAAACATGTCATTTTTTCCCAAAGAAAAACTTAGGAAACTTTAAAAAACTTTGAAAATCTTTAAAGTTCTAGAAAATAAAAATTTTGAGAATTTTAGAAAATGGAAAAAGATGGAAAAACCTAGAAAATACAAAAATAAGTAAATTGTGATAACCTATATCTCTATAATATTATGAATTTATGTACTATGATAATCCTATCATAATTGAAACGAGATTTAACTGATTAACAGTATGTTTTGATATGATTGAAACAATATATTATACGTAATAGCATAATTATGTATATTATTAGTAATTAATAACTCGACTTATATAACAAAATTATATGTTATTATATAAGAAAAATGATAATATACTTTATATATTTACATATGTATATGTATAACCATTTTTGATAAAACCTTAATGTTTTTATAACTATTACAAAAACTAAATTTGGGTTTTATGTATATAGGATTCCTTAGTGAATAGATCGTTGATGACTTGAATCTTTTGTAGTGAGCATTTGAGTAGGTAAGTAAGATTAATGCTTTACAGCATTTTGGGATATCATTTCAGAATATCTGGAAACTTTGGTATTTATTGGCTTGTGATTATAGTTAGGTAATTGTGCGTATGCAGTGTTTGTGGTTGGGGTTTGATTTGCTGTAATGGGAGTTAAGCTCCATAATATGGTTGTTCTATGAATATTATTATGCTTGAATTGTTTGAGCTTGATTAATCACTTCAAAAATAAACTAATTCAAACTCGGCTTAACATTTAACTTGATATGCATCATAACCCGCTAGGGGTAATGGTTAGGATTCTCATGCCAAATACGGACTCCCTTCGATGAGGATAGCTAAAATGGTATTTTCCCCACCTTTAGTCAAACTAAGTAATAAGAAAGGAGGTCGCAGTAAGGTTGGGGGCCATGGTTTGAGGGTAATTACGGGAGGAAGGTGTTCTCTATTACACAAGCCTTGATTTGGTCTCGATTTGTAAAGTGCGTAATGTTAATCTCCTCAACCCAAATTAAAGAGGGTGTAATTTCTCTAATCTCACGACGGACTAGATAATGTTGTACGATGGAATTTTGCTTGTACATGCATTATACCTAACCAAGTTGATTGAAAATCTTGCCTACGATGTGCTGAATGCATACTTTTGTCTCTACCCCACTTATTGAGTAAGTTATCACTCATTCCTCTATAGTTTGTTTTGCAGGTTTCAAATGGCTTACAAGAGCTTACCCAACACCAGCTAGTAAACTGGGACAAAAAGTGAGATACAACAAGAAATTGTTGGTTATTGCCTTTTGTATTAACTTTTTATCTTTTAAGAAAAACTACACAAGACTCTTTAAAGGGCTTGGTGGTTTTCAATGTTTTTTTCTGTATTGAAATGACAGGTACCTGTAAGATTTATTACTACTCTTTTATAAGGTCAAATTATAAGTTTATTATTACAAATTATTTCAAAGGATTGCTCTGCAGGTTTATATCAAACAGGTATCGAATTAGACACTTCAAAAGGGTAGGGTCGGGTACACTTGGTGTGAACTAAGTCTAAAATAACAGTTATAAAGACAGTTTTTATCTTAGAATGGCTCATATAGCGGGACTGTTATGACTCCACCTTTTCAGGACGTAATAAACCTACCATAAGATTGATGTGTAGATGTGGCAAGAAGACATTAAGGAAAGATTTTTACCATTTATATGCAAAGATTACATCTAAAATGTGCAAAAATTGGATTAAAAAAAGGAAAAAAATAAAACCAAGTTAAACTTTCACGATACAAAAGATTTAGCTTCCCTACAAAAAAGGAAGTTTCTTAACCATCAAGTCTGACTCCACATTGTAAATGAGACCTAGTTTTCCTCATTCAAATACACAATTGCAAGGATTGTTGATTAGATTGAGAGAATTGCTACCCCCTCACTCTAGAGTTTAGTTTAAGAATTTTGCTGGAGAATTCAAATTTCTTCAGGTAAATTGAAGGAGTGTAGCATGAGTTTTGTTGAAATCGGTGGAGGGATTTCAAAGATTGGGAAGTTAGGACTTGGAAATCGCTACCACCTTATCGAAAACAGCCTAAAAAATACCTAAATTAGCTACCAATTCGTTACTGTACATGATAAGTTTTCATATCCTTGAGTATTCTTGATGGATTTTGATGCATGATCTGTACAAATGAGCCTTGAAATCTTGTTAAAATAGTTGATTTGATGCAAAATTTGTAAAGATAGTTATTATAATTCTTATTTCTAAAATGTTGTATCCATGGAAAAAATTTATTTGGTGCTCTTTTGACATTGAATGTACATAAGGTAAGTGTTTGTTCTATTTAAAATATTGGTGAATAAAGTGATTTAATTAATAAATTGTAATGTATTTGTCATGGTTCTTGTTTGTATGATATGAAGATTAAGGGAAAATTGTAAATTTGATGATGAACATGTAAAATAAATGTTTGTTCATAGTCATTAAAATTTTGAAATAAAAGGTTTGCAAAAGTAATCCATATGAGGATTTGATCTAAGAGCTTTGTTATGAACAATAACAAAGTTGTTTTTGTAATTGGATGATCATTATTGATAATATGAAAGTTGACAAGCATGCCATGAAAATCTATATGTGTGATGGATTAGGGAGGTACTTAAGCTTAGGAGAGAGAAAAACTCTCATTTTTGCATGAACCATCCTAGGAATCATCACAAAAGCTCTCCATTTACTTCTTAGGTTTCTTAGAGCTTTAGGAAAAATACAAGTAAGAGAAGATCAAAGGAGGGGAGATCTAAGGAAAATGTGAAGAAAAATTGCACAAATTGAGATGTTTCGAGGAACGCTAGTCCAGAGGGTACTTAGAGGCAAACCACCACCAACCTACAATAGTGGAAATGCCTAGCTTGGCTAACAACCAAGGAGTAGTTGTTGGTGGCCGGATAGCCACCATTTTAATGAGTCCCCATTTGCATTCGATTTTAATTAAAATTATAAAAATATCAAATTAACTCTGAAAATTATATAAAAATTTATTTTGGCATATTTGTATATACACTTTTAGGGAAAAATATCATATTGAAAAATTTTTAAGTGAATATCGTACTTCCTTAAGAAAGTGAGTGAAATCAATCAATTTTCGAAACTGATTTGAATGACCCTATTGATGTAGTTTCAATGACAAACTTTTTCTAGAGGGTCCTTATATTGCATGTGAATATTATATGAAGATTTTTTGGACAAAATTGATTTCTATAATTTTTGGAGATTTTCAAGCATTTAAATTAGGTGAAAAATACAATTTTCTTGAAGACTTTGTGTATAGAGCTTGATGAAACCCTTGGTGTCAGGTTTTGAAGTATACTTGGATCACATACTACTATGAAGAATAATTTAGAGTTGTGTGGTTTAGGTTGGAGTTGTGATATGGGTAAGTTGGTGAATAGGGGCTTAATGCACTAATAGGTAAGTATGTGAATTTGATAATATGGTGTTATTTGGTATGATAAATCTGATATATGAACATGATTTAAAGTGTCTATAATTTGGAATATGATGTTGGATGAGTTATTTCAAGTAAATTAGTAAAATGACCTTAGTTAGAGAGTTCCTTAAAAGGTTAGTCTGTGAAAAAATAGGTTAGTCCTAGGTTCAAATACTTGATCAAAAAGCTACTTAATATGAAATACTTGGCCGATATAGCATCTACAAGTTAATTAGAGAATTCCTAATTAATAAGGATGTTTTCATATACTTCTTTACAGAATTCTTAGTTAATGAAACTATTTTCAAATACTTTCTTAGAGAGTTATAGAATAAAATTTGTGTTAACACTATTGATTAGATAATTTTTCAGAAGGTTCCAAGGAAAAAACTACATTAAGTTTAGTGTTTAGAACCTTGTTTAGAGACTTTAGTGACAAGTTATAACTTAATCCAAGACTTAATAAACCTATCTAAACTATATGTAAGACATTAAAAAGCAATCATATACTTTCTATTTAGTAAAAAAAAAAATATTTACATTGATTGTTTAGGGATTTATGAAGGGATTGAGCACAAGAAGTAAGATTAACTTGCATCAACATCGAGTAAGTTGGGATTGATGCTTAATGGCATGTTGGAGTATCATATTAGGATACTTGAAGAATTAAGAGTGCTTGTTTATGATTGTGGCTATATTGTTTATGTGTGTGCCATGTATGTGCTTATGATACTGATTGATGATTGGGAGTTAAACTTCGAGTGTTGCTTTCTACTTAAGCATAACATGTAATACATATATGAACTTAGTTGCTTACTTTATAATTTGGACTAATCTTAAGACGATTAAAAACTAACTTGACATTTATGATAACCTAATAGGGGTAACGATTAGGTTGTTAAACTAAATACTGACACTTCGATGAGAATAATAGAAATGGTCATTTTCCTACCCTTAATCCAACTAAGTGACAGGAGAGGGGGTCGTAATAAGGTTAGGAACTATGGTTCGAATGTTGGCTAGGGTGGAGAGTGTCTCCATTATATAAGCCTGGATTAGTCTGATAGTCTTGCGTTGAAACTCCTCAAAATCTAGATTAGAGTAGATGAAATTTCTCTAACTTCACAATGAATCAAGTAAACATTATGGGATGACCTATCACTTGCCTGTTACAATTGCATTTAATTAATGATTGAACAATTATGTTTGTCATTGTACTCTTATGGCTCCATCCCTTCTTACTAAGCTAGTTGAGCTCACATCCTAATAGATTGTTTTGCAGGTGTGGAGTAGTACCCAAGGATGCCTTGTTACAATAATTTATATATTAGTTCTAATGGGCCGAGGAGTGAGGAGTCAAAGACTAATAAATGGGTTAATGTTCATGTTGTTTTTTTTTTCTTTTGTGGGAGGACTATAAAGTCTTCTTAGGAGACTTTATAGTTTTCGCTGGCTCACTTATATATCTATGTTATGTAATAGGTTCTTCCTATAAAGTTATACAGTACTTTTGAAGCCTTAAAACTTATGATGTATCTAACACTATGTAAAGGACCTGAACTATCTATAAATATGGGAAACTATATTTTGTAAAGTGTTACTTCATAGGTATTATATATCATAGGTGTCCATCTAACTACTTCAAAGCTGGTTGAGTCATCGTTTGCCTTATATAGACTATACCCATATTAGTGGCTAAGTAGAATAGTTTTTAACTTAGGTTAGTTTACACGGTGAGACTATTATGACTCTTAGAGTTTGGGGGGTGACATTTTTTACCCAACTTGGAATTCTCGATGAAGAATGTTCCTATCATGCCAACTTTTGGTCTTTTCTTTATAAATCCTTGCGTTTTTGAACACCTCATTCCAAAACTCCTCCAACTCATTTACTTGGAGTAACTGGTGGCTCCCTGCAGCATATCTGTAAAAGTTCAAAAATTTTATGGCCCAGCAAGCCTTATGCTCTAACTCTATTAAAAGATGACATGCTTTATCAAAAACCATTCTATATGGGGATATTCCGATTGGATTCTTATATAAGCAATCCTGTATGCCCAAAGAGCATCATTGAGCTTAAGCGACCATTCCTTATGAGAAGTACTGATTGTTTTCTCCAAGATTTGCTTCAACTCTTGATTAGAAAGCTTAACTTGACCACTTGTTTAGGGTTGATAAGGTATTGCCACCTTATGTTTCATTACATACTTAGCAAGCAAGTTATCAAATTGCTTATTACAAAAATGAATCTTTCAATTGCTAATGATAGCACGTGGCATCCCAAACTTGGTGAAGATGTTCTTCTTCAAGAATCTTAATACACCTCAGGAATCATTGGTTTGGAGGGCAATAGCCTCAACCCATTTTGACACATAGTCAATAGCCACTAAGAGGTACTTGTTTGAAAAAGAGGTAAGGAATGGTCCCATGAAATCAATTACCTACACATTAGATAATTCAATCATTAGGATTCCATTTTATGGCATCTCATGTCTCCTAGAAATATTTCTAGTTCATTGACACTGAATATAAGCTAAAACAAATGTCTTACAATCCCTAAAAAGGGTCAGCCAGTAAAATCCATGTTGTAAAACCTTAAGTACAATCCTTTCAACACTAAAATGACCACCAACCTCTTGAGAGTGACAATGATGAAGGATATTAGCCTACTTATACTTTGAAACACATCACCTAATTACTTAGCCATTATAACTCTTAAAAAGGTACGGCTCATCCTAGAAGTAATATCGAACATTAGATAGGAATTTCTTCTTCTAGTGATTAGAGATCCCATAAGGCAATATGCTACTGGCTAAATAGTTGACAATATCGACATAACATTGTAGATCTATCAATGAAACCAAGTATAAGTGCTCATCAAGGAATACTTCATTGATAGGTAACTCATCCTTTTCATTTACAATCCTTGAAAGATGATTAGCTACCAGATTTTTAGTGCCTTTTTTATCTTGAATCTCAAGATCGAACTCTTGTAGAAGTAAAATCCACCTTATTAGCCTTGGCTTCTCATCTACCTTTGCCAATAATTACTTCAATGCTGAGTGGTCAGTATAAACAATCTCCTTAGACCCTATGAGATAAGATCTAAACTTATCACAAGCAAATACTACAACAAGTAGCTCCTTCTTTGTAGTGGCATCATTACATTAAGCGTCATTAAGGATCTTACTTATGTAGTAAATTTCTTGGAACACTCGACCTAGCTCAACACCTACTGCCATATCACTAGCATCATACATGAATTCAAAAGGCAATTCCCAATCAGGTGCTACAATTATTGGTGCAGTGGTTTTGTGATCTTTGAGAAATCACGAATAAACCTCCTATAGAATTTACATATCCTAGGAAACTTCGTATTCCCTTTATGTTCACGGGTGGAGGTAACTCTGATATCACTTCAACCTTTGCTTTGTCTACCTCAATTCCTTTCTATGAAACCTTGTGGCTTAGCACAGTTCCTTCTTGCACCATGAAGTGAAATTTCTCCCAATTCAAAGTCAAGTGAGTTTCCTTACAACGTTGAAGTACAAATGATAAATTCTTAAGACAATTCTCAAAAGAAGAAACAAATATAAAGAAGTCATCCATGAAAACTTCAATGTATTTCTCAAACATGTTTGAGAAGATTGCCATTGCATGTCTCTAAAAAGTAGAAGGTGCATTGCATGGGCTAAAAGGCATTCTCCTAAATGTGAAGGTTCCATAAGGACAAGTGAAGGTTGTCTTCTCCAGATCTTCAAGGGCAATATGTATTTGGTTATATCTTGAATAACCATTAAGAAAACAACAATATGCGTGTCCTGCTAACATTTTAAGCATTTGGTCAATGAAGGGTAACGAATAATGATCCTTTCATGTTGCATCATTCAATTTCCTATAATCGATGCAAACCCTCCATCCTATTACTGTTTAGGTGGGTATTAACTCATTCTTCTCATTCTCCACTACTATCATACCTCCCTTTTTTTGTACCACTTATACTGGACTTACCCAGTTACTATTCGAGATCGAGTAGATAATTTCAATATCGAGGAGTTTTAGGACCTCCTTCTTTACTACTTTCTTTAAAGTGGGAATAAGTTCATGCTATGGTTGAGCCAATGGTTTACACTCAACTTCTAAAAGAATTTGACGCATGTAGATAGATGGATGAATCCACTAAATGTCAACTATCATAATCCAATTACTTCTTTATGTTCTTTTAGGACCTCCATCAATCTTTCTTCTTTTTCTTATGATCACTCCGCTAAAATGATAACAGGAAGTATTCCATCTTCTCCTAAGAACACATACTTCAAATGAGCAGGAAGTTGCTTAAGTTTAACCATTGGTGTTTCTTGAATGGATGGGACCATCTTAGTCATGCTTGATCCTAATTCTTTAAACCTTGGTGGTCTTGACCAAACTTTTGCTACCAACTTGATCAATGCATCGTTTTCACTCTCCTTACTGTCCTCATTATCTTCCTCCTCATCACTACTCCAATCTTTTGACAAAATTAGGTGCTCATAATCATTCTACCCAAACTCCTCCTTATTCATCTCCTACATTAATTGGTTGATTAAATCTATTATGTAGCAAGAATTGCTATCATTCGATTGCTTCATTACCTTGAATACATTAAAGGTCACTTACTCATCCATGGCTTAATCTGTTAGCTTTCCCTTGTCAACATTTGTCGAAGCTTTGCTAGAAGCTAAGAATGGCTTGCCTAAGATCAGTGGAAGTTCCTTGTCTTCCTCCATCTCCAAGACAATGAAGTTTGTAAGGAAAATGAATTTTTTCACCTTAACTAGCACATCTTCTATGATTCCTTTAGGGTACTTAATACTCTTATCAACCAGCTTCAATGATACTATAGTCTGTTTACACTCTCCTAACCTTAATTTCATAATGATGGATAAGGGCATGAGATTTATGTTGGTGCTAAGGTTACAAAGGGCCTTATCAAAATAGGAGTTTCTTATAATGCAAGGAATTGTGAAACTTCTAGGATCTCTAACCTTGGAAGGCAACTTATTTTGTATAATCGCTATACACTCTTCAGTAAGCACTACAGTCTCATGGTTGGACAGTTTCCTCTTTTTTGAGAGGATTTCCTTCATGAACTTCGCATAAGAGGCATTTGCTCGAGCGCATTCATAAATAGGATGTTGATGTGTAACTTTTTGAATACATCCAAGAATTTGGAGAACTAGCGATTGAGCTTTTGTTGCTTTATCTTCCCTAGAAAAGGAATGGATGGAGCATTAGACGTTATTTCTGCCTTTTTCTATTCGAGTTCCAAATCAATTACTTTTTCCTTCCCAATTTCAAAACTAGTCAATGGGTCATCCTTCTTTGCATCAGGCCTTGGGTCCTTTTCTTCATCATGCCCTGAGCCTTTTTGTGTAACCTCCTCTAATTCTCTTCCACTCCTAAGGTTTATAACATTGACTTCCTTAAGGTTCTTCTCAATATTGCTTGGTAGTGAACCTTAAGGTCGGTTACTTAGCATTTACGCTATTTGACCCATTTGGACTTCCAAATTGTGAATTGTAACATTTGATTTTGAAACTTCGTATCAGCCTTTTGAATAAAATTGGACATATGCTCTTCCAAGCCTGGTTTCTTCTCCTTAGGCGATCGAGAGGGCTATGAAAATCTAGGTGGCACTTTATAAGCATTATTATTCTCTCACCAAGAGAAATTTGGATGGTTCCTCCATCTTGGATTGTAAGTGTTCGAGTATGGATTGTAATTACCCTTGAAATTACTAACAAAGTTAGCCTGTTTAGTGCTTTTGCTCGTAGATGGAGCAAAGGGGCTTCTAACTTGACAATCTATACTCTCATGTGTGCCTCCACAATGGTCACATACAACTGGTGGACAATAGGAAGAGCTTAGAGTAGTGAGAAGCTTGCTCATCTATGTAATGAGAGCAATAACTTATATTGACAAATGTGATATTTCACTTACTTCATGAACTTTAGCAACTCTATTAGGCGCATTGCTTTTTTTGTCTGCCAGCTATATGTGTTTAATGTCATCTCCTCAATCAACTCATAAGCATCTTTTGCTCTCTTACTCATCAATGCTCCTCCAGAGGTTGTGTCAATCATTGTTTGAAGTTAGGTTCCCAATCTATCGTAAAATGTTTGCACTTGAAGCCACATAGGGAGCTCATGATGAGGACATCTCGTTAAAATTTCCTTAAACCTTTCCCATACCTCATACGATGATTCACCTTTGTATTGCGTAAAGGATGTGATGTCACTTCTAAGTTTGGTAGTACAAGTAAGAGGGAAGAATCGAGTGAGGAACTTTTAAGCCAACTGATCCCATATGGTATTCGAGCCAGTTGGGAGCAAATCAAGCCAACTTTTTTCCTTATCTCTTAATGAAAATGGAAACAATCAGGGATGAATAATGTCTTCCAAAACTCTATTACTTTTGAAAGTCTCACAAATTTAAAGAAAATTTTGAATATAGTCATTAAGGTCCTCCTGCAATGATCCTCTAAATTGGTTGGCTTGCATCATTTGTATCAACGTGGATATGAGCTTAAAATTCTTAGCTTGAATGTTAGGGCCCATGATACTCAATGCTACTCCTTGAATAGTGGGAACATAATATTCTCAAAGGGCTTGATTATCTCTGTTTTTGTTTCCATTTTTGTTACTTTTTGCCATAATCTCTATTGACTCTTGATTTAAATGTATACGTTCTCTTCTAAGCTTATGGAAAGTGTGCTTGATCTCGAGGTTAAAGATCAACAATTCCAAATTTGCATTTCTAGTCCTATGCATACACTCATGGGGGAATTTTTTTTTTTTTTTTTTTAAGATAAGATACGAGCTAAAAATCCTAAAAATCTAAGCTAAATGCAAATACTTTAGTCTACTGAAAAGCAACGCTATTAAATATGACAGAATTATGATAAACTAATTAGCCAACAAATTAAAATTGCATATGAATCAATAAAGAAAGAAACCTGATGAACGTGCTCCACTATATAACAATGACCGAAAAAATGAGTTTCTTCTTCTTCCTCTTGTCTTTTTTTTTTTCTTTCAAGAAAAAAAGATGGAGAACTGCCTAATGCAATTTAATATAAAAAGCTGAAGTGAAGTGGAATGGATAACATTGCCCAAAAAAAAACAAAAGAGCATTACTTCATAGAAGCTACGTTAAATAACCTAAGATTGAATTGCAAATTTATTTATTAATTTTTAGAATCACGTCAAATGTAAACTCTTTTTTCTTTTTCATTTTTTTAACCTAAAGACTAACAGGAATATGACAAATTTAGCGAGACACTTTTGTGCTTTTTATTTTTATTTTTTCAAATTTGATGCGTGTGAATTGTGACAGAGAAGACAGTAATATGAAAGCAATGAAGTTAACCAGTACAATGCAATACAAAATGATTTTTTCTAATGTTAAGGGCTGTAAAGAAAAACAGAACTCACAGTAGTCCTTGATGATGTATGCTAAACTAAATAACAATGCAGTTGATGATGGCTGCTCCGAACGTCAGCTCGTGAAATGTATTCCTGTAGAAGTCAACGAATGACGCCTTCAAATATAACTCCAAATTCGCACGTCTCGGATAAACTTGAGGTTGCACCAGCTGAAATCAAAAGGCAACCGAGTAAAGTAACAGGGCTAGAAGAATCAAATGCTTGAAAAGCAATGAAACGGGGTGCAATAGTGAAGATTAATAAATTTATCCTAATAGCGAATATCACAATTGATGCAAGATGTACCGAAAATAAATAAATAAATAATCCTAATGCAAATATACTAACACTCCATTGTGTGAACATATTGGGAAGCAATAATAAATCTAAAAGGAATTGGCTGGGTACTAGTCTAATACAAGCAAAAATTATTAAAAAAAAAAAAAATTGATGTCAACGAGAAAGTCAAATGCAAATTTGGATTTTTTTTTTTTTAATACAAGTAAGGATGAAGAAAGAAATAAATAATATAAATGAAAAGGAAAATTAAATGCCTAAAACAAAAACAACAACATGCGACACAACTGAAACAGATTAAATGGACTTGAAAAGTCCAATATGTAAAACTGGAGATAAAAACTGGAACGAGATGCTGGAACACAACATAACAATAACACTGGAGTGGGAAAATCACTATCTAGAATATGCGAAATGAAACAAAATAAAACTTAAGAACCGCACATAAGACGCCTAGTCTAAAAAAAAAAAAAAATTGTAAATCTAATATTAGTTAACGTTGCAAAAAACTTGATATGTGTGAATTTAAAAATAAAAATGTTAGTTATACCAGTAAAAATACTGAGTTGTGTATGCAGTAATAAAAAAAAAAAAACTAGTAAGACTATATCGTATGCACATGGACTGAAAACTAATTAATAGATTGTATCAACTCTCTTTTTAACTAGGCAATTAAAACGAGATATTTAAACAAGTTAAAATGAAAAGAAATAATTGAACTAAAATAGGAAATTAGCAAAGGAAAAGTTTACCAAGTTATTTGCATGGGATTTCGACTATGCTATAATCTGATGAATTAACATATGTTTGTAAAATATATTAAGATTAATTAGTTGGTTTTTAATTAAATTCATAAAGACTTACTTCCTTTTCCAGCTACTATTATCCTAACCATAATAGAAACATCCCTTTCGAGTAATCTATCTATAATATTTAGTTTAGTAAATTTATCTTACAAATATTACTATTCTAATTAATATTAAAATTTATACATATTTTTATGTTATAAAGATTAATATCAATTGCATTAAATATGTGAATTTTAAAATTAATTTAAAGAGTATGTGTCCATGACAACGATTAAATTAATTTTAATTTAATTATGTACGAACCATTTATTCCCTTTCAAGTTTTTTAAATTTTATTTACAAAAATATCGTTAGCTAAATAACAAAATCATGAAAACGAGATAATTAAAAATTACAATTAATTAAATAGTAACATATATATGGCAAAATCATATATTAATCAAATCATCAAGCATGTAAAAATATCATAATATAAATTTACTTCATAACAATTATAAAAGTTATAAAAAAAATTCAAGAAACAAGATAATATATTTAGAACAAAAAGAATAAAAAAACTCAAATAAATTTTTAGAGCACAAATCGGTTTTATATTCCAATAAATCTTCGAATCTCTCTATAACTACCTTTCTACAGCTCATTAAAAAAGCTCCCAATAAAACTTTCTTTGTAATCTTTCTCTCCGAACTCCCAAAGCCTTTAATTTATCTCCGTATTTATACATTGTCTAGGGTATGGAAGAAAGACAGGAATGATGGGCTCATAGCATGACTCGTGTAATTTGCACTGAACAGGTATGGCAGGCGAGGTGGATAGGACTCTTGGTACTTGGAAGTCTATGTTGATGATGAGAAAAGGGTCCCACTTAGCTTCTTCATGTAATATTTCTACACTCATGGAGCACTCTACGTTTTGCTTGCAATTGGATTTAATGATCGATGGACAAGCGAGGGTCCCAACTCCTCCTGTAATGTCAGTGGACTTGGAAATTGCATAGTGCCCATGCTGGTCTTCACGATAAAAAAAGCACATCTTGTGTATTTTTACTCTTATAATTGATGGAGTGTATTTTTTTTTTTTTTAATCCACATATTTTCCTCTTATAAATACAAAAATATAAACATTAAAATAGTTTATAATCGAGATAAAAAAATATATTAGTACAATAAAAACCATTTAAGTTCTATTTAGGATAATTTTTCATCAATTTATATTATTGATCCATATAGTATGTAATTTATTATTTTAATGTTAATAAATTAATGAAAACAGTATAAATTACATAAAAAATATAGAATTTAAAATAGAGTAAGTAAGTAAAAATACTCATTTATCACTTATACCATGTAAGTCCTTACACAACAGGAACAAAAGCGTAGCCTTCTCACTCCATTATTAATGGGAATTGACCCACAAGTTTGGAGAGAAGTATTCCAATTTCTATGCTGAAGTGTGAATTTGTAGTTGACCTCTTGTCTCATTGACCCAAAGTGACCTAGAAGTTTGGAAAAACATTCTCCTTTATATGCTATAAGTGTAAATTGAGTCCATCTTTTGTCTTAAGAAATTTAGGAGGATTTTACATTATAGACATTAAGTACAGTCTTTTCTTATTGATAGTGTGGTAAAATTCTTATTAGAATAGAGTGATACTTGAGAAATAGTGATATCAAAACATACCTATAATTAAAATTTAATGTGAGAAAACCTACTATAATAGAGTGAGATATTTTATTTTAATGTTGAATTGGCTTAACTTTTCATTGAGTTTTAATGGTACATCTGTGGATTACGTTGCTAATGCTAGTACTCTATTGTTGTAAATGAAAAGCTGCATGGTTTTCTTATAGATTTTCATGAGGATTTGCATAAGGAGAACCCTTATGTCCAATTTATTTTATAATTATTTTGTGATTTTTATTAAGGTATTTAGGTCATCCGAGGACTTAACCATAAATATTTTTCTTCCTTGATCTAGGAAAAAAAGAAACATAAATAATTACAACATCGCTCAATGACATAATAGTCTCCTACCTATTTTATGCTGATTATTATACTATTTTTCACAATTGCTACATCTGTATCTTCAATTGACCATTGTATTTTTTAAGGAGTTATGAATTGACTGTTGGTCAAAAAATTAATAGGAATAAGTGCTGTTTTTCGACACCTCGTCATCTGTAAGTATCGAATCCGGGTGACTCATTGCATTTACGATTTCATAAAATCTTCACTTTCTTTAATTTAATTGGTATTTTTCATTGTTTTTGTATTGAAGGGATGCTAAATTAAATTTTATAGAGGAGCCATGGTCGGGATACTAACTTTTATCTCCACCTGCTCAATTGGTGTCTGTTACGTCCTTATTGTTTTCAAATGGATGGCCCATGCTATCTTATTTTCTATATCTGCAAAAGAAAGTATTTGTAACGTCAAATCCATTAGTAGTAGTTTCGTTAGAGCAACTACTAAAAATGACTATATATACATTTGTTAAAAAAAATTTTGAATAAAAGCCTGTTCCATGGGACATGAGCTGTAACAGGCTTTCTACACTTTCATGACAAAGAATAGAAGGCTGGGGCGGTGGGCAGCTTTACTTCAGTGCTTTAGATACGATGCATTTGATGCGTTGAAAATGAACACACGCATACTTAAGCTTTTCAGACAAATTGCATGCATTCAATTTTTCAGACTCACTTTAATTTTTCAGTGTTTCATATGCGTGGTGAAAAATTTGAGGTCTTCCAACGCATTGAGATAAATGATTTTGAAATTGTATTATGATTCTCATAATAAAAAATCAACATTTTGAGTTTTGAAAATCTATAAACTTATAATCATTTTGAAAAATATTAGAGCTACGTTTTTCAAAAGTTGATTTGAAAATTTGAAATAAATGAATGTGGTCTAAATTGGTAGTACCATTCATTCAACTCTTATTAGAAAAATCATTTTACAGACTACATATATCTTATTCGCTCTATACTCATTTTTCAAGCAATAATACTTTGAGCAATAGTTAAAGTTTTCTCTACTAAAGTTTATATGAATCCCTAAAATCATTGTTAAAACAATTGTATTTAGGTTTAGGGCATTTGAAAATATTTATCTAATTCAATCGAAACTTTATAACTATGTTAGAAAAGTTAGTTAAATTTTAACAATAATATTCTAAAAACCCAATTTTTATCTTAAAAGTACAATTATTTAATATAGCATAAAATTCATTAAAACCCTAAAACTGAGAAAAACGTAATGAAAACTTAGAGATAAGTTATTTAAGTTATAAAAATGAATAATATAACATAATATACTATATAAATATATGTATATTTTTATGAATATATACAATATATATAATAAATATACACATAAATTAACCTGAAATTATATAATTATATATAATAAGCGATAAATTCAAAAACTTAAATAGGAAAAATATCTTAAAAATAAAAAATGCTAGGAACATGATTATATGCATACAATTACTTAGTACATGTATTTATAGGATATATAGTTGTATATTAACAAAATCATTAAATATCAAAATACCTTAAAATATCATCTAAAAATTCTAAAATAAATTAAGAAAATGACCTAGAATTATAAAAAATAACACATAGTAGCTTAGAAAGAAGAACTAGTTGCATTAAAAGTGGTTTTACAAATATTTGATACTTCCTAATAACTTGGCTTTAACAAAATAATTAAATAAAATCACTTAATAATTAAGAAAAAATTATGACTAATCATAACAAGTATAAATAAGATATTAGGACTTAGATTTTACATTTTAGACACTTAGGATACCTAAAGAAAAATTAGAAGAAAATAAGAAAAAAAAAAATAGGGAACACTAATGTACCCTTCATATTCCCAACCCAAATGATGACCTAACAACAACCTCTGTTGACCACCACTAATAGACCCTGCACCCTTCACCGCTGACAACCCCCACTAGCCATCGGCTATTGGAGCACTGACTAACATAGGTCCTAAGTTTTTATCCTGTTTTTTCCTATTTAAAAAAAAAAATTAATTAGGAAAAATATGAAAAAAGTTAATTCCTAGGTTATTCTAAATGTACTTTCATGCTGCAATTTTATTTTTGCAAAATTATGAATATTTTACATACTTGCTTAATAAATGTACTATTCACCTGAATTTTGAATTTTAAAATAAATATATCAAATGATGTTGTTTTGAGCTAAAAAAATTTTAGTAGGCTACATAGTACATTTAGTTTATTGATATGTAGCCTTATTTTGATTTTACATACATTTAGTATTTATTACATTTTTAGGCCTTAAAAATAAGGTAATTTGAAAAATAAATTGATTTTAAGAGAAGTAATTAATGAAATTAGGATTCAATTAATTTTGGACGTTTATAATGATGTTAGGACATGTTGGAATGAATTTGGTGTAAAATCACATTATTTCCTTAATTAATCATGATTTAAGAGCAAAATTGTAATTTTATATATAGGTGATAAACTCGATTGCATGAAACTAGTTGTTGATTGAATCCCATATATTTTTTTGAGTTCACAAGAATTTTCATAGAATTATTTGATAATTCATGCTATTTATTATGAATTTTCCTAGTTAAATAGCTTAAATTAACAACCGGAACATGTATTTAGTAATAATATATTAAAGTATGCTAATTATTTGATTAAATTATAATTAAAACATACTCTGATCATATAGGAATAATTATTACTTTGTTATATTTCATGATACTATTTGCATCAAGTTATGATATATGCATACTAGGATTTGATAATATATGATTTATTATATTTTATTGTAGAATTGTGAAAAAAATATATTTTATTTATATATTACGATATCAATATAATATTTCTCACTATACAACTTTATTTGTGTATTAGGATTAGAAATAATATTGATGGTTGAATTTCATCCTAAAATATTACTTAGCCATTCGGGTGTCGAGAAGACAAATAAAATTGCTCCTGGCCAATGCCAACTTAGGCTAACCACTTGATGGGCCTTAAAGCCAAGCCTACTAATATGTTTAGTTTAAACTTAAGGAAATGGTGCTAATGGTTATGATCTAGTACGATCTCGTTACTTAATCGCCCACTACTCTTATATTTTAGGCATGTACTTGATTATAAGATCTCTACGTAGCGTACAACCAATGGTTAAATGCTATTTCAGACACTCGATGTTTTGGCTATAAATACGGAAAGAAAGCATTGTAAGAACTCTTTTACGATCTTCAATTCTATATTCGTTCACTTATTTCTCTCTCTCAAACAACTACTAACTTATGCATTAGAGTAATTACACCAACTAGCCCCGATACCACTTAGCCTTTAGTGTTTTTGCAGGAACAAAGCTTTACTCAAAAATCACTTGACAACATTTGGTGCTGTTTGTTTTTCTTAACTCACCTACTAGCAAAGACAAGAATGACAAAGAGTGTAGGTGCTAGTTCTTCACCCCAACACAAAGCAAAGGGAAGTAAGCATACTAACAAACAACATTTGGCTAATTTGAAGTAACTTTGCCTCAAGTTGGTTAAAGAAAACCAAGAACTCAACAAAAAACACAATGAAATCCTTAAGCTTCTCCCTAAATCAAAACTATAGGTATGGTGATAATAGTGCTAAGAATAGTGGTGATTCAATCTATTCTCTAGAATTATAAATAAAATAAGCTGAAGTTACACTAGGACCTTTGACCTTTGGTCATAAGAAAAGTGACAAAGGAAAGTAACAACAGCTAGTACACCATACGAGACCCTCACGTGTCAGCACCCTTGCTTCAATAGGTAACAAATTCCAAAAAAGCAAGAGTCCTTTTGTCCTCGAAATATTGGATGGAGCAATACCATGGTACATCAAGTTGCTACAGTTTGAGACTTATGATGGAATAAGGGATCATAAATATCACCTTGAATATTACTGCACCTTGGTAAGCTTTACGTCTTAAGTGATGCCATGGCTTACCAGGCTTTCCCCTCAATATTAAGGAATGCAGCTAGTATATGGTTTAAACATTGTTTCAAAGATTTAACATAAGTGTTCTTGTAACACTTCCTTGGAAGTAAGCTTCCAGTTAAGGATTTTTCTATCCTTAACACCATAAAACAAAAACAGACGAATCCATTAGGGACTATTTAGCTAGATTTACGGCCAAGAAGGTCCAAATTCCGAAGTTAAACATGAGTGTTGCTCTCAATGTAGTGATTGATGGAGTTAAACCCCACAAAGACTTATTTAAGTCTTTAACTAAAAATAAGTTGAAAACTTTTGCTAAACTTAAAGCTATGTTCACTTTTTACATCCATCAAGAAGACAACATTAAAGCTCGATGAGAGGTTGATCAGAATAGAGGAGATTGAAAAGGCTACAAGAAGAAGAATGCAAAAGATTGACTTGGAATACATGATGACCAATGTTTTAAAGTATATAATGCCTAGAAAAAAAGGCCATGCATCTCGACATATTTTGTTCATATGCCACTCAATCGTCTAATTGCAAACATATTGATGGAAGTGTATGATCAAAGGGCATTTTGCAATGGCTGGAAAGGATGAGAGGAAATCCTTCACAATAGAATTCTAATAAATATTACGATTTCCATCACTATAGAGGCTATGATATTGATGAATGTGTCTAGCTCAAGAATGAAATTGAGGATGCAATCTAACAAGGGTATCTAAGTAAGTTTCTCGCCCACGATACTAAGAAAATTGATTGACTAACTTAGAGGAGATGTGATAAGCAAAAGAATGTTATGTAGCCTTCTCAAGCCATGAAAGATGCGAGAGATGGAAGCAGTAGTGAAGCATTAAATGGGCAAGAAGGTCAAGATCAACAATTCAATTTCTTTCACAGAAGAGGATTTTAAGGGTGTCCAAAGGCCTTACAACAATGCACTTGTAATTAATGTGAGAATTGCCAACTTCGATGTCAAAAAGATTCTTGTTGAAATTAGAAGTTCGGCAGATATTATTTTTCAACATGCTTTCGATTAAATGAGGCTAAAGATCAAAGTGTAGTTGAGATCTTATAACTATGACTTATATGCTTTCAATAATCAAACTGTTTGGATTACTGGAGTTATTTCTCTCTCAATTTAGATTGGAGTTTACAAATATGTTGTGGAAGACAAGGTGGATTAAATGTTGGTTCCCATACAATATGATCATGGGTTGACCACGTCAACATTTATTCGACTTGGTCCCTTCAATTGTGCATCTCAAGGTGAAATTTCCCACTCTTACTAGAGTTGAAGTATGTAAAGGAGATTAATAGTTAGCAAGATCCTTGTATTTAAGGGTACTATGGCACGAGGAAATTTTTTAAGTTGAAACTTATTTAGAACAAAAATTAGTCAGCGTAGAAAATGCCAAGGAAGACATGAAGGAAGTCCCATTAGGAAGCAATCCTAGAAAGACAACAAAAATAGGGAAACCCTTACTGATGGACACCTGTCAAATTTTGATCAACTTTTTACAAGATAATGCTAATGTGTTTGCATGGTCTCCCTTAGATATGTCAAGCATCCTTAGAGAAGTAATAACCCACAAGCTTCAAATTGATCCTAATGCAAAGGTAATTCAATAAAGGAAAAGGCATTTCTCTCCTAAACTACAAGCAGCCATCGAAGAAGATGTCAAAAAGTTGTTAAAGGCCAGGTTCACTAGGGAAAAGCCTTATCCGACTAAGTTAGCTAATTATGTGTTAGTTAAGAAGTCTAATGATAAATGGAACATGTGCATAGACTTTACGTATTTGAATAGGGCCCATCCCAAAGATTGTTTCCTCTTGCTAAGAATAGATCGATGGTTGACTTAATTGCCGAACATGCCTTACTATCTTTTATGGATGTGTTTTTCAACTATTAGCAAATCAAAATGGATGAGGAAGATGAAGTTCATATGTTCTTTATGACTAACTTTAGGACGTACTGTTACATGGTGATGCCTTTAGGGCTCAAAAACACTAGCGTAACCTATCAAAGGCTTGTCACCAAGATGTTTAAGCCTTAGATTTGTTGTAACGTCAAAGTATATGTCAATGATATGATTGTGAAAAACCTGATAGAAAATCAACTTCTTGCTGATCTTGAGGAGACATTCGACACTTTGAGTAGGTACAATATGAGACTAAACCTACAGAAGTGTGTTTTTGGTGCTACTTTAGGAAAATTTATAGGGTATATGGTCACCCAGCGTAGTATTGAAGCAAACCCAAGGAAGACCCATGATATTTGGAACACAAAGTCCCCTTGCATAGTTAAGGAAGTTTAAGAGCTAATTGGGTGAATAGCTACCTTAAATAGATTTGTGTCGAAAATGTAGACAAATGTGTGGAGTTTCTTAAAGTCTTAAAGAACCCAAAAGAATTTCGATAGACCAATAAGTGTGAGAAAGCGTTCAACAAGCTAAAGGAGTTTCTTGCATCACCACCAATTCTCTTGATACTCATTCTGAAAGAAAATTTGTACTTATATTTATCAGTCAACAGCTGAGCTCTTTCCTCTGTTTTGGTTCAGGTAGAAGGTAAAGAGCATTGGCCAATTTCTTACGTAAGCCATGTCTTATAAGGGTCGGGATACCGATATACAAAGATTGAAAAATTTCTATTAGCGGTGGTTCTCTTGGTAAGAAAGTTAAAGCCTTACTTCAGGGCATATCAAATTATTGTCCTTACTAATAAGCCTTTTCGACAAGATTTACAGTGACCAAACTCCTTGGGGAAGATGATGAAGTATACTTTAGAGCCAAGTGTTTATGGTGTACAATATAAACCTTGAATGGCATTAAAAGCTTAAGTATTGGTAGATTTTGTTGCTGAATTCACTAGTAAAGAGGACAAAATAGAGATGTCTGAGAAGAAGATATGGAATTTATATGTCGATGGCTCCTCTACTAAAGAAGGATACGGTGTTGGCCTCATTTTACAAAGATCCCACAATGTAAAAGTTAGTTACGCTTTAAAATTTAGGTTTCTAGCTAGAAATAATGAGGTCAAATACAAAGCCTTGATAGCTAAACTCAAATTGGCAAAAGAAGTTGATGCTTAGAAAGTCGAAGTTTTTTTTGATTCACAAGTAGTTGTGAATTAAGTCAAAGGGAGTTATGCGACAAAAGAAGAGGTGATGAGCAAGTACTTGTTGATAATACAAATACTCAAGGAAGAGTTTCAATCCTTTTCAATTGAGAAAATACCAAGAAGTAAAACACTGCTGCTAACAAGTTGTCAAAGTTAGCTAGTATGGCACTTCGTAATTTAAATGACAAGCTCTATATTGAGTACCTCCCAATAAGAGCTTACAAACTGTTGAGTAGAGCTACGAGTTGGCTTTTTTCCTAAAGGATAAATCTTGGATGGATCCAATTATAGACTAATTGAAGGATGGTGTTCTCCGTCATGATAAGAAAGAAGCTCGTAGGTTGATTTATCAACTCACAAATTATATGCTGATTGATGACCAATTGTAAAAGCATGGCCTTTCCCAACCTTATTTTTTATGTCTTCTACCAAAAGGCGTATAATGAATACTGTTCAAATTACATGGTGGTCTTTGTAGCAACCATGTGAAGGGTTAAACCCTATATGTCTGTGTATTGTGACTCGGCTATTATTGCCCAACTATGAGAGAAGATGCAAAATTTGCTATTCAACAATGTTTATAATGCTAGAAACATGAGGCACTAAGCCATGCACCTTCTATTGAACTGCATAGCGTTACTATCCCTTGACCTTTCGCTCAATGAGGATTGAATATACTCGGACCATTTCTAAGGTCTATGACAACAGCAATTCGCCATAGCTACCATAGATTATTTTATCAAGTAAGTAGAGGTCGAGGTAGTGGTTAAAATTACCAAACAGAAGGTCAAAGCTTTTGTTTTCAACTTCATCATATCAAGATTTAGGGTTCCATTTATGATAATCACTAATAATGCACCATAATTCAATAATGATAAGTTTTGAGCATTTTGTGAGAAATGCGACATTCATCTAAATTACACTTTTGTGGCTCATCCTCAAACCAATGGCTACGTGGAAGTTGTTAATAAGATCATCAAGTTGACTAAGTCAAGGTAATTGAGTTGACGAACTACTGAATGTTTTATGGGGGTATAGTACTACCCATAAGACTTCAACTAGAGAAAAACCTTTTAGACTGGCATATGGGTTGGAAGCCTTGTTGCCAATTGAGATGGATCTACCTAATTTTCATAAGCAGAACTTTGACATAATGGCCAATTAGGTCAGTCTTAAGACCAATATGGATACAATCGAGGAGATAAGAGATGATGCAAGGATGAAAGTTGCTGCATATCAACACATAATAGCTAGATATTGCAATCAAAAGGTAAAACACAAGGCATTTCCACCTGGAAATCTGGTTTGCAGAAAATTAGAGGTAACTAGCATATGAGATAATCAAGGAAAGCTTGGCACAAATTAGGAGGATTCTGTTAGGATTAAGGAAGTCATAAGCAAGCGAACCTATCGACTAGAAAGGTTGGATGGGACAATCATCCTTCGAGCATGGAATACTAGGAATTTGAAGCTTTACTTTGCTTAGTTTCCTTTGATGTTGTGGTTTGTTTCTATTTCCCTTATAAACGTTGTAAGGCAATGGCCTACATCTTATTTTAAGTATGAAATGTTCATTTCAAGTTTATGACTATCTCTACTTCCCATCGTTTTCATTCTCGATTAATGCATGATTAATGAATTAATGAAGTTCTAGCTATATAGCGAATGAGCTGATATTTAGTAAGTTTAGATCTATAATGGTCAATGAGTTTAATAATTATTGAAGAGTAACATTAATTCTTCTTTAAAAATATGTCGAGAAACTAGAGAACGAACTATATTGTGCCCTTAATAGGTAATCTCATGGCTAAAGAAAAAAAATACTAGTTTACATCCAATGCGACTAAAGAACGCTATGTCTATGAAAAGACATTCAACATGTACGTGAAATAAAATGTACTAAAAAGAAAGAATTTGTGTGTGAAATGAAACGTAGGGGAAATAAAGGGCGTAAACGTCAAACATCTCATTACCACAGAGGATTGGTATCCCAACCATATTGAGTCCATGCTACATTTACGAAAATATAGTACAAATTAACTAATCATCTTAAGAGTTCGAAACATTTTTGTTCTTGGATTAGGTAGGAGTGTTGTCCTAATTAGAAGAAGACGATACCCTTTTGGAGCTTACTTCTTTTTTAGCACCAAGGGTTATGGAGCAAGTGTATGTCTCTTTACAAACATAGGGAGTCCCTTTAGACGATGGTTCCTTATCATTGATAGGAACTTCAATATTGGCTTTAATATTGTCACCTTACCCATGAACCTCTATCTCTGCTTCTTCACTGACTTCTTTGTTCTTACTATTGTCATTATTATCATCAATGTCAGTAAAGTTTAACATGACAATTCATAGTTAGGGTGAAATTTTATAATCTCTTTTCTAGCTTGTTGGACCCCTGCAAAAGCTTCTTTTGGAGCAATTTCTCGTATTGTTGACTAGGAGTCACAATTTCTAGTGCTTCCTCCATGGAGGGCTTCTTTTTTGCCATCTACTCTAATTGGGCAACACGAGACTTTAGTTTGGAGCTGTTTATATCCAATTCCTTTATTCACATCCTTAACCTTAACTTATCCTCCTCATCACTTATTGAGCTTATTGTTCATTCTAACCCCCAGTAGTCCTCTCGCATCGTATGAAGCTCCTCCTTTAGGTCTTTGACCTTCTTATATATCTCTTTATTCTTGGCCTTGAGACTTGAGACTTCATTGGCCACTAAGGAATGTGTGAGCTTTTCAACAGAAGATCTTCTTGCAATTTCCTAACCTCCATCTTAGCCTTAATTTTCGTACTCTTAGCTGTGATAGTTTGAGCCTTTGAGGAGTTATAGGCCTCCTCAACCTTCTACAATAAATTAACAAATCCGAATAAATTATTTGCTTCTCAACAAAGCAACAAAATATAGATATTACCTTCTTCATTTCTTTCTTCACTTCATCTAGAATCGTCAAAACATGACTGCTAATCTGCACATAGGTAAAATTATGTCAGCAACAGAACATGAGTCGTAAGTGAAAAGGTGATCGATATTTACATCATACAACTTAGTAGCAATATGACCTTCATTGTAACCTCCCACTCTGTCTACATCTTTCTTTGTAATCTCTTTATCCCTAGGGAGAATGACTCTCTCCATCATGACTAAGTACTTTATCTTGTCACCCAAGGGCGATTTAATATGTAAGATCTTCTAGCTCCAACATGGCATGAAGTACTCACCTACCTCACTGTTAGGGATGAACTCGACATTACTAATGCCAAGAGACTTATTCCTTAAAGCCTCTTTTGTCCTTTCATTTAAGGCCTTAAATTTCTTAGATGGAGGCTGATTTGTAAGCTCTTTTCTGTCTCTCTTTTTGGCACTTGACTCAGCATTTTCTTGAAGAGAAATCACAGGGCCATTGACACTAGTAATGTCTTAGATGGATTCTCCCGACTCATCATCCCTAGGAAGGTTTATTATTAAGAGAATTGTCTTAAGATATGTAGTACCAAGAGTTTCCGTCATTACAGCATTGATGGTTTCCATCTGCTTTGTTTGTTGCTCCTTAGTAATGGAAGGAACTCCCTTCCTCTTTTGAATGGTAACCTCCTTCACAACTTTCACTTGAGAAGTCTTTTTCGGCAAGGTAGCCGATTAACAGGGGCTTTAATGGCTGTACATTTATTAATCTTTAGCTTTTTAACCTTTCCTTAGGCTAACAGTTTGGCGGGATCTACATTGCTTACACTTGTGTTTTCATAAAGGGATAGGAGTGTTACAAATGGGAAAAAGAGGAAAATAAAAATCTTACGAGATTCATGTTGAGTGAAGCTCAAAGGCGACTATTCTTCCCTTAGGTCACGAGAGCGACTTTCCTCTTGTAGTTCTACTTGGTATGTTGATTATTCTAACACCTACCTTCTTTATCAAAAAAGATTTGATCTACATTCTTGTATCATTTTATTATCCTCTCGACATCCTAGAAAAACATTTTATTCTTTCTTCTTTCTTGAATCTTTTTGGCAACAATAGTGTCATTTGGCATCAAGTCAATGTCTTTAGCATGGATGGGCTCAGTCCATTAAGTCTAAAAATCCAAATCCTTATTTGATATGATAGACTCAAACTTGTGGTGCCACTTGTAGATTTTGGATTCTAACCCCTCCATAAATTTTCACCCATGCTAAGTGGCCGTAAAATACTAACCATCGGGTTTCCTCCTTATTGTGAAGAAATATATAAATAACTAAGGCATGGCCTTAACCTCAATTTCTTTACAGATTATCACGAATGCTACAAGAAGTTTGTAAGTGTTTGGTGGAAACATGCTTGGCACAACTTGGAAATAATTAAAGAATTGTTTAATGAAAATAGAAAATGGGAAGCATAGTCCAAAATCAAGGTATTTTAGATATATATGAAATTCACAGTCCCTTGAAAAACACACTCTATCATCTTGCCTTGGCTTACGCAAATTCCATGTCTCAGGAAGATCTTGCCAATATTTATTATACTTTGAGATGAGTGTCTTAATAGCACCACTTGCCACTCCATTTGGGGAATCACTATTATAAACAACATTATTATACAAATACCTAGCAATAGATCTTCCTTTCTTATCATCTAGATAGTTATCTACTGAAGAGCATTGATGTGAATGGGTTTTTCCCATCGCTCCATCGTACTATCTGCTAAACTATTTGAAGAACATGCTGAATCGTTCCTTTTTTAGGGGGAAGAAGTACCTTCAAATACAATTGCTCCAGAAACTAAAAGTATAAGTTGATGAATGACACTTCGAACCATACCTAAAGTTATATGAGGAAATCAGAAGTTAGATGAAAACTTGCAAGACGAAATGTCAAAAGCAAATGAAAATTCTAAAAGTGGATATGAATGAGAAATCTTTATCAACATGGAAAAACCCTTTATATATGAACAATCTCTCATAGTAACTAAAATATGCTTTTGATAGGAATGTGGTTTTGATTAGATGGTCAAGTATAGATTGATGACATGTGCTATGTATTAGGAATCTGACGGTTATCGCATTTTTGACAGTTATTAGCCCCTACAATGTAATGATGGCAAGGATGATAACGTTGTACTTGCTACTATAAAAAAGTGAATGGGCAAGAAAGTTAAAAGACTACAACCTTTCTCTTAGGATTTGATTCATTGCATTTCAAAATAAAAAATCAAACCTTCCTACATCACTCGGCATCTAGAAAAGTCATTTTGGTCTTAACTATCCAACTGCTTAAACCAAGCATTAAGCTTTATTTACTTCCATAGTTGAATTCTCAACCATAGGAGTTAGGTGACAAATGTTGATAGTCGGATTTCACCTTAAAATATTACTTGGCCATTCGGCTGTTAATAAGACAAATAATACTACTCTCGGCTAATGCTGACTTAGGCTTAATCCACTTGATAGGCCTTGAAGCTCGGCTTGTTAATATGTCCAGTTTTAACTTAGGAAAGTGGTACGAACTATTATAATCTGGTACGATCTTATTACATAACCTCCTACTACTCTTATATTTTAGGCATATGCTTGATTACAAGATCTTCACGTAGCCCACGACTAATGATTAACTACCATTTTAGATACTCAATGTTTTACCTATAAATACAAAAAGAAAGCATTGTAAGAACTCTCTTACAACCTTCAACTCTATATTCATTCACTTATTTCTCTCTCTCAAACAATTATAGACTTAAGCATCGGAGTGGCTATACGAGACTAGCCCCAATACTACTTAACTTCTAGTGTTTTTGTAAGATCAAAGCTTTACTCTAAAATCACTTGACAACAAATACCTTATAGGAATCATCTTTTAAAAGATACATGTATTATGTATCGTTGAGTTCATATAAACCTAAGGATATTGACTTTACTAAAACTGGATCACTTTAGGTAATAAAACATATGTTTTTTATAATATTATGGAAAATATTGTCTTATAATGATCTTTCCATAATTAAAATGTAATTTGACTAATAAATCAAACTATAAGTGAGGTTTAAACCGTTTTTTAGGTTTGAAAAAATTTTGAACCAAACCAAACCGTTTTCTAGAGGTTCAAAAAATTACAAATCGAATTGAACCATAATAGGTAAAAGAAAAAAAAATTTATGTTTTTGCATTATAGACACCTAATTTTTGTCCCCCCTTTTATTTTATTTTATTTTCTAGAATAGGTTAAAGGGTCTTAATTTAGGAAAAATTAAGAAAACCTAAAAAATAAGAAATTTATAAAATTAAAGAAAACACAAAAAATAGGAGGTTTAGGAAAATTTTAAAAAAAGGAAAAAGCATAAAAAAGTAAGAAATTTAGAAAAAATGCAAAAAAATTAAAAAAAATTAGAAAATCACAATAGATAGAAAAAATTGCAAAAATAGAAGATTTAAGGAATTTAGAAAATAAAAATTTTTAGATAGTTTAAATAAGAATGGACTTTTTAATTTAAGTGAGGAGAGGATTGTTAGGCCTAAGCTTAGATTCAAATCCAACTTAAGCTTATCTAGCCCAAGTTTACCTAATCCAAATTTGTAATTGCACATATGGACAAGACACAGGCCAACGACCTAAAGGTAAAACACTTGAGTATTGATTTAGGTTTGACTGGAGATCAAGGGTTCGAGACTCATTGGAGGCATGAAGATAGTTTTTTTTTTTTTTTATCTTTTTCTTTTTTACACTCTGCTTATTACCACATGTCAAAGCATCATCGGGCTAAGTATCTAATTGTGACACATGACGTGTTGTGATTTGTCATGACAATAAATTTTCTTTGCCCCCATTTTCTTCTCCCCTTTCCTTTTCTTCCTTTTACTTTTTTTTTTTAAACAAAAAATAAAAAATAAATCATACATGCATACAGTGGGGGGCAAAGGATTTTTTTTTTTTGAACCAATCTATCTTTCTCTCTCTCACACTCTTGGCCTGGACCCTCTATCTCTACTGTCCCCCTCTTATGAAAAAACAAAACACATACACAACTACCCTCTTAGTTCTCTCTCTCTACGCACCATCTCTCTTTCACATCTAATGAACCACAATTGCAATTAACCACTAAGACCATCCCATGTGCAACTACCATCGAATCCATCACCGACCCTCTCTCTTGACCAATACAACTTGAACCAACCCTCTCTCGATCAGATCCATACGGTTGTACAAGCTACAAGCCAAACATATGTCTTCCTCCAAACACGACCCCATCCTTGCTGTAGTCCACACAAAGTAACCTTAGTCACATACAACCATAATCCCCAACCTCTCTCCTTCACCATCGAATAGTAGCAACAACACATAACTCTCCATCTCTCACTCTTTCGCACATCACACATATAAACAGCTATATACAGCACTCTGCCACACGACCTACCACCTTAGACCAATCCAACCAACAACACAAACACGCGTTAGATCCATCACTTAACCATTCTCTCTCGACTAAGCTCTACCCTCAACCCTAATTTTCCAACCAAACCTAAACACTACAGCCATCTACTATCGCAACCCTAACACCCACTCTCTCGAACTCTCTCTCTCCATTACTGCCCCCTCTCTCTAGTCTACTGCTGCAAACAACACTGCAGTAGCACCACCCCCATCCTCTCTTCAAATTAGCACTAAACAACGTACTACCAAACCTACACATAGCGACCCACTACTACAGCGAACATTACTAACCACCACCAATAGTCGAGTTAGGCCACGGCGTCACTTCTATACCCCCTAACCCCAATAAAAAAACACATAAAAGTGTCATCTCCCCTTGATTTAGTGGCTGAATCGAATTGAAACACCTCCTTTGAGTTACTATGCGCGACTCGACCCTTGGATCTTCGGCCCAACCGACTCGACTCCAACCTCTGACCCGCTCCTACTTCAACTTAACCTAAGCCCCTTCTCAACTTGGTTCGACGTTTTGCTTTAGTTTTAGGCCCACGTTGTCTTTATTTTATTTTACTTTTTTAAATTTATTTCTTTTGTTTTTATTGCATGTTGTAATTTGTAAATAAAAAAAACTGAAAAAAGAAAAGAAAAAAAAAAAGAAAAAGAGAGAAAAGGGAAAAAGAAGAAAAGAAAAAAGAAAAGAAAAGCAAAGGAAGTATTTAGTATACTTTATATATTTTCACATTCTAACCAAAAAATAAAAAATATATAAAATTAAATAAAAATAAAAATTAAATAAAAAAATAAAATAATGATAAAAAATAATGAAGATACCATATCATTTAGAAAAATTATTTTTCAAATAAATAATAGTAATTCATCATTTTCCAAATTAGAACCCTTTGAATTTTCAAAAATCAAACCAATTTAGAACCCTCAGAAAATTTCTTTAGATAAATCAAAATAGGTAAAAACGTAAACCCGATCTCCTTTCAAAAATTAAAATCAACTTAACCCGCTATATTTTTGAAAATAGACTACGAAAGTCTGATCTTGAATAGCGGATACGTAGGTACTCATACGTAAGTACAGGGTGACTTAAAATATGGGAAGTTTTATTTATTCCATTTTTGTAGATATTTGTGTAAATTAATCAAATTAGTTGTGTGTAATATGATTAGCTATTTAGAAAATTAAAAAGGGTATATTTGAAAAGCAAAGTCAAATTCAGAAATTTAAAAAAGTGGTACCCGTTTAGAGTTTAATAAGATAGCCCTTGAATCGAAATCTCACGTTTTAGAAAACTGTTTTGAAAAACGATTTTAACAATAGATTAGTAGCTAGGTTATAACTAATTTACCAAATTTGTTATAACTTAACTCTTTTTCCCGATTCTAGCCGGATGGCGACTCTAAGGCATTTTTCATAACATAAAAGAACCAGTTTTCTTTAAACCCTAGTCGAGGATCAGTATTAAATAGGTAGAGTTTAATACTGGTTGGCTTAAAGAAGACTTAATTTATAAAAAGTCGGGAGGTGAAAAACCAGGCTTGATAGCCTGGTGACTTTACTAAGGACGTTAAGAGGGCTAATCACTTAAAAATGTTTTGAAATTAAAATCGCTTTTCAAAATACTCATGTTGTTTAGTTATTTGTTTATCTATTTATATATTTATTTGTTTATTTGTTATTGACTTCATGTGTATATTTGTTTTGATTAGCATATTTATTTTGCAAATAGCATACACCAGAACATGGAGGGTTCATTTGTTGCATCAAAGATGTAAGGTAGATGTAATCAAAGCCAAGCCATTTTAAGACTTTAGGAGGGGGGTTATTGTGTGAGTTTCGGGCGTTGTAAGGTAACCACTATTCAGGGTTGATTAGGCTACCCTACTTAAGCTCATTATGACCAATGAAAGTGTTTTCTAAAAACAAGTGAAATCTTAGAGTTTAAGGACCTTTTAGAACCTACCCTAATTATATATACTCCCTTTCGAGCTTAAGTTAATTCAATACCCTTAAGAAATTGCAGCCCTACTAATTGTTCAAGAGTTTTAATGCAATCAAGTTTTTGAATATAATAGTAGGGTTGCAACTTAAAGAGTAATGTATTAACCCAAAGGACCTTAATATCTACATATTTCCACATTTTTTCTTTTGTTGTGTTGATGATTGATTCTTATCCATAAAATGTATAGACTTAGGATGGTAGAAAACCAAGCAAATGATCAGGTGAATGATAAGCTACTGGATATCTCTAAGATTCGTGAATAGATGCTAAGAGATAGGATTGCCTACTTGAAGGGAAAGCTTAAGTGTTTTGAGGCTCACAACCGAGTCTTAAGGTCCCTTTTGGTATAGGTCATTCAGGATACTTATGAGATGATAGAGGACCTTAAGGCTTGTATATGAGACTTAATGTAAGGTTTTTTTTTCCCCAATTCAGGGCCTAGAATAAACATCAAATTCTTGAATAAATGTTAGGTTCTCTACCTTTATTTTTGTATTTTGATCTTGTTTCAAAATAATAAAGCTCTCTTTAGTTCATTGTTCTTCATTCTTTAATATTCTCGTCTTTATAAATAGTCTTTCAATAAACATTTATCTAACCACTATTCATTTGATTTAGAAAAATGTAAATAAAATCTGTAGACTTGTAAACAATCACTATCCTTATTTGTAAATATTTTTCTTATTTTCTATAAAATAAAACTTTATCTTTCTCTCTCTTAAAAAAAAAAGAAGCAAAAAATATATAAAAATGAAAAGAAAAATTGCCAACAGCTATAAATCCTTATGGGTTTGTGAAGCCCATACAAGCTTAGGCCTCTAGCCCACTCAAGTAGCTAGCCCAAACACTTGGCTTTTAACTTACATAAGATCTTTCAATTTATTAAAGAGGTCAACATAAGCCCCTTGCCCCATTCAATACGAATACGAGCCCTTTGGCCCATTCAAACTAAATACAAGACCCTTTGGCTCATGTGGCCAAACATTCAATTTAAACATCAACCTTGAGCCCATTCAAGCGACCTACCTAAACACAAGCCACTAAGTTAGGCAGCCAATCCGAGCATGAACCATAGCCCATTGAGGTAGTTGACTTGGGCACAATCCTTAACTCCTAAAAGTAACCAAGCTAAGCTAGAACCCTTGATCTGTTTAGAAAGCCAAGCTCAATCATGAACCGAACCAAAACACAAAGCCAAGCTAGAACCCTTGATCTATTTAGAAAGCCAAGTTCAATCATGAATCGAACCAAAACACAAAGTCAAATACCGGGGCATAATTTGAGAAACTGAAGGGTAAAGCCAATCTTCACCTTGGGAAAATAAATATAGATTCCTCCTTAAGAAACTAGTAACTCACTTTTTGTAAAGTATAGGATGAGAAGAGGCAAACTATATCCTGTACACTAACTTGAAACACTTTGAAAGTAGAGCGACATAAAGTTGAGGATACTTTGGATTCATTCCTTAAATGAGGTTTACTTTAAATGTGATACATAGATTAAAAATGAAGTTATGTATTCATTTTCAAATCCTAAACTCGATTACCCTTTATTAACCCCATTGGACTAATTTAGAGAATTTTCAAATTTAAACCCTGTCAAGAACTACCCTATAATGGGTCAATTCGAAGGTTAGGGTCATTGATTAGAAGATAAGGGTAAGATTGGTTTTTGCTTGTTTAAGTAACATTAATTCAAAAACAACTTTTATTTTTGATAAATTATTTTTCTTTGAAATGAAGAAGAGTCAATTTCCTTTTTAAACACATTAAGCCCATACGTTAGAAATCCATGGATTTAAGGCTCTAAATCACTTAAAAAGCAAAAACTCGGCAATAATCACTCTTGAAGTCAAAAGGAAAGAAAAGAATAGCAAGAGATAGTAGGGCAAAGTAAAGAGAAGATGGAGAAAAAAGGCCAAAGAATTGGGTTCGGGTGTAAGACGAAAGCCCCAAGAGATATATCATGTCTTAATAAGGGCAACAAACTAAATCAAAAGGTAAGGAATTTGAGCCCAAGAAGCCATAAGAAACACAAGGCCCTAAATCACACTCCAAAGCCTAGAAACCCAAATCTCCATATCCACTTTGATACTCTGAAGCCTCTCTTACCTATATTGAATCACACAAAGTCTTCCCACCTACAATACTACCCTTATATAAGTAAAAGCTCTTCCAATCTTAAAAGATAATTTATCTTTAATAAAAGTTTTTTTTTTGAAATTAGGGCAAGCATACTTCTAATTTTTCCTTAAGGTTCTTAACTTATACACCTAGGATAAATATAATATTTCTTTCAAAATAGACCTCTTTATTAATCATTTTTGAAACCCTTGGACTAAAAGCCTAAATTCATAATGTTGAACAGGAAAAGACCTAACGGATTGATCAAAGTATGTCACTTGCAAAATGGACTATAATTTTTGGAGCTAAAGTCGAGGGTGAAATCTAAACCGAAAGCTAGTAAGGAAGACCTCTTTAACTAAACTAATAATGGGTTACCTTTTCCTTAAGAAAGGAATGTCTTAAAATCATAAAAGTCCTATGACAAAGCCCTAAGGTCGGGGGCATTGAGAAACTCCACATGAGTACCAAGGATAAGGGTGGTTATAAGATTGTTCCTTAAATAAGAATTTATACCTGTTGGCAAAACTTTCAAGAGAGAGAGAGAAAGTAAAACTTGTCACAAGATTTTAGTCCAATCCATGTTGACTCGAGCAGTCGAGATTTCAATTCATCTGTTTCCTTTTCAAGGTGGTCACATTTTTTTTAATTAACTTAGGTAGTTTAGATCATTCTTCCTTATTGCAGTTTTAATATTCTTTAACTCTTTTTCAAATCAAGGGGCTTATCCCCAGTGCTTTTTTTCTCATAAATGGTTTTTCAATAGTCTCTCTATAAATACTTTTCCAAGTCAATAAGTCTTTTAAAACTGGTTGCTTTCCTTATTTTACTTCTTCAATCCTTCATCAAAATTCCTCTTAGGGTTTAAGCTAGCTCTTCAAGCATTGCCCTTTTTTTCTATACTTTTCAAGGTTCCAACCAGCCTTTAGGGTGCTGTTCGTCTTTTTAGGGTTATAGCTAGCCTTTAGGGTACTATATCATCTTCTTCTTTTTTGTTTTTTTTTTAATGGTCCTAACCAACTCTTGGAGCATTGACTCCTCTTTTATTCTTTTCAGGGTTTCAGCCAGCCTTTAGGGCACTATCCCATCTTTTTAGGGTTCTAGCGAGCTCTTAAAGCATTGATCCCTCTTTTATTCTTTTTATTGCTCCAACTAGCCTTTAGGGTGCTGTCTTGCCTTTCTGGGGTACTAGCTAACTCTTAGAGTACTAACCCCTCTAAGGGTCTTACTAGCTGTCTCCTCTTTTAATTCGTTTTTAGAGATTTAGCCAACCATTATGGCACTACTCTGTCTTCCTTTTTGGGGGTTCTAGCCAGCATTTGAAGCGCTGACCCATTCTTTCATTCTTTTCAGGGTTTTAGCCAGCCTTTAGGGCATTGTCCTATCTTTCTAGGGTGTTAGACAACTCTTAGAGCACTGACCTCTCGAAGGTTCTTACTAGCTCTCCCTTCTTTTAATTCATTTTTAGGGATTTAGCCAACCTTTAAGGCCCTACTTTGTCTTCCTTTTTTAGGGTTCTAGCCAGTGTTTGGAGCATTGACCCATTCTTTTATTCTTTTCAGGGTTTCAGCTAGCCTTTAGGACATTGTCTTGTCTTTTTAGGGTTATAGTTAGCTCTTAGAGTGCTAACCCCTCTTTTATTCTTTTAAGATTCTAACTAGCCTTTAGGGCGCTATCCCATCTTTCTAGGGTTCTAGCCAGCTCTTAAAGTGCTGACCATTCTTTTTAGGGATTTAGCCAGTTTTTAAGATGCTATCCTGTCTTTCATTTTTAGGGATCCCGTTAGCCTTTAAGGCATTATCCACTCTTTCTTTCTAGGCTACTAGCTAGCCTTCAACCCCTCTTTTGTCATCTTCCTTTAGGATCTTTAGTAAGCCTACAGGGCACTCACCTTACCGATTCCTTTTAGTGAGCCCATAAGGCGCTTCTCCTCATCAAATCCTATTAGCAAGCTCATTGGGCACTTTCTTTCATCAATTTCTCTCAAGCGAGCCTATAGGGTGCTTCTCTTCATCAAATCTCATAGTGAGCCCATAGGGCGCTTCTCTTCACAAGGTCACAATTTAGGGTCTTAGCTAGCTCTAGAGTGTTTCACCCATTTCGCCTAGGTCAATTAGCTCAAAGGAGCACTACCAAGTTTATCTCGAATCTATTCTAAAAGTTAGAGTTGCTAGTCCCTAAGAGATTCTTCTGCTTAGGTTAGTTAGCTCAAAGGAGCATTACTAAGTTTATCTCGAATCGATTCCAAAACATAGGGTTGCTAATCTCCGAGAGATGCTTTTGCTTGGGTTAGTGAGCCTAGAGAGGCATAATTAGGTACTTTAGATTAATCCCAGCTTAGGGTTGCTAGTCCATGACGGATGTTCTTGCTTAGGTTAGTAAGTTTAGTGAAGCACGATCGGGTTCTTTAGATTGATCCTAACTTAGGGTTACTAGTCCTGAGAGACACTCTCGCCTAAGTTAGTGAGCTTAGTGAGGTACCGGGTACTTTAGATCAATCCTAGCTTAGGATTATTAGTCCACGAAAGAAGCTCCCACCTAGGTTAGTAAGTCGAGAGAGGTACGACCAGGTTTTTTAGATTGATCTTAGCTTTGGGTTAATAGTCCTTAAAAGACGCTCCTACCTAGGTTAATCAACTCAAAGGAGCACTACTAGGTTTTCTAGATCAATCCTAGCATTAGGGTTGCTAGTCCTTGAGAGACGCTTCCGCCTAGGTTAATCAGCTCAAAAAAGCACTACCAAGTTTCAGTTTAGGGTTTTAGTCAACTCTAAGAGTACTTACCCATTCCATTTAGTTTAAGGCTTTAGCCAGCTTAAAGAGCACTTAGCCCGCCTAAGTTAGTCATCTCATAAGAGCACGACTAAACTTCAATTTTTTGGCCATCTCTTAGGGCGTCACCTCTCGCTTTACAAAAATCCCCAATGGACTAAGCCTAAGATAGTTAACTAGTTATAGTGCTTCTTAGGACAAAATCTACCCTTGGAGCAAAAATAGTGTCTCTTTTATCTTTGTAGCAAAGTTTTACTCAAACTTCACCATAAAGAGAGACAGCTGTAAACACCCAATTTTTGCCTCTATCCCCCCCTCCCCTTTTATTTTAAAATTAAGAAAACCAAAAAAAAAAAAAAAAGGAGGTTTAGGAAAATTAAAAAAAAAAAGGAAAAAGCACAAAAAAGTAAGAAATTTAGAAAAAATGAAAAAATTTAGAAAAATGGAGAAAATCACAAAAGATAGGAAAAAATTGCAAAAATAAAAGATTTTAGGAATTTAGACAATAAAATTTTTTAGATAGTTTAAATAAGAATAGATTTTTTAATTTAAGTGAAGAGAGGATCGTTAAGCCTGAGCTTAGATTTGAATTTAGCTTAGGCTTACTTAGTTCAAATTTGTAATTGCACATATGGACAAGATACAGTCCAACGTCCTAAAAGTAAAACACTTAAGCATTGATTCGGGTTTAGCTAGAGATTACGAGTTTGAGACTCATTAGAGGCATGAGGATTTTTTTTTATCTTTTTCTTTTTTACACTCTGCATATTGCCATATGTCAAAGCATTATTGGGCCATATGTCTAATTGTGACACATGGCACATTGTGATTTGTCATGACAATAAATTTTCTTTTCCTCCCATTTCTTTTTCTCCCCTTTACTTTCTTTTTTTTTAAAAAAAAAAAAAAAACATACATGTACACAATAAGGGGGTAAGGATTTTTTTTTTTTGAACTAATCTCTCTCTCTCTCTCTCATACTCTCGGCTTGGACCCTCTCTCTCTATTCTCCCCCTCTCATGAAAAAACAAAACACACATACGGTTACCCTTTTGGTTCTCTCTCATTCTATACCATATCTCTTTCACATCTAACGAACCATAATTGTGGCTAACCACCAAGACCACCCCACGTATAGCCACCATTGAACCCATCACCGACCCTCTCTCTCAACCAACACAACTCAAACCAACCCTCTCCAAATTAGATCTACATGGCTGTGTGACCTATAAGCTAAACACACGTCTTTCCCTAAACACGACCCTATCCTCACTACTGTCCCCGTAAAGCAACTACAGTCATATACGACTGCAATACCCTGACCTCTCTTCTTCACCATCGAATAGTAGCAACAACACATGACTCTCCATCTCTTACTCTTTCGTACATCATACATATGAACAGCCATATACAACACTCCACTACGCGACCCACCACCTTAGAAGAATCCAACCAACAGCACAAACACCCCCTAAATCCGTCACTCAACCTTTCTCTCTCAACGAAGCTCCACCCTTAACCCCAATTTTCTAACCAAACCTAAACACTACAGCCATCTACTATCACAACCCCAATGCCCACTCTCTCGGACTCTCTCTCTCCATTGCCATACCCTCTCTCTTGTCTACTACTGTAAACAACACTGTAGTAGCACCACCTTCATCCTCTCTTTGAATCAACACCAAACCATGCACGACTAAAGCCATACATAGAGACTTACCACCATGGCAAAGACCACCGACCACTATCGATGGCCGAGTTAGGCTACAATGTCACTCTTATACTCCCTAACCCCAATAAAACACACATAAAAGTGTCATCTCCAGCTCGATTTGATGGTCGAATCAAACCAAAACATCTCCTTTGAGTTGCTGCATGCAACCTGACTCGTAGATCTCTAGCTCGACTGACTTGACTCTAACTCATGACCTACTCCTGCTTCAACCCAACTCGTGTCCCTTCTCAACTTGGACTGGCCTTGTGCTTTAGTTTCGGCCAATGTTGTCTTTATTTTATTTTACTTTTTTTTTTAAATTTATTTCTTTCGTTTTTATTGTATGTTTTAATTCATAAATAAAAAAAAACCAAAAAAAGAAAATAAAGAAAAAAAAGAAAAAGAGAAAAAAGGAAAAAAGAAGAAAAGAAAAAAGAAAGAAAGAAAAGAAGAGGAAGTATTTAGTATACTTTTATTTATTTTTATGTTCTAACTAAAAGATCAAAAAAATAAATATAAAAATAAAAAGTAAATAAATAAATAATGATGTCCCCATATCATTTAGAAAAATTATTTATCAAATAAATATTCATCGTTTTCCAAATTAGGATTCTTTAGAATTTTTAAAAATCAAACCAATTTAGGACCCTTAGAAAATTTTCTTTAAATAAATCAAAATGGGTAAAAATATAAACCCGATTTCTTTTCAAAAATTAAAATTAACTAAACCTATTATGTTTTTAGAAATGAACTATGGAAGTTTGATCCCGAATAGCAAGTATGTAGGCACTCGTATGTAAATACAGAATGACTTAAAATATTAAATGTTTTATTTTTTCCATTTTTGTAGATATTTGTATAGATTAATCAAAATAGTTGCATGTAATATGATTAGCCATTTAGAAAATTAAAAAGGGTATATTTGAAAAGTAAAATTAATTTGGAAATTTAAAAAAAGTGGTACTCGTTTAGGGTTTAATAGGATAACCCCCAAATCTGGATTATGCATTTTAGAAAACCGTTTTGAAAACCGGTTTTAATGATTGATCAGTAGCTAAATTATAACTAATCCATTTAATTAGTTATAACTTAACTCTTTTTTTCCGAATTCAGTCTGGTGACAACTCCGAGACATTTTTTCATAATACAAAAAAAAATCGATTTTCTTTAAATCTTAGTTGAGGATTATTATTAAACGAGTAGGGTTTAATACCGATCGGTTTAAAAAAGAATTAATTTATAAAAATTCAGGAGGTGAAAAACCAGGCTTGATATGCATGAGGTATAAAACTTATATTTTTAGCAACTTAACAATGTTGAAATCTCTCTTATTTTAGTCATTTTGTGTACATTTCATTTAAAACCCACTTATTATATATTGCCACTTCAATTCCTAACTTTCTAAACTCCCAATTGCATATTTATGTTCAAATTTGCATTCTAAAATATAAACACTAAGTGTTAAATTTTCATTTATCCTAATTCATTTCTCTAAAACATTTTAAGATTTTGGCTCAAAACACGAATGTAACCTTTTTTAAGTTTCAAAAAAATTATAAGCCAAGCCATATGGTTTTGTTTTGGTTGAAAAAAGAATGGTTTAATACAACTTCAAGGAACATACTGTATTGAACTAGACCATACGTATCCCTATTTGTGAAAATGTTTAAATGGGTTAAATTAAGTAAAGCTGACATATTCATAACTTGTTGCACCAATGAGGGCCACCAAAAACTTTGATCAGGTAAAAGAGCCAAGATTGCCTCGTTGGGGAATGAAACAAGAATTCATTCGAATATTTTGATTAGGTTGTTCTTTGCATTGCTTAGGCGTACTTCTTACACTTCAGTACTTTGACATGATTTACCTTGGTTAAGCGACCTTCGCATATTGATAATTTCCCTCCATGTCTCGATATGTATAAAATATGGTTTCACGATATTGATGGTCTGCTTGTCCACAATTAATGTGGTCTCTATATATCTTGATTATATAAACTTCGTAAATTTAGTTATAAAGATTACTTAAGTATTGTAGGTAATTTTCTTTTTTTAAATCAACAGAGTAGATAAATTTGAAACTGATTAAAATTTTAAATCTTAAACCTAAAACGAATATGAAAAACCCTAATTTATTAATTGAAATCCTAATCGCGTATGAAAACCTTGATCCTATATATGTGTAAATACAAAAGATTGAACTCAAACTTAATAAAAACCCTAAAACCAAAATCCTAAGTTTATAAATTTACCCTAACAATAATAAAACCCTAATTGGATATGATTATTGATAAATACGCGTAATTGCATAAAATCGCTAACGAATGGATATAGGTAACTCCTAAATATTTATATATGTAAAGAGCAATGAACTAATTAACAAAATCCACATGATTACGAATATTATTTTACGATTGTTGGTGACTTCATATATGCATGATGGTTTTGTGTTTATTTAATTATTTTGATTAATTTTACAACATATCTTACATTTATGTATTTGATAGTGTACATTCATTTTTCATTCCATATTTTTTTATCACGATTATTTCATCATAAATTTTACCTAAAGGTTAAGAATACTTCTAAAAAAGTAAACTAAAGTATTTTATAATATTTTTTCTTTTCTTCCTTCCTTTTTCTTTTCTTCCTTTTTATTTTTTTTTTCTCTTTCTGCCTTTTACTCGAATTGCAAATTGGTTTTGCCAGCTTGTTGCTTGATGTTTAATCCAACATGTGCTTAAAATGTGGAGTAAACTAAAGAGGATAAGATAAGATAAGTGTCACATTAAATTATCTCTTTATCTTCTTTGTCTTTTTCCTTTTCTTTTAATTTTTTTTCCTTCTCCTTGAACCTTGCATTAGCTGCATAAAGGTATATATTTCCTTTTTTTTTTCACTTTGTTTTGAAAAAAATCAAATACAAGAAACACACATATACCCCCTTTGTCTAAACTGTAAACTTCCATCGTCACTTTTCCATTTCCTCTCTTGATTTTTTCTTGTTTTCCATTATTTTAAGAAGAGGAAGAAAAGCTTGGATTCCATCAAATTCCAAGGCTAAAACAAGAGTAATAAATTATAATTTATTTTGTGCATCAGTAGTTATGTAAATTCCAATTTGTGTATTCTTTGTTATATTTGTATTTTGTAAAATTTCATATGTTTTAGGAGTATGTAATTAGGACTATATGTATTCTTCTATTTTGTAATCAAAGTTCATGTACGTATGGTGAAATATATATATATGTTCATTTCCCTAGTTAGGTGTTTATATATGTATATGTTTATGTATATGTATAACTATATGTAGATATATCTTAGGATCATATGTAAACATATGGTATATATCAATGTATTTATAAATACATGTATATAGTATGTGTACATATATATGATATTTAGTATATTTAAGTTATTGTACATATATCTAAGGTATGTTATGAGTTGGTGTATATATATATAGGTATAAATAAAGTAAGAAACATAGGTGTAAAAGTATATGTATAGGTATAAATATATGTATAGTAGTAGTATAATATAAGTATAAGTATATGTATATGTACAAATATACTAAAATACTAAATCCTTAAATAAAGTAATATAATATATAAATGCCATAAGCATTAGAGAGAGAAAAAGACATAAATTTTCAAAATTTATAAAATTATAATAATAGACATATATATAATATTAAGTAATGTTACAAAATTGGAAAAATTGCAAAAATTAAAAGAATCCATAAAATGATATATAGACTGACTAGGTGTTACCATGTTAGCACCTTGTATTTATAATTAAATTCATAAATAATAATAATAATAATAAAATAATTAATTAATTAGGGAATTATAAAAATAGTAAAAAGTGAATTAAATAAACATTTAACCATAAAATAGTATAATAAGCAAATTATCATAAAGTAGACTTAAAAATAATAATTTATAAATATTTAAGTTAAAATAATAAAATTTATAATATTCTTAAACCATAATGAAAAATGCGGGTTGTAACATTCAAAATGGACCCCGCTACGTGAAAGTACGTTTGAAAATGATGAAAATAGAATATAGGTTCATAAAAATTGGAGTTAGAATGAAAAGGTTGCACGCAATTGACGAGAAAACTATAACCGGGGATTTTATATGAATAAATAGCTAATTTAGATAGTTATTACTAAATATGTGAATATTTTAGTTATTTCACTTAAATACTTATTACTTTTTATATTCCTTAAATGTTAGGTGATCACAATATGAATATTGATCTTCTGATTGACTATTATTATCCCCGACTGCAATTATGGCCGAGTGAGTACTCCTGATAACTTTATACTTGTTTTGTACTTGTAATTAGTGCACGTAAAGTAAATATTAATAACTTGAGGCATGAGGGTTTGAGTTATGCATGCGCTTGAATATTGGTTGTGTGTTGTGTAAAATGTTATGAAACATAATAACTAAATAATTGGCTGCTTGATTTATTGCTGCATAATTGAATGGTTTGTTAATATTGGTTGATTACCTAATAAATTAACTTAATCATATATGATAAAGCATAAATTAAATGGATCATGCATAATCATAAATATTGCATATAATGTTTTGGCTGTCACTTCACACGGATGGTAATGAAGGGTCTTGTAGGGATGGATTCCCATATGATTTGATTAGTATAGTATAAGAGCATTAGTATAATAAGACCTTACATTTGGTTCACGGGTTTACCTAGCGTTGTAGACGCTGATAGTAAGTGGTTGAGGGTCGAGTCTAGAGACCACTGCTTAGGGTATGATCGTAGATTATGGGGGCCACCTCGCCATTAAACTTAAGAATTTGTGTATTTATTAGATTTTGGAAATAGAAACATATTTTGTGAAATATGAAATTTCTATATATGATTAAAAACCTAGGTGCTAGAATACGATTGTGATTGGAGTCAATGTATTTCCAACCTTCACTTTAGAGGGTGTTAATATGATATTGTATGGAACACTAGTCAATTGTATATACTATTTGGCATACTATTTGCTCATGCATTCATATGTTTGATAATAAATTATTTGATAACCTACTTGTTAATATTGTATGAAGGATATGTCATGACCTCAAAGGGGGCCTAGTAGGATTGCCTAAAATTTCCATATCATTTGCACATCCATGATACAAAAATCACCTTATAAGTTAGAGGTTACAAAACTCTAAATAATTAAACACTAAGGTTTTTTATTTTAATTAAATAGTTTGATATAAAATATAAATGAATATGAATATCCGATAAGCTACAGTCTATGAAAACCGTAGAAAATTGGTATCTCCTACCAAAAGCTAAAACAAGGTAAAACAACTTACTAATTTACAAGAAATAATATATAGTCTTATCATATGAATATACTTTACATAAATTGTTTTGTATCACTATACACTTTTCAATCAACTTTAACATTGCTAAACCTATCTCCAGTTTATAATTTGCTCTCAAGATTATCCCAATCCCTGCTTACAAGAAACTATAAGGAGATGAGCAAACCACGACTAATTGAGTTTGTTCCTCACCACTATCATCAAGTGAGTTATCAAACATTATTAGCACTCATGTAAGCTATCTACATACAAATGAATACAAGTGCAATGAATGCAAGCAACACATCCATAGGAGTTCGGAACTATGAAATGTATAGATTTGCATCATTTACACGTCAATTTTTCCTCTGTACTTGCCCGTACAGAGCACTTCACCTTACTGCATGAGGCTGCCTAAAGGCATGGCTCCACCAGACTTTACTCGACTATTAACCTAGTCTAAGAATCAACAATCAATATAGGTGGACTCTAACTAAGGTTGTTTACCAAAAACATCAAAGGCCCTTTAGGTACAAATAGTGAGTCCATCTTGCAATTAACAAATATCTAAGGCCTTATAGGTACAATTATTCTAGTTCTCTCACAATCAATTGAAGATATTATACTAGCTTTGTCTTAACTATAGCAATATTGTTTACGGGCATTACGAGCCCTCATAAAAATTATATAAAATATATTTAAGATTGGAAAAATCGTTTTCCACAAATACTTATCTAAAAAATTTGCAAAGTTAGCACTCTCCATTAATATACCAAATGGGTTAGAACATGCGATAGATATAACTAGTTATTTTAGTTGAATAGTTATATTTACTAGTTTAATAAAATGATCACATAGATGATAACACATAAAGCAATCGGTCATTTAATCAAACAATCAGTATCAATTAACAAGCAGCATGTAAATAACCAATAGCAAGCAGATAGCAGATTATAAGAACTTCTTTACCTAGGTTATGCTTACTTTTCGGGCATTTGAGAATTCCTAGACTCATAATCGAATACTTAAAAGATAAGAAAACTTATAAGTATTCTGAAAAACTAAGTTTCTTTATTAACTAAATATTTATCATTATTTGCCTAATTTCCCACTATAACCTAAGTATGATATAAATATAGTTTAACTTAAATTTTTTACTTAGATCATCTTACATTTTTAATCGTGTATAACATTTTCGATTTAGTTCGAATCTTTATGAACTAATAGTCCATTTAGATCGTTTTCAAGTGTACTTTTTCATAGTAAGGTCCATTTTGGATGTTACAATTCGTAGTTTGGATTATGATATAAAAATATCACAAAATTTATTATTTTAACTTAAAAAGTTATAAAATATCAATTTAAGCTTTTCTTAATATATTTACGATTTAATAATTACTTAGATCATGTAATTGATAATTTTTTTATTTTAAGCTTATTTTATGTAATTACCTATTTTTACTTATTTTTTAGATTTTAGAATCATCAATTCAAATTTTTCCACTTTATTATTTTTCTACTTAATTAATTAATTATTATTATTTATTTAGGAAATTACCTAATTTATACATATATGATGATGTGGTAGTACATGAGAGTGCCATGTCTCATATTTACATATTTTTTAAAATTTTCTCTTATTTTCCCATTTTTGGTATAAATATAAATACTTATGATTATATTTTATCAAATTTTCCAACTTACTTAATTATTAAATTTTTTTCCAAATTTACGGTAATCTTATATATGTATATATATGCTTATTAACTTAATAATATAGTATATTGTATATACTATTGACATAAATTCATATTTTTACATATATGTCACTATTCATATACATATGTTTATATGTATAATATACATTATATATTAAATTATTCTAACTTTACTTATACATTATGTACAAGTATAATATACACTAATTTATACTTTATATACTTATGTACATATACGGCTATACTATATATGTGTATATATATATATATACTAAAACACAAAATATTATTAATAGTAAGATATATACATCTTCACGTTTAGCAATATACATATACATATATACAAAAATTCTTATACTTTGAAAATATTAAGTATTTATTCATATATTTACTATATACGTATACATGTATATATCTCATATAGTAAAAATAATAATAATTACATATATATACATAATCACGCATATATATACATAAATAATTAAATAAAATATTAAATATTTATACATGTATATAAAGGAAATACCTAGTACATATACATATATTATACGTGTATAGATACATATACTATATAAAAATACTAAATATACATATATATGTAATACACATGCATACATATGTACAAACATACATGAATAGGAAAATACATATTATATGTATTACTATTTATACCTATATACATATACCATATATTATATATATATACCCACTCCCAAATACATATGTATATACATAAATAAAGAACATACCTAATACATATGTATATACACAAATGAAGAAGATACATAATACATATATATATATATATATATTTATCTATTCATGCCTACATATATGTACATGTAAATAAATAAATAAACATATACTTAGTATATATGTACAAACTATATGATTTATATATATGTACAAAAAAAATTAAATAAATACTTACCTAATTACTTTAGTAATTTAAATAATAGAAAAAGAAGAATCCCCTTAATTTTCTTCTCTTCTTCCTCCTCTTCTAAATGCTTTGGTTTTCCTTTTTCTTTCTCTTTGGTTTTCGGTTTTGTGTGTGAAAATTGCTTTGGTTTCATTTGTTTCCAGGTTCCAGGCATAGCAATTGGCAAGAGGAATAAGGTAATTAAAGAAAAGAAACAAATCACATGAGATTGGGGCATTATTGAGATAGGGCACAACAATCATTGCTTTTGATTTTTTTTTTATCATAATTCCCTAACATCTGGAAAGGAAAAACACTCATGTGGGCTGCTATATTTTCAAAAAGTTGAACATGGCACAAGAAAAGAAAATAGAAGGAAGAAAAGAAGGAAAAAGGAAGAAAAATAAAAGTAATTATGTGTAATTTTTGTAAACGTAAAAATTACATTTATAAATTAATTTTGAAATTTTATGAAAATTTATCAATTTAATTGGTACTTGTTACGTTGATAATAGTTACGAGTGATTTTGACGTTTTTGTTAAAAGTTTTACGTGATTATGTGATTTAGTCGATAATTATAATCGACTATGATTATATTATTATTAAGAGATATTTATTCATTTTATAAGCTTAAAATTACAGTTTTAAGGTTTCAATCAAGTTCAGGTTTGATTTTGAGTATTTGCACGTACATTAGATTTAGAATTTTTGTACGCGATTTAGGTTTCAAGCAAAATTTTAGGGTTTTTATCCTTTGTATTATGTTTGAGTTTAAAATTTTAATTAGTTTTAAATTTATCGACTTCGTTAAGTTAGGGTAATTATCTATAATATTTAAATCGATTTGTTACCTAAAACACTAAATTTACGAGGTTTATAGGATATCTCACCAAGGTCGTGTAACTTACTCTCCAATAGTTTTCTTTTGGCAAGTTGTTAGATAATTGGACATAGGTTAAGAGTTGAGTATTGAGTACCAGTGTTGAGATGTATAGAAGTTAGAATTTGAAGATAAATTATATAGTTTGTTTGAATTATTACATGTAATTATTTATATTATATTTAGATTTTATTACTTTCATAAGTTTAAGTTTTAGATATTTACTACCTGATCTTATAATTTAGTAAAGGATGCTGATTCTCTGCTATTATGAGAAATTGTAGAATATTAAATATTTATAGTTATTTATATATTACAATAAGTTAAAAATTGGAAATCCCAATGGATAATTAACTAAAGTTTTATAATTTTTTACTTGCAAGATAATTTTTGTATCGTGAATATATACGTGATATGAAAATTTTAGACAACTCTACTAGACTTTTCTTAAACTCATGACAGAATATAACTTCATCTTGAATACATAATCCCTCTTAGTTAGCACACAATTAGTTGTCTTCAAATTAATATTATGATTACTTGAAAATTTTAACGATATTATATTATATTAGTTGTCTTTTCTTAGTGATAGTACGGTAAAATAGAGAGCGACCGTAGAGAAACGATGACATCAGAGCGTACATATATTGGAATCTAATGTGGAAGGGTCTATTAGAATAAGAGTGAAATATCTTATTTTGATGTTGAAATGGCTTAAATTTGTATATTGTTGTAAATGAAAGGCTTTATGGTTTTCCTACAGATTTTCGTGAAGACTTGCATAGGGAGGTTCCATATGTCCAATTTATTTTGTAATTATTTTACAATTCCTATCAAGGTGTTTGCATTATCAGAGGACTTAACCATAAATATTTTCCTTTCTTGGTTGAGTGAAAAAAAAAAAAAAAAAAAAACAAACGGATCTTATGTTGATGATTGTAATATTTTTCACAATTGCTGCATCTATATCTTTAAATTTATGCTTGTATTATATAAGGAGTTATGAACTGATTTTTGGCCAAGAAATCAATAAGAATAACTACAGTTTTTTGACACCTCGTCATCAACAAGCATCGGATCCAGGTGGTTCATCGCTTTTATGATTTCAAAAAATCTTCTCTTTCTTTCACTTATCTTGGTATTTCATTGTTTCTATATTGAAGGCTTGTTAAATGAAATTTTATAGTGGAACCATGATTGGGTTACCAAATTTTATCTCCAGTTGTTCGATTAGTGGCAGCTACTTTTTTTTTTTTTCTTTAAATTGGTGGCCAATGCTATCTTATTTTCTATACTTGCAAAAGAAGTATGTGTGGTATCAAATTGATGTTTAGTAGTTTTGACAGTGCAGTCACTAAAAAATAAGTATATGGTAGAGTTATTTTCGAATTGCAGTAAATCATCCTCATTCACAAAAATAAGATGCAACCATCAGTTGATAGGTTGATTTTTACTATCAACAGTGCAATGCCAGTCCATGAGTGGTCAACATAAAATGAGGACGGAAGATGGAAGTTTGCTTGAAGGAAAAGAAAGGGAAAATAAATAGATAAAGAAAGAAGTGAAAAGGTGCTCCTAATGTTATGTTTATTTGTGTTCCTCTAAATTAGAATGGCATAATGTTCCGTTTATTACGTAAGTTGGGTTAATTTTTCAATTAGATGTGTAAGCTTTAAAATAATTAATCTACTACATAGCTAAAATTTTTAATGTCACATAAACTAGTTGGCTTAACTGCTTCGTTAACTTATATGGATGTTTCAACTAATTACAATTAGACATATGTATAAGAAGAATATTATAACATTAAAACATTATAGCTTTGCTGATAACATGCATAACAAGATTTAGTAAATGTTCTGAAAAAAAAAAAATTATAAGGAAATAGAAAATAATAAACTTTTTTATCCTTGTCTTCCCTATCTCCTGCAACCATCCCTCTTGCTCTCTAAGTTAAATCCATTGCTAATATTGAGCATTTTGAGCTTGGTAGCATCAAAATTCAGCTTTGGATTATCTTTTGTCCAACACAAGTGCACGTTTAGATCATATTAGACCTTCTTATACCACCAAAAGATCCATTCTTGCAAATCCATGTTAAATGACACTAAATCGGCATGGGAGTTTCAAATCTAGAAAAATCTTGGCAAAAATTCCTTTTTTTTTTTTTTTTGTTTCTTTGTTTACATTTAACCATTTCAACAACTTCTCTCATCAAATCTCACTGTTTTATTCTTCATTTATCTTTCTTGAATCATTTATGGGGGTTTTAAGTTTCTATTCATTCAATTTCATTGAGTTTTTTTTATTTAAAATTTTCAAATTTGAATTTTTTTTTTAAATTTCAAATTGTCCATTTCTAGCATGGTATAGGTTAAAATGTTTAAGCTTTTAATCTTTGTTTCCTCTTCTAATCTTATTATTGGTTTGTTTAAACATTTATTCCTTTAATTTGGAGATACTCTATTTTCTTAAAGCTTTTAAAGTTGATTTCTCTTAAGGATTATAAGATTTGATCATCAAAATGTTTTAGAATATCATTCGATAAAACCAATGAATGATCGAATCACCAACAACTTAGGTAATAGTGGGAGAGAGTCGATTATTTTTCATTTATTATTTTTTTTAAATATTTTTTTTTTGTCACCTTAATCCACATCATCATCTTGCTAAAGTGTTATAATATTAGAATATTGTTTTTGTACACCTATCAACTTGTAATTGGTTGAAATATCTAAATCAGCTAACAAACTTAATGGTGTTAAATCAGGTAATATACTTGACATTGAAAACTTTAGCTAGGTAGTATATTGATCATTTTTAAAGTTTAGGGATCTAACTGAAAATTAGCCAAACTTAGGGTAGCAAATACATATTATGGCAATTAGCATTAGTAATTCATGATTAATTATGTCCATTAATTTAATTAATACCACCATTTAGTTTATTATGTCCTTTTATACTTGTTACATTAGCTTAAAATTGTTGTAAAATTTAAGCCACACGTTATTAACAAGTGTCATATCATGAATCATAGTTTTTAACTTTATCCCCCGCACTAATTCTCACTACCACATCTAATGTCCACCGGCAGAAGATAAATTTGTGCCTACTTTCCATATTCGGTCTAGTCCTTGTTGGCAACTACAAGTCAAGGTGTCAAATTCTCGTTGTACTTGAAAATTGAAATGTCACTTGAGTTCTACTAGGGCAGGATTACCACGGCTTTCTTGATTCGCTTCTCCACGTTGAAGGAACGCACCTACTGTAACATCGTCGTCCCTTCTTTTGAGAACATTCCTCGTTAGTGGAACTAGTAAATTAGCTTTTTATTTTTATTTTTTTAAGTGTTTGATTGGTTAAATGATTTTATTGGGATTTACAAAAAATTAAAAAAAATATAAATGAGTTTTTATGAGAAACTCAGTAGTAAATTTCTTTAAAAATAAAGTTTTTTTAAAATATTAATATGATATTTAGGAATCTAAAACAAAATTTTTAAAGCATATATAAACGTACTTTAGTACGCTGACCAATAAATGGAGGAACGAATTGTCGTTTCTTATCCATTGCAATGCAGTCCTTACACTTATCCATTGCAATGCAGTCCTTACATTATGAACGTGCCTTCTTCTCCTCCTCCTCCTCCTCCTCCTCCTCCTCATCCTTCTTCTTCTTCTTCTTCTTCTCCTTTTCTTAGTTTTGATTGGGTGTATATTTTATTGTATATGATCTTAAGAATAAATCTCAGATACCATACTATTACTTAGACAAGACCCTTCATAATTGAAGGCATCTGGCAGATGATACATTTTGTCTAACGAGACAAAGACCCACAGATCCTAATATGCTTTAATTTTCCTTCTTTAATATATGCTTAGTTTGGTATACAAAAATAAAAAAGAAAATCTATATCTGGTTGGTTTTCAATAGACCCCCAGCTTATCCCTTTAGTATGTTGCTAAGTAATCGGTGAATATATGTGTCATATTACAAATAATCCTTAGGTTAATTTCTTTTCGATGATATTTACTCTAGTCATGATGCAACGCAATAACAAACCGTCATTTAAATATCATTGACTTAAGTTTAGTTATGATTGAGCTCCAATTTAATATATACAACCAAAATTTAAAATATTCAAGATATATGTTAATTTTCTATGCTATTCCTATTGTCTTTATCTTGTTACTAACCCCACTTCTTGGGTCAACCATTATTAAAATGAATTTTTACTAGATTCATATCCTATTTGCTTTTGCAATAAATATGCTTGAAAGATTATAATTATAATTAAAATTTAAGCAACAGAAAGCATATATGCTTATTATGTGTTGTAAAATTAAAATATCAATCTTACAACATTCCCTTAATAATAGTTGCATATAGAAAGATATAGTAGGTCCTAGTATAACCAGTTGGTTTAATCGGTGCAACTATGGTCCTTGACATAAAACTAATTGGTTCGACCCAAAAAAAAAGAGTCATATTAGTGAAGATTCATCTAGATCTTCTCTATTGGGACGATGCATGACCAAAGCAAGTTGAATGGGTCATATGTCGAAATTTTTTTTTCTTTTTGGAAATACTTTGTAAGAAAATATTGAAATAGTGCTATATAAAAGAAAATTAGTAAAACATTACTTACTAAATAAATATAGGTAAATATTAAAAGTCTAAATTGTAAAGTTAATTTGTCTTTTCTCACTCAATGCCACTAGAGGTATATGGAATGATATTCACAATGCTTCAAAACAAGGGGTGAGGGACATTTATATTTACCAATTTAAGGAGGCAATCATACGAATGATAACATATAAGGAAAAACATTAATTCAGGCACAAAATAATATCAACCAGCAAAATAATAAGCACATATCAAGTATAAGCAGATAACAGGTCATTTGAACTCCCTTACCTAGATTAATGCTGACTTTATAAGTTTTTAAAATTTCCAAAACTTATTAATTAAATATTTAAAAAATAATAAAACTTATAAGCATTTGAAAAAGTTAAGTTTTTTAGATAACTAAGTGTCTATTGTAGTTTGCCTAGTTTCTCATTATAATCTAAAAATTGCATGAACATGGTTTAACTTCTTTTTTTTTTTGGTGAATAGGAAATATATGGGTATATTTGTAAATAATCGTATCTTTTGTATTTATTTATTTACTTCAAGGGTTTATCCTAATTATTAGTTTGCAGGGTTAATTAACTTAGTTATCTTACCTATCATTCTTGGTTTATTTTAAATCTTTAATTATGTATAATTTTTTTATTTTAATTTCGATTTTTTTTATTTTATAGTCGATCCTTATCATTTCTGGACGTATTTTCATGTACTGAGGTTCGTTTTGGACGTCGGAATCTGCATTCTCTATTATGAGCCTCGCGTGTTATGAATTTCTTTATTTATCACTTTAGGCTTTTATTAATGATTTTATTTATTGAGCTTTTCTTTAAATTTTGTAGTGGACCTAAATGGTTTCTAAATTTTTGTATTTTGTAAATGATTTTATATTTTTGGATTCATTTTGTCATAATTTCTTTATTATACCATTTTAAGCCTAAGACATTAATTATCCTAATGCTTATTATCTAATTAATTAATTATTATTTATCTAATTTTGCAATTTAATCAAAGAAACTTCTGAAAAAGCTTATGTGGTAGCTTACTAATGGTTCACGATGCAATTTTCCTAATTTTTTTTTTGTATTTTTACCAAATTATAGTATTAATATTTATATATATAATACTATAGATAATTAAATGTTTGAAAGTAGCTCCTATTCCTCATTTGAAGGTCACGTTCAACATATATACATCTTTGTATATATTTATACTTGCTAATCTATTTTTAAGAAAATAAAGTACTAATATACATATACATTTATTTTCTGGCATATGTACATATATAAATACTTAAACTATATTATGTATTCATTTATTTAAACCTTACAAAAAAGAAAAACACATATATTTATATGCATATATCTATACTACCATATTTTACTACTTATTTTCATATGTATTAATACCATTTCACAATGTTTTTTTCAAGCATATGTATATTGAAGTAAGCATACTTAATATCAAATATATTTACATGTACTATATATATATATATATATATATATGAACTGTATATATATACTAAGTTAGTATAACATATATATATATATATATATGCATATAGATAGATATGTTTAAGTGTATACATACATATATACATATTTAAGAAAAGGAAATTTTGCACATATATTCAAATACATGTACATATACTTTTTATTACAAAAGATATTAAAGGCACATATAATCCCCTATTACTTATATCTCCTAAGACATAAAATACTAACAAGTACATATCAACATAAAAAAAATACACAAAACTCATATTAAAAAAAAATAATAATAATAAAATAACAAAAAGAAATCCTTTATTACTTTTGTTCTTGAAGCTTTTGAAAATGGTCTACCTATTTCCTTTTGAAATTCCTTAACTCTTTTTAATTGATGATAAGATCATAAGCTATAAACTGAAGATGGTAGATGATAGAATGACAGGAAGGAAAATGAAAAATTTAGAAGGTTAAAAGGGAAAGAAAGTTATTAGTCAGTGAAAGGAAAATGTGAGGAAGTGAATCAAGCTTTAAATTGGGAAAAGAGATAAAGTTAAAAGTGCTTTTCTGTTTCGGGGGGGGGGGGGGGGGGGGGGGTTTTAGTGGTGGTGGTAGGAACAACTCAACCAATGGTATGAAGAAGAATAAGAAGAAAAAGGAGAAAGTTAAGAATATAAAAAGCATGATTTGACTTTACCTTTTATGTTAACTTTAATTTGTCACATAGGATAAAGCTTATGTCAATCCTTTTGGCCAAAAATTGAAAAGAAAGAAAAGGAAGGAAGGAAAGAAAAGAAGAAATATGGATTTGTCTTATTGACTTTTCCATAAAGTTTTTTTTTTCCACTTTTAAAATAAATATCTTAAGTGTAGATAAGTGGGTAATTTTAAGAATAGAATTAGGATAAAATATGACACAATTACAAAAAAAATATAGGGTATAAAATTAATACATACTAATAGTATATAAACATAAAGTGTGTTGTAAAACTAAATCAAAATAATATCTACATATATATATGTACATACATGTGATGCTACAGGTAATCGTGGGGTACTACTTGTAACATAATTAATTATTAAATTAATTTTTTATTATTTTTATTTATTAATATTTAGAAATTATCTCTATTCGTTCCTTAATGATTTTACATGATCATGCACGTATATTAATAATTTTACTATATTAATACTTTATTGTCATTATAGTAAATTTGTATATTTTATAAGCTTAAGGCTTTAGTTTTAGGGTTTTTATTAAGTTTGGGTTCCATTTCTTATATTTTCATGTATCTAGGGCTAGAGTTTTTGTATGTGATTAGAGTTTCAAATAGTACATTAGTATTTTTTATATTTGTTTTAAGTTTCATATTTAAAATATTAATTGGTTTTAAATTTATTAGTTTTGTTGCTCGAGTTTAACTTTATACTTATAAAGCTAAATTTATGAGGTTTACATTGGTTTAGTTACTAATCAAGCTAGAGTCAGGTTAAGCCTTAAACGAGCCAAGCTCATACAGTTCGCGACCAGCTCACGTGTAGCTTAGCTCATTTGAAGCTCTACTTGTATATAAATAGAGGAGCAAGGCTCAATGTATGCATCTCTCATCCTTCCCTCATTGTAAAGTAAATTAATTCTCTTGGTCATTTTAAGGTACATTGTCTTGGTTACCCTTGCCTTGCTGTACTCATTTATATCTCAATATTTTTTTGCTAGGTACTTAGTCAACCTTGGAATCTAGGGAAATATATAGAATTTTTATTCTAATATGTTTCATATTTATCTTATTCTCTATGTGTCATCATTCATAGCATAATTGCACAAGGTGTAATTATTATCAAATACATATAGCAGCTCCAAAGCATTCCTAAGTTAAATTACTTTTATGTATTTATTTATTTAATTTTTATTAAACAAAAGTAGCTTTTATTATATTAGATGACTTCTCCATGAGTAACACCAAATTGCTATCCTTATTAGTTGATTGCTGAATTGTTTGAATGAATATGTTCAAGCAGGTTATGATCTTGATAGTGTTCCTGTTTTGAATAACTAATTACGATCATCACCAACAATTTTCCTTTTGAGTTGAAACAGGTTGGAGTTGATCATGGGGAAATGGGTAACGTTCAAAGGCGACAATGACCAGTACCTTGCAGGTGCCCAATGCGGACGCATACCATACTTGAAATTCTCAGGTGACGATCGGAGCAAGCCGGAGGTGGCCCACGAGATCTCAACGCGTGGTGGATACCGATACATCAAGTCCAAGTCCACTGGCAAATACTGGAGAGCAACCCAACCCAATTCCCCTTATCCGATAGTTGCCGATTCAGAGAGTGGTGGCACAAGTGATTACACTCTGTTCGAGGAGATCCTTGTATCTGATGATGGCACAACCAAAACCATTGCTCTCCGCAATAAAGGCAACCGCAATGTCTGCATAAGGTGCACCACCGATTATAACAACGAAGATTGCCTTTGTGCTGCTGCTAACACAATCACTGGCGGAGCAAACCTTGAAATGGAGCCACTTTAAGGAGTGGTTCTTTCCTATTTATCTTATCTGAGTCTGAAGAACACATTTTGCCTATATGGCTTATAATAAAATAAGTGTTCTGTGTGTTAGTGCGTTGCTTTTGCTTGCTTTTAATCTAAGTCCCAAGATGATGATGTCAAATCTTGAGGACAATGTCTATATCACCTACTTAATGTCATGAATGAAAATATATATTTACTGTTCTGTGCTTAAGTATTTGTTCTTTTTCCTATGTTCTTCTCTTGGGGCTGGAAAGATGGAAATGCAAAATTTAACGCATTCTATTTTAGTGTGAGCTAAAGTAGCCATTACCTGCCACAAGAGAGAATATTAAGAGTGCAGTGCTTTGATGAGTAATTGCACATTATATCTTCTCTTGATATGTTTAGATTTTTAATTTTTTTATAAATTGAATAAAATATAAATTTGTTTTCTAAGATATGCTTTCATTTTTACTCTCGAGCCATTGTTGCATCTTTACTAATTGGGTCAAAATTTCTATATTTCACTTATCCATGTAATCGAGCCATCTTGGTTTTTATGAGTTAATCCTAGATACTTTTTTGCTTTTACACTTAACATCTGATATTATATACCTTATTTTTAATTGTTTATATTTATAATCTTGAGCCTCCGGAATTTACAATTTATATCATTTTAATGATGACAAAAGTAGTAAGTTTGGCAAGTTTAACTAATTATTCGATTTAGCAACATCAAACTTTTGATGTAATACCTAACAAGAACAAGTTCATTTGGGTATTATATTTACAAATTTCAAACATTTTGTATACAATTATTGTTTTTCTTCTAAAAAGAACAAGCAAAATTAAAATATTGATTTTGACAATATACTATGCTTGAGCTGAGCTTTTGGAACCATATGAAGCACCTTGATTAAACAAAATTTCCTCTAAACAAAATAAAAGGTAAAAAGAAGTATTTTTATTGAGTGATGCAATACAAACTGTGATACCCTAAGGCTTAAACTACTTAATATTCATTTATTGAAATAAAGTTTATGAATGCTATCATGACTTTAAGGGAAGCCCGGTAGGATTGCTTAAAGTTTTCATATCATGTATATATTTGTGATACAAAAACAACCTTATAAGTTAGAGATTGTAATACGCTAGTTAATTAATCACTAGGGTTTTCAATTTTTATTTTATTAACTTATCATAATATATAAATAATTATAGATATCTAATATTTCACAATTCTTTATAATTATAAAGAATCGGTATCTCCTACCAAACGATAAGATTAGGTAGTAAAGTAATCAAATTTAAACTAACCAAAGTTACATAATCTAAGAATAAGAATAGTAATTACATCTAATGTTTCAAACTGGTTATATTATTTATCCTTAGATTCTATCTTCTAGAACATCTTAATACTTGTACTCAATACTCGCCTCTTAACCTATACCCGGTTTTCAATCAACTTACAAGAACTGTTAAGGAGTAAGCTATACGAGCTTAGTGAAATATCCCTCCTACTATACTATGCAGTTGATTGGTGCTGTATACAACATCGAATTTAACGCCCTCCGAGATAAAGGTTAAAGATTCATCGACACCAGTTACAACTGGGTCTTAGCACCAATTACAACTGGGTCCTACTCATGTCCATACTCACGTCCTATAGTGGTGGCTCTAGACTTGACTCTCAGCTACCCATGGTTAGCGTCTCTAACATCAAGTAAGCCCGCAAGCCAAGAGTAAGGTTTTGTCGTATAAGTGCTACTGCATTGTACTATTAATTAAATCATCTGGGATTCATATCCTTATAAAGCCCTTCATTACTATCTGCATGAGGTGACAACAAGAACAATAGATGCAATGTTCATGCTTATGCATGATTCATTTTAATTTAAGATAAGTTGAATAAGATTATGTCAAATTATCAAGTAGTTAACTAGTATCAACAAACCATTTCATGAAATTGCCAATCATACAACAAATTCTTCGGTTATCACATTTGATAATATTTAGCATAATTTACCAACCAATATCAAGCACATGTACATCCCCAAATATCATGCATCAATTTATTAATATATATAAAATTTAGGTATACTAACTATAAGTACTAAATAAGTATAAAGTTATCGGGAATACTCATTTAACCATAATAAAACTTAAGGATCATAATAGCTAGTGGGGAGATCAATGTCATCATTGGAATCACCTAATAATTAGGAAATATAAAGGATAATAGGTATTTAAGTGGGATAACTATTCTATGTAAATATTTATCTAAAATCTACCTTAGTTTTCTATTTGTCCAATATAATTTCTTAGTTTGAGCTTTTTTATCAATCACGTATAACATTTTCATTTTAACTCCGATTTTATAAACTTATAGTTAATTTTTATCATTTTTGGGCATACTTTCACGTAACGAGATCTGTTTTGGATATTGTAACTAGCATTTTTCATCATGGGTTGAAAATATTACGAATTTATTATTTTGGCCCACATACTTTTATATATTATTTTAAGCATTTCTTTATTAATTTATGATTTAATTAATTTCTAAATTTTATATTTTGAAATATTCTTATTTTTTAGTCTATTTTATAATAATTTATTTATTTGACTATTTTAAGCTTAAATTCCTAATTATATCACTTTTTGTTATATTTATAATTTTCTAATCAATTAATTATTATTATTTAATTATTTTTATAATTTTTAGATTCAATTAAATAATTAGACGTGTTGACGTGCTAGCTTCCCATTGGCCCAAGTGTCAACTTTCGAAATTCTTTTAATTTTTACATTTTTCCTAGTTTTTAATATTACTACATATATTATTATAATTTATTAAATGTTGTAACTTTTTCTTACACATATACATATACATATATATATTTATTATCTTATTTTAAAGTAATTATTATCTTAGTATACATATACTTGTATTCTTTAGATATGTACATATACTTATACCTATACTACGCTAATACTATACATATACTTATATTTGTACATATATACATAAAATTATGTTTTCTTACTCTATTTATATATACTACTTCATAGTATATCTCATATATATATGATAAGTAAATATACTTGGTGTCATATGTATGTACATGTACTATATATAAATCTATATAAACCATACATATACATTACTAAATAAATGTAACTTATGTGTACATATATATATAGTTAAACATATATATATATATATACATATATACATAAACATGAAAATGAACAACTATATATATAATTTTAATACATGACCATAGAGTTTTATTACAAAGATAGTAAAATACAAATAATACCTATTACATACGCCTAATAGACAAAATACTACAAATACATATATAGCACAAAGAATACTTAAAAAGTAATACTTCAAAAAGAAATCAAATACAACATAAATCTTATTTAGTTACTCTTTTGTCTTAAAGCTTTATGGAATTAAAAACCCTTCTTCTCCTTAAATTTGATGGAAAGATGATGATAGAATATGTTGTAGACTAAGGATTATAGTTGATAGTGTAAGGGAAAGCAATAGGAAAAAGGAAAGGGCTAAAAGGATACGAAATGGGACGGTTTGGGAGGGGAAAGTATATCCCTTATTTGTGTTTTATTCTTATGCAAAAGAGTGAAAGAAAAAGTGAATAGAAGGAAAGCATGTGGCCAACAAAGAGAAAAAGGAAGGAGAAAGTGTAAAAAAAAAAAGAAACAGAAAATAAGATAAAAGGATAAGGTTGGATTTGACTCTTATCCTTCTCTAACTGTCCTTGATTTTTATCTCTTAATTAAGCACATGGGGAAATTAAAAGGAACAAATAGTAGCCAAACATTTGTAATCGGCCAAAAAGTGGAAAGGGGAAAAGTAAAAGGAAGGAAAGAAATAAGGAAAAAAGAAAAAGGAAAAGAAAATTATAAAATTATTGGTTTGACTTTTTTAAAAGTGGTTTCAACCTTTAAATGGTCGTTGCAATAATTTATAATGTAATTATGAAAAGAAATATGGAATATAAAATTAATGTATACCATTTAGTAATAAATATGAGATATGTAATGAAATTAACTCAAAATAATTAAATCAACACAAAACTAGCACATATATATATATATATATATGTATATATATAATCACAATTAATCACAAAATAATATTTGTAATTTTATTAATTTTGTTAATTAAATTGTTACTCTCTACATTCATAAGCATTTAGAAGTTATTTCTACTCATTCATTAGCGATTTTATGTGATTGCGCATGTCGATCGATAATCAAATCTAATTAGGGTTTTATTACTATTAGGGTAAATTTATATGTTTTATAAGCTTAGGGTTTTTGTTAAGCTTGGGTTCAATCTCTTATATTTATGAGTATATAAGTTTTAAGGTTTTTGTATGCGATTAGAGTTTTGATAAGTATATTAAGGTTTTTCTCACTCATATTGTATTTGAGTTTGTAATTTAGTGAAGTTTTAACTTATTTGGCCTTATCAATTTGTAAAGTTGTTTAGGACACTTAGATTCAATTTAGGATTTAGACCAAAACTTTACAAGGTTTACAAATGCTTTATTTATATATAACATATAAATTCAATACTGCATGTCGTTTATCTTAAATATTGAATTTTAAGATACAACAAGATCTTAAAAATAAATTATTCAACTTATGAAATTAATATTATAACATAAAATAACATCCAAATTAAATGATATAGATAATCACTAAATATACATAGTATGTAGTGTATATAAATATATTAACATGATAATTAAATATAAGTTAAATTGCACCCTAATTATCAGTTTATAACTAAATTTAAGTCAATGACACACACACACACACACACACATACATATATATAAAGAACTATATATATATCTACTAAGTAAGTGTAACATGTATTTATGCATATAAAAAAATATATTTAAGTGTATGCATACATATATACATATTTAAGAAGAAGAAAATTTGCATATATAATCAGATACATGTACATATAATTTCTATTATAAAAGATATTAAAGGTACACATAATCCCTAATTAAATAAATCTCCTAATACATAAAATACTAATAAGCACATATCAACGTAAAAAAAAAAAAAAAAAACAAATACATAAAACTCATATTACAAAAGAAAAACTAAAATAACATAAAGAAATCTTTGATTACTTTTGCTCTTGAAGTTTTTGAAAATGGTCTTACTATTTCCTTTCAAAAGTCCTAAACTCTTTATCATAAGTTATAAATTGAAGATGGTAGATGATGGAATGATAGGAAGGAACATAAAGAATTTAGAAGGTTAGAAGGGAAAGAAAGTTGTCGGTTAAAGAAAGGAAAACGTGAGGAAGTGAATTAATCTTCAAATTGGGAAAAGAGATAAAGTTAAAAGTGCTTTTGTGAGGGGAACAACTCAACCGATAGTAAGAAGAAGAATAAGAAGAAAAAGGAGAAAAAGAAAAGAGTATAAAAAGGATAATTTGACTTTGCTTTTATCTTAACATCAATTTGTCACATGGGATAAAGCTTATGTTAATCCTTACAACTGAAAATTGAAAAGAAAGAAAAGGAAGGAAGGAAAGAAAAGAAGAATTATGGATTTGTCTTATTGACTTTTCCATAACATTTTTTTTTTTTCACTTTTCTAATAAATATCCTAAGTTTAGATAAGTAGGTAATTTTAAGAATAGAATTAGGATAAAATATGATGCAATTATGGAAAAATATAGGGTATAAAATTAATACATACTAATAGTACATAAACATAAAGTTCGTAGTAAAAGTAAATCAAAATAATATCTACATATATAAATATATATGTACATACATGTGACACCACAAGTAATCATAGTGTATTACTTGTAATCTTATAAATTTATTTAATTAATTTGTTATTCTTTTTATTTATTAATATTTAGAAATTATCTCCATTTCTTCGTTAGCGATTTTACATAGATATGTATATATATTGATAACTTTACTAGATTAAAACTTTATCACTATTAGGGTAAATTTATATTTTTTTTATAAACTTAAGGTTTTGGTTTTGGGGTTTTTATCAAGTTTAGGTTCCATTGTTTTATTTTTACGTACACAGTGTTTAGGATTTTTATACACGATTAGGGTTCCAAATAGTATATTAGTGTTTTTCATATTCGTTTTAAGTTTTGCATTTAAAATTTTAATCGATTTTTAATTTATTGGTTTTGTTAACTTAAGGAAATTATCTACAGTGCTCGAGTTTAACTCTCTACTCAAAAGGCTAAATTTATGGGATTTATATTCTTCCTTCTTTACAAAAAGTCTCGTCCTCGAATCTTAACTAGAATAATTTCTCGCTAGAATTCCTTTCGTTGTTTTTAATCAAGTAGTTCACATTCAATCAATAAGCTTCTCGTTAGTACTTAGTACATACCTATAAACATCATAATGGGTCCATACAATATATTTCAAATACATAATTCCTTCATATTGATTATATTAAATCTGTAAGGATCCTCGATAAGTCACTAGATTACTTTCTAGGTTGCTCTCTTCCGATATCATTCAGAGATATCATGACCGTGTCTTCCACAATTGTTGCACATTAAGGCATTCTTGTTTTTAAAACACTTTTTCACTTTATTTCTAGTTTTTCCACACTATTAATGCTTTCCTTTTAGCTGTGGGCAATCTTTTTGGTGATGATCTTAGTTGCATTTCTAGTAACTTATCTGGTGCAACTTCTTTGCAATTGTTTCATTTACCTACAATCTTGATGTCTTAATTGGTCGCTCATTACTCTCATTAACATGGTCAATTGACTCTTTACCCGATTCAAAGATTTCCTTGTGTTTCCTCATTTTGCCTTACTAAGAATTCTCTTCCTACATATTCTATCACTCTTGTTCTTTCAACAACTTTGTTATAAGTCTTTAGTTGAAATTTTTTCAACTTAACTTAAGTCTCTTAATCTAGCCTTATTATGAACACTTCATGCAAAATTGATCACTATTACCCAAATTTGGACAAGTAAGATGCATTAGTCTCTTAAGCTCACATTCATATTCAATAATGCTCCAATTTCCTCTCCCTATAAGGAGCAGGTCTTCCTAAAGTTTCTTTTGTAAGCTTTCCGGAATAAATTGCTTTAAGATTCCTCCTTAAACTCATTCCAAGTGATTAGTTGAGGCATAGCTCTATTCTTAAAGTCCCACCATATCTTTGCATCCTCTGGTAACATAAAAGTCCCGTAAGCTACCTTTAAGTCCTCTAGAATCTTATAGATTTTAAATAATTGCTCAATCCGCACCAACCAATCTTTTGTCCCAATTGGGTCATCAAGTTTACCTTTGAAGTATTTATTTACCTTGACGAATTCAGAATGCTTCGCTATATGTGGTCACATTACTCTCAAATTATTTTCAAGTAAGCCCTTACTTCCACAATTTCATGATGCCAGTAGTGGATCAAGATTAGGATCAATAATAGTGATAACCTTGTCAATGTAATATTTTCTCAAGTCAGTGTCATTCATTTAAATCATCAAACATCTAATTCAATCATCCTTACGTTATTATAATTTTTTGTTTTCCTAGGTATGATCGCCTTTCAATTACTATTTGATTCTTGCATATCATGTTCAATCCTATTTTCCTTCTTGTTTTATTATGATTAAAATCCATATAATATCACTCATGGTCCATTCTTAATAGTCTATTCAATTAACGATTCGAATTCGCAATCTTATTATTATAACATCTTTCTAAATCTCCACTCATATGGTTTAGTTTCTCCATTGCAATTGTTATTGCCATCTTCGAGTGTTAGAACCTCTAACTAAAATATCTTAACTTCTAATTCTATAATTGAAATATTTTAGTATACATTCGTCTTTAGTTACTTGTTTAAGGATATTTATTTTTGTGTCGACTTAACAACTTACTTCTTACATCTCTAGGCTCATTACCTGAAACCTATTTCGCATGAGTCTTTAAGGTATATTCATTGAGTTGGCATAATTAGGGGATTAACGGGTGATGAATGTACATTCATTTATATTTAATGACAAATACATATAGGTGATACTAAATATAGTATATGATCTAAAAGTTTAGGTCTTTTAATTTTTAATCTTAAATCTACCTAAGTTTTACCTATCTCATCATTAGGCAGGTTTTTCCTATCTCTAACAACCTAAAGCTCTGATACCACTTTTGTCAAGACCTTATAGGAGGTTTAGTAGAATTACCTAAAATTTTCTTGTTACATGTGCACCCATGATATGAATACTACCTTATAAATTTAAGATTGCAAGACTTTAAATAATTAATCACTAGGGTTTCCGATTTTCATTTTATTAACCTTTGTAAAATATAATTAACTATGGATATCTAATATTCCATAGTCTATTAGAATCTCATAGAATCGGTAAACAATAGGATATGATAAATCAATTTGATAAATTGCAATAATTACTAAATGATTTAGAACCTTAGCATACAAATACTTTTCATATGTAGTGCTTTTGTACTAGCTGTACGTTTCCTAACTAAGTCTAGCTTTTGTTTACATAACTTGGATTTACACTTTGTACTCGAGCTTATCCTAATCTAAGCTTAAATGGACCCACAAAAGAAGCAATAAGGAAATGAACAAACTACGTCTTAATAAGTTTATTCCTCACCACTATTGATGAAGCAAGTTGTCAAACATTATTAGCACATATGCAAGTTTATCTACACATGAAATGGATGCATACGTAGTGAATTCAAGCAAGACATCCATAGGAGTTTAGAAATATGGAGGGTATAAATTTACGTCGTTTACACGTCGATTGTCCCCTGTACTTACCCACATAAGGCACCTCACCTTAACCACATGAGGCTGTTTAGGGGCATGGTCTCTTTATATGACACTCGACTATTACCCTAATTGAGTAAGAAACCCGAATCCAAACAGGTGGACCTTAACTAAGGTTACCCACCATTAATTGATCATATCAAAGGCTTTACGGGCACAACATCTGTAAATCTAATTCAAGGCCCTACGGGCTTAGCTATGCGGGTCCTCTCACTATCAATCAATTGGAGATGCTTTACTAGCTTTGTCTAAATGATGAAAATATCATCAATAGGTGCTACGAGCTTTCGCAGTAGCTATATAAGAATCTGTTTAAGACAAGAAAAATGTTTTCAAAAATATTTTTCTTAAAAATTTGCAAAGGTATCACTCTGCATAAGTACAACAGTTAAGTTATAGAGATGTAACAAATATAATCAATTATTATGATTAGATATTTCTATTTACCTATTTAAGGAGGCGATCATATGAATGAAATTACACCAGGAAAAACAATAATTTAGGCATAAAATAATATCAACCAGCCAAACAATAAGTATCAAGCACAGGTAGATAGCAAGTCATTAGGATACCCATACCTGGATTAATGCTCACTTTATAGGCGTTTTGAATTTCCATAACTTAATAATTGAGTACTTAAAAGGCAATAAAACTTATAAGTATTTGAAAAAGTTAGGCTTCTCAATTAACTAAATATCTTTTGTAGTTTGCCTAATTTTCTACTATAACCCAAACATTGCATAAACATCATTTAACTTCTTTTTTTAAGGTAAGTAGGAAATATATGGGTATATTTGTAAATAATCGTATCTTATGTATTTATTTATTTACTTTAAAGGTTTATCCTAATTAATTAATTTATTTTAATAGTTTATCATAATTATTAGTTTATAGGGTTAATTAACTTAGCTATCTTACCTATCTTCCTCGATTTGTCTAAAATCTTTAGTTAAGTATAACTTTTTGATTTTCATTTGGATTTTTATGATCTTATAGTTTTTTTTTTATCGTTTTTTAGACTTATTTTTATGTAGCGAGGTATATTTTAGCCATTGGAACTCACATTTTTTTATTATGGGCCCAAGGTGTTTGGAATTTTTTTTTTATTTTTTGCCTAAATATTTTTAATTATCACTTTGGGCTTTTATTGATTATTTTATTTAATAAGCTTTTCTTTAAATTTTCAAGGACCTAAATAATTTCTAATTTTTATATTTTGCACATATTTCTATTTTTTTGGATCCATTTTATCATAATTTCGCTAATATACCATTTTAAGCCGAAAACATTAACTATCCTAATTCTTATTATAATTATAATTGCTAATTAATTAACTATTATTATTTTTATAATTTGGTATTTAATCATAGAAATTTTTTAAAAAGCCTACATGGTAGCTTTCTAATGGTTTACGATGCAATTTTCCTAATTGTTCTAATTATTGTATTTTTACCAAAGAATATATATAATACTATAAATAATTAAATGTTCAAAAACAACTCCTAGTCCTCATTTATAGAGGTATGCAAGTAGGCTTTGACTTGTGGGTCAACCCATTTAATTCACTTTTCAAATGAGTTTTGGGCTAAGGTTTTTTAGCCTATTTAAAAGCGGGCTAAATGAGTCTAGCTTGTTTAACTCATGAGTTAAAATGGGCTAGTTTAGGTTAGTTTGTTTAACATATTTACGCATTTGGCTCGTAGGTTGGCTCATTTAACTCGTTTTTTAAACGGGTTATAGTTGAGGTTTTGTGGCTCATTTAAAAGCTAGCTAAATGAGCTTGGCGCATATAACGCACAGACTAAAGTGGGTGGGGTCGAGATGGTCTGTTTTATCCACTTGCGTACCTCTACTCATTTGAAGGTCACATTCAGCATATATACATATATGTATGTATTTACACTTATTAATCTATTTTAAAGAAAATAAAGGACTAATATACATATACATGTATTTTTCGATATATGTACATATTTGAATACTTATACTATATTATATATTTACCTATTTAAACCTTATAAAAATTGAAAAATTTATATAATTATATGCATATATATATATACTTCTATGTTTTACTAATTTACATATGTATTTATTAAGTACACATACTATTACATATATTTACATGTACTATACACATATATATATAAATGAATCGTATACACACACACACATACCCTAAGTTAGTATGACATATATATATATATATATATATATATATAAGTGTGTACATGCATATATACATATTTAAGAAGAGAAAAATTTGCACATATAATTGAATATATGTACATATAATTTCTATTACAAAAGATATTAAAGGTACATATAATCCCTCTTACATATATCTCCTAATACATAAAATACTAACAAGTGCGTATCAACATAAAAAAAAAAACAAAAAAAAAAAACGAAAACTCATATTACTAAAGAAAAACTAAAATAACATGAAGAAATCTTTGATTACTTTTGTTCTTGAAGCTTCTAAAAGTGATGATCTATCTATTTCCTTTTGAAATTGTTCAACTCTTTTTAATTGATGATAGGATCATAAGCTATAAATTAAAGATGGTAGATGATGGAATTATAGGAAGGAAAATGAAGAATCTAGAAGGTTAGAAGGGAAAGAAAGTTGTTGGTCAAAGAAGGGAAAATGTGAGGAAGTGAATCAAGCATTAAATTGGGGAAAGAGATAAAGTTAAAAGTGTTTTTGTAGGGGAACAACTTAAATGACTGTAAGAAGAAGAATAAGAAGAAAAAGGAGAAAAAGATAAGAATATAGAAAGGATGATTTGACTTTGCCTTTATCTTAACTTTAATTTGTCACATAGGATAAAGCTTATGTTAATCCTTATAGTGGAAAATTGAAAAGAAAGAAAAGGAAGGAAGAGTGAAAGAAGGAAGGAAAGAAAAGAAAAGAAGAAATATGGATTTGTCTTATTGACTTTTTGATAAAGTTTTTCTTTTTCCACTTTTAAAGTAAATATCCTAATTATAGATAAGTAGGTAATTTTAAGAATTGAATTAGGATAAAATATGATGCAATTATGGAAAAATATAGGGTATAAAATTAATACATACTAATAGTACATAAACATAAAGTATGTAGTAAAATTAAATTCAAATAATATCTACATATATATGTACATACATGTGACGCCACAAGTAATCATAGGGTACTATTTATAATCTTATTAATTTATCTAATTAATTTGTTATTCTTTTTAGTTATTAATATTTATAAATGATCTTTATTAGTTCATTAGTGATTTTATATAACCATGCATGTATATTGATAATTTTACCAAATTAGGACTTTATCATCATTAGGGTAAATTTTTACATTTTATAAGCTTAAGGTTTTAGTTTTATTGTTTTTATCAGGTTTGAGTTCCATCTCTTGTATTTTCGTGTACATAGGGTTTAGGATTTTCATACATGATTAGGGTTTTAAATAGTATATTAATGTTTTTCATATTCATTTTAAGTTTCGTATTTAAAATTTTAATCGGTTTTAAAGTTATTAGTTTTGTTAACTTAGGAAAATTATCTAGGGCATTTGAGTTTAACTCTATAATCAAAAGATTAAACTTGCAGGGTTTACATTGGCTCGTTTATTAATTGAGCTCAAGCCGAGTCGAGCTTTAAACAAGCCAAGCTAGAGTAGGTTGTAAGTAGCTTGGCTCATTTGTAGCTTTACTTGTGTATAAATAAGGGAGCAAGGCTCAATGTTTACATCTCACATCCTTCCCTCATTTTAAAATAAATTAATTATCTTGGTCATTTAAAAGTACATTGTCTTGATCACCCTTGCCTTTCTCCACTCATTTATATCTCCATATTTTTTAGCTAGGTACTTAGTCAACCTTGGAATCTAGGGAAATATATAGAATTTTTATTCTAATATGTTTCATATTTATCTTATTCTCTATGTGTCATCATTCATAGCATAATTGCACAAGGTGTAATTATTATCAAATACATATAGCAGCTCCAAAGCATTCCTAAGTTAAATTACTTTTATGTATTTATTTATTTAACCAATCAAAAACTAAAAAAAAAAAAAAACTTACTTTTCAAATTCTGCTTACGAGGAACGGTCTCAAATGAAGGAACCCACGATATTACAGTAGGTGCATTCTTTCAACTTGGAGAAGTGGGCTAAGGAAACTGCAGTAGTCCTGCCCTAGTAGAGCTAAAGTGGCTTATCAATTTTCAAGTATAAGGAGAATTTGACACCTTGACTTACTGTCGCCAACAAGGATTAGACAAAGTATAGAAAGTAGGCACAAGTTTATCTACCCCTATTGGACATTGGATCGGGAAGCGAGAATTAGTGTGGAGGATAAAATTAAAAACTATGATTTATGCTATGACACTTATTAATAATGTGTGATATTGTGTGATATCTAGCTTAAATTTTACTCTACACTTAGATTATTTAGTTACAAGTCTCCACCCTCTGGTATATTTCATAACCACCATAACAATTTCAAGCTAATGTAAAAGTATAAAAGGGCACAATGAATTAAATGGTGGTACTAATAAATAAATGAGATATAATTAATCATGAGTCATTAATCCTAATTGGGTTAATGTAGCTACTTAAGTTTGAGTAATTTTTCAATTGTATTGTTAAACTTTAAAAATAATCATTGTACTACCTATAGTTATGGTTTCTCATGTCACATGTAGTTATGGATATTTTAAACAATTACAACTTCACAAGTGTATAAAAACAATATTCTAATATTATAACACTCTAGCTAGATGATGATGTGGATTAAGAAGGCAGAAAAAAAAAAAGTCAGAAAAAATAAAACAGAGAAAAAAAATTGATCCTCTCCCACCATTGCCAATTAGTTGTGTTAGCAATTCGATCACTCGCTGCTTTTGTTAAATGATAATCTAAAATATTTTGGTAATCAAGTCTTATAGTCTATAAAAGGAATGAATTTTAAAAAGCTAAGAGAAAATAGAGTACCTCCAAATTAAAGGAATATATGTTCAAATGAACCAATAATAAGATTAGAAGTATAAAAAGAGATTAATGCTTAAACATTTTAACTTATACCATGCTAGAAGTGGATGGTTTGAAATTAAAAAAAAAAAAAATCAGATCTAAAATTTTTAGATATCAGAAACTCAATAAAATTGAATGAATGGAAACTTAAAAACCCCAAAAAATGATTGCAGAAAGATAAATAAAGAATAAGACAATGAGAGTTGATAAGAAAAGTTGATGAAATGATTAGATCTAAAAAAATCCCCTATGGACAAAATGAAAAGTAACACAAATATTTTCCTCTAAGTTATGCAATACTAAATGTGATACCTTAATGCTCGAGCTACTTAGAGTTCATTTATTGAAATGAAGTTTATGAAATCTTTATTCAAATATAATGTGTAAATTCAATATTGCCTATTGTTTATTGAAAATTGAATATTGAATCCTAACATATAATGAGGTCTTAAAAATATATTATTCAATTTATGAAATTAATTTTATAACATAAAATAGTATCCAAATTAAAGGATATAGCTAATCACTAAATACACATAGTATGTAGTGTATATAAATATATTGATATGAATATTAAATGTGGGTTGAATTGCATTATCATGATCTAAGGGGCAACCTAGTTGTTGTAGGTCACTGTATACCATACAAAGAATGTAGATTGGCTCCCTTACCACTCAACGACCTTTTATACGATATATGAGGCAACTACATAAGTAGTTACCAAAAAATTATGTAAGTGAAGATCATATTACAACAAATATAATATTACAAGTTTTCATACAATAACCTGGTAAATAGGAAGTATGGGAGTTTAAGTCCCTAAAACAACAGTAGTTAAGCTATAGAAATAAGAATAGTAGTCCTACATGGCTACTAAATATCAAAATACAAAATAAGTATCGAAATATCAACTGAGAGTCCAACTACATATTCATTTTTTCTCTTAAGCTTCATCTTGTTCCCACTTTTCCCAAAAGTCTTAGTCTAATCTCAGGCATGCTTTAGCTTGAAATGATGAAGAGATTTTCTTGCAACAAAAGCCTATAGGGGTGTAAGCTATAAAACTTAGTGAGATATCTCTCAACCATATCGATAAGCAAGCTATCAAGTAGTTAATTATAGGTATATGAATATATGATCAAGCAAAATTCCAAACAAATGCATAAAATTGATCAAGTGTAGTATATAACTCAGATTTAATGTCTTCTAATGTCAGGATTGGAGATTACATAGCACCAGTTAAATCCGAGTACCATACCTGATGGAGTGTCGACCTTTAGACCTCTCACTCAAGCTTGCCTCGAAGGCTTACAATCTCTTACAAGAAGGATCTTGTCTTCTCAACTGGGTAAGAATGAGGTTTAATACATGGAAAAGCTATAAAATAACTCCTTAAGGCCTCAACTCAGACACATTCTGCTTTGATCGGACTCTTACCTAATCGCCAACTTATTAAGTACCGAGGCTAACTTACTAAATGCCAAGGACTATTTATTGAGTGTTAAAGCTTACTTACCTAGTGCCAAGGTCGACCTGTTAAGTGCTGAATCAAAGGTCCCTATATGCTAAGCTCTCATTTTCTATCTTACTAAGCTATAACTTCACCCAATAACCTTAGCAGCCTTTAGTACAACACATCAGCAACAACCTCAACACAGACCGACCCAGTACATGTGAACCCTATTACAGTATGTTACCTGTCCCCTTCTTTAACATTTGTATTATGTTCCTTTTTGTATTTTGTCATATTTACTCTTTTTGTTTGTACTCAGAATCTTCTTCTTACATTATCCCTTATGGAATTTTTCATTACTATATTACTGCCTTAAAGGACTTAATATAAATAGTCCTTTTTTACTATAGCCACAATCATCTTACAGAATATCATAGTTAAAGAATAATCTTTTTGTTGTTCTTATGAAACACCATTCTCTGAGTACATCCTTTTTGACACTCTTATCTAATCTTGCCGAGTAGCTTGAGATTAGTGGCGAATGAGCCTGAGGATCAGCTTGTGTATCATATCAAGCAAAGTACTAAGTCGTGTTGTACTCCTTAGTGAGTTATATTTGGAGAGTAGCTTCACAGAAGTTATTGTATTTGCCAACCTATTCATTTTTATCTTTCTTCGATATTTTGAAGGACCCATTGGTCACCTATTTTCGGTAAGGCCTAGTAATTAACTTAGCTTCTAGGTAGATCATATAATCTTAGTATCAAAGCTTGAGGTTGTGATGGAAAGATAAGTATTGTAGTAGTTGCTTCCTGTTATAGTATGTGTTTTGTTATACTTTGTTTCTCTATTAGAAAAATAAAGCAAGTTCTTAAGTAATTGTATGATATCATATTATCAAAGTTATGTCATTGGGTAGTAAACTTCCTAAAGTTTTGTATTGAGAATGTCGAATCCCAGTATTTAAGGAGAGATTAATGATGCTAAAAGCGATGCTTATGATCTCAATTGTATTATCTAATGGACCCCGTGAGCTACTTACAAGTAATTAGAAGACCTTATTGCTATTGTAGCCATTCTAGCTATATTTGTACAAAGGGTTATGGAGATTAAACCTTAAGAGAGATTTCATAGCCATATCTATACAAAGGGTTGTAGAGACTAGACCTTAAGTGAGATTTGATGAATGTGGTTGAGATGTGAGGGATAGGTCGAGAAGACAAGTAGCTGAGCATAGAGCACCGGAAGCTGTTAATGTGAACTTAGCTCCACCTCGATATGTTGAGAGGTTTGTGAGGAGGAGACTTGAGTTAGATGAAGTTAAGGAATATAGGGAAGAGGAAGAGTAGCATAACGAATTCGAAGAACGTGAGCTTCACCACCCTAAAGGATTTGAACTTCTTGAAGTGCAGATCTCAAGCTTTAATAGGTTTGGTAGTATTGATGACTACATGGATTCAAAGAAGATTGAGAAAATATATGACTTCTATGATTATGAAGTCTTAATGCGTATTTAAGGAGCTACTTTGGAATTTTCTACGTATGTAACAATATGGTGAAAGAAATTATAGAATGTACTTTAGTGAGCCTGATGTGAAATTGGAACCTAAAATGAGATGAAGAGAGTTTTAAGGAGTAGATTTATACTAGAACATTATAAGCAATACAACTTTTGGCATCTTCAGGAACTCAAGCAGGTTAGTCAATTTATGGATGAGTATGTTTGAGAGTTCCAGTTGCTGGTAATCCGTTGTGATGTTAATGAGTTGGAAGAGTAGACCATAGCTAGGTTCATCTTTGGACAAAGATCCAAGATTGGTAATGTAGTAGAGGTGCAAAGGAGGTGTAAAGGATAGGAAATCTAGATGAGACCATTCAAGTGGTACAAAAGGTCTAAAGGTAGAGGCGAAATTAGCTTAGCTAAGTCTACAGTAGCTGACCTAGCTTATCGAATAGAATTGATATGTCAAGTTGACTTGGATATGATTGAGCTCAATATAGTTCCAAGGTCGACCGCCAAGGTCAAATGCTAAGCAAACCTGATGATAACTAAGGAAAGACTAAGGGTGAGGAGCTTGAAGTTATAAAGGATCAATGTTAGAGCTTAGGTAGGAAGACCAAAGAGATAAAGTGTTTCAAATGCCTTCATTTAAGATACATAACTAATTAATGTCCGAATTGACGTACCATAACCATTAAAGGAGATAAGCCCTAATTTGAAGTAGAGAGTGCTAGTGAAGAAGAGGAATAAGAGGTTGATGTAAATCACTTCTTGGATGAGTTTTAGGAAGATTTTAACACCTAGCTCTGACTTGAACTTGGAGAATATTGTATGGTTGTACGTCAATCACTCAGTACCTTTATTGCTAATGAGAATGAGTAGAGAGAGAAGTTGATGCGAATCTACAAATACGTAGCAGGTACAAACCACGAATGGGTATTCGGTGTTTGAGTGGGATGAGGAATAAGAAGTGGTAAATAGTTTAATGGTAAATGTGTATGGATATCACTCACTAAGACACAAATACAATTGGGGGTTAAGTTTAAAATAGGGTTCAATACAACTTACAAATACTAAATGTCACTCGAGTTTCAAAAGAGAGGTTAGATGCAACTCACTAACTCACTCAAATGAAAGGTTCACCACAATCTTAAGGGTAAGATCAATAAGAACATAGGAGAGATTAAAGAGTAAAGCACACTCAAAAATACGAAATGCAAACTTGAGGAGCTTCAAGAATATTCTTACTTAAAGAGGAATGTTTAAGTGTGATCTCTGTCTATCTATTCTTCTTCTTTTTTTTTTTTTTAACTAATTACAAAAGTTGCTATTTATAGTAAATTCTAAAACCCTAATGGCAAAATTGTAAATAATGTACAAATCCCTTAAACTTTAAAGAATGGCCCACAATTAAAATAAGGAAAAATATTTACAGAGTATACAAAACTGTGCATTTAATAGAGTAGTCGGCATGCAGTCATCCAAGTTGTCTGTAGGATTAAAGCCGATTAGAGGTTAGTTGGCAATTGGGTGTCCAAGCTAGGGTAAGATGTTTGAAAGTCTTATTATGCTTGGCTATTCTCTTAGTGAGGTTGACCCATAATTGCTGCACTCGTGGATTGCTTGGCCCTAGCTTTCCTATGCTGTATTGAGTTGTTCTTTAGCCTAAAGGCCTCGGCTATTTAGTCTCTTATCATCTCGATAGGTGACAAACTTGATGCCAAATGGTTCCTTTTCCTCCTTTTGTCCTTCGGTTATTAGTCCAGCCTCAGTAAGAGCAAGTTGTTCTTAGGTTAGGACAAGTTGGCCTTAGCATCTAGTAAGTCTGCATTGGCTTCTAACAGGTCGATCTTGGCATGAGGATTGTCATGGATTGATTTTTGTATCATTGCAGGGTTGAAAAGAAATCATCCTTGACTTTAGATTGTGAACATGGGCTTAGATGCTGAATAGGCTTCTCTTTCCCTTTCTCTATACCATAGGCATTAGCCTATTCTAGATCTCTTCAACACTCATTGGGGTCAAGCAATGGCTCTTCTTATCCTTCTAAACCATATAAGTGTTGAGGAAGCCATCATCGATTACTCTCTAGTCGAACTCCCAAAGTTGACTAAGAATCAAATTTGCTACATTCGCAGGCACTATGTCGAAGTCAACCTTGCCCTCATATTGTCAAGCCTTGAACGCTCTACAAGCTCTCTTATGTATATGGACTATACCCTTATCATTAAACCACTTCAGTTCGTAAGGTTAGGGATGCAGGTAGGTTAGCAGTCTCATCTTCTCCACGAACTCGATAGAAATGATATTAGTACAACTACCTCCATCAACTACTAGGGAATAGGTCTTCCCATTCACCAAACATTGAATTTGAAATAAGTTCTTCCTTTGACCCGAATCTTCCTTCATGTCGGTTCGTCTGCTCGTTAAGGCTAAGGGTTCTCTTATCTCAAGGTAGACGTTTATTACTTCCTTACTCTTAGAGCTCTTATCACCATGGCTCCTTACTTGAGCATCCAATCCTTTACCCTTTAGAATCATTACCCTCTTATTCAGGCATTGGAAAGCAATATGTAACCTAAACATTTAAAGTACTTAACTTCTCAGGCTTTGGTGCTGGGCACTCTCTCCTTCTCTACTTTCTTAGCATTAGTCTAGTCAGGTCGGCTAGACTCTCCTTTCTCCATCTTCTTTTCTAACCCTTTTCTCTCAGCATACCTCTTAGGCTTTAGACTGCCTTGTTGAGATCGGCTAGTTGGCCTTTGATGCCATCTTCTCCTCCATCACTCCACTTTTAATGCTAAATTGATCTTCTCATCCAATGAGTTGAACGGTTATAGTTCGACTACATTGGCAATATCCTCTAGAAGTCTACTTAGGAACCTAGCAATAGTATGGTCTTGGGGCTCGGCAATCTCACATCTAGTCATTTAGGTCTTAAAATCTTGCAAGTACTCTTCAATAGTGTTTCGACCTTGCTTCAAGTGCCGGAAAGTATAGAGTATCTTTTGCTTAAAGTAGGTTAGCACAAAGTGTTGACTCATCACCCTCTTCATAAGCTTCCAAGTTCTAATCAGCTCTTCTCCTTCGGCATCTCGCTTGGTAATCAATTTATCCCACTAAAGACTTACATATTCAACAAGGGCTAATAAGGCTAGCCTGACCTTGGTTTTGTCATCACACCGATAGCACTTAAATAACTTCTCTAAACTTAGTTAAGGAACTCTTTGGGTCGACTACCACCACTGAAGGTTAGTAGCATAAGCTTAATATTGTCAAGTCCTCGACTATGGGCTTAGGGTTCATCCCTTGCATTCTGAGCTATTTGATTCACTTCGGATTGGCCACTTCTGTTGGAGCTTTACTCAGCTACATCTCTTCTCAGCCTCAGATCTCTTCTTTGGGCCCTTAGGTTCTTGGTATTGACATTTTTGTCATTACTTCTTCTTGGTTCAAGTTAGTTCTCTCGTCTTCTAGGCTTGATAGCTCTTCTTAGTTGTTGTTCATCATTATCAAGCTTGTTGGAACCACTTCTACTAGTGGGTGTTCGTTCCCTTCTTTCATTTTGCCTAATATGTCTATGGCCTTTGATTAAACTCATAAGCTCCTAGATATAATTAATGAGATTTTGAATCTGACATTCTAAGTTATTAACACATCTCCTCAAGCTTTTGTGAGGACTGTCTCCACTATTATTGACACTATCTTCTAACATTGTAGTTTGCATAATAAATTCTAGAGAGAAAATTTAACAAACATGTAACACTCAATTGTACTCAATTTAGAATCACTACTAAGACAATTCCACAAGTACTATTGCAACAAAATACAACTAACAGTAACCTATAAATTACTAATACTCGATTTTTGCAATTACCTATGATTGTTGAGCACTTCTACAACTAGAGATAGCCATTGAAATTACTACTGCTTGACTCTACAACCTAGTACAAGCAGTACAATACTATGTTTATTGAGAACATGAACAACATACTATACTATAGAACGATGATTCATAGAAATGTTCAAACCACCAATCAAACTTTGAAGAACACTATCATACGTATCTCCTTAATGCTCTGATATCAGTAAAGCTGATGTGAATCCATGAATACCTAGTGAACACAAACCACGAATGGGTAATCAACGTTCAAGTGGTATAAGGAATAGGAAGTAACAGGTAGTTTGACGATGAATGTGTATGGATATCATGCACCAAGACACAAACACAATAAGGGGTTAAGCTTGAAATAGGGTTCAATATAACTCACAAACACTAAATGTCACTTGAGTTTCAAATGAGAGGTTAGATGCAACTTGATAACTCACTCAAATGAAGGGTTTACCACAATCTTAAGAGTAAGACTAATAAGAACACAAGAGAGATTAAAGAGTAAAGCATACTTAATAATCCGAAATGCAAGCTTAAGGAGCTTTAAGAATTTCCTTACTTAAAGAGGAATGTTCAAGTGTGATCTTTGTCTATCTATTTTTCTTTTTTTTTTCGGCTAATTACAAAAGTTTCCATTTATAGTAAATTCTAAAACCCTAGTGGCAATTGTAAATAATATATAAGGCCCTTAAACCTTAAAGAATGACCTATAATTAAAATAAGGAAAATATTTACAAAGTATACAAAATTGTGCATTTAATAGAGTAGTCGGCATGTAGTCATCTAAGTTGTGTGTAGGATTAAAGCTAATTAGAGGCCGATTAGCAATTAAGTGTCCAAGCTATGGTAGGATGTTTGGAAGTCTTATTATGCTTAGCTTGAGCTCCTACTGAGGAGGTTGACCTACAATTGCTGCCCTTGTAGATTGCTTGGCCTTAGCTTTCCTATGCTGTACTGAGCTGTTCTTTAACCTTGAAGCCTTGGTCGTTTAGTCTCTTGCTGTCTTGGTAGGCGACAAACTTAATGCTGAATGGTTCTTTTTCCTCCTTTTGTCCTTCAGTTGTTAGTTCGGCCTTAGCAGGAGCAAGTCAATCTCAGGTTAAGACAAGTCGGCCTTAGCTTCTAGCAAGTTTGCATTGGCTTCTAATAGGTTGGTCTCGGCCTAAGGATTGTGGTAGATTGATTCTTATGCTCTATGAACATTGATGGAGGAAGTTGTACCAATATGATAGTATAAGGCATAGTAAAAGCCTTGAAGTTGCCAACTTGTCCTTACCCTGAACCCTATAAGATTCATTGGTTTAATAAGAAGGGAAGTTTGCTTTTTGCTAAATAAGTTAGAGTGCTGATCACTATTGGTGACAAATACAAGGATGAGGTGTTATGATATGTCCTACCTATGTATGCTTCATATATACTTTTAGGGCGACCATAGCTCTTTGATTTTAAGGTGCTCCATGATGGGTATAGAAACACTTATATGTTCTAGTAAGATGGTAAGAAGGTTATATTGATGCCAATGAGCTCTTAAGAGCACTATGGATGGCAAGAGAAGATTTTCAAATCACTGTAGAGGAAGTCCTTAATGATTTCCCAAGCCCAATTTTCTGAGAATGTGAAAAATGAGGAGTTTATACTCTTGTTGGTTAAAAGACTTCTTGAGTTGAAGGGTGTTGGAGCATTACTTGAAGAGGTGCAAACATTGCTTCAAGAATATGCTGACTTCTTTCTTATCAAGTTGCCAAGAGGGTTACCCCTTATTAGAGGTATAGAACATTGCATCGACCTTCAGCCTAGAGCTACTTTACCTATTCAACTTGCTTATAGGCTCAACCTAGAGCGGGCAGTGGAGCTGAAGAAAAAAGTTGACGAATTGATTAAGCGTGGATATGTCAAAGAAAGCATGAGCCCTTATGCCGTACCAACTGTCTTAGTGTCGAAGATGGATGGCTCATGGAGAATATGCATTGATAGCCGAGCTATCAATAAGATTACTGTTAAGTATTGATTTTCGATCCTATAATTGGATGATATGTTCGATGAGTTGCATGGTGCGGGAATATTGTTAAAGGTCAATCTGAAGAGTAGCTATCACCCGATTCGATTGAGACTGGAAGATGAGTCAAAAACTACGTTCAAAACGAAGGATGGTCCATTCGAGTAGATAGTGATGCCATTTAGGCTTACAAATACACCGACCACCTTTATGCAACTTATGAATTATGTTTTGAGATCCTTGATAGGAAAGTGTATTGTGGTTTATTTTTATGACATTTTAGTGTATAGTGCTAACCTTAACTTTCATGTTGAGCACTTGAAGTCAATATTTGATATCATCCAAGTTGAATGTTTGTTCGACAATTTAAAGAAATGTATGTTTTGTTAGAGCGAGATAGTATTCCTTAAATATGTTGTCTTTAGAGGAGGAAATAGAGTTGATGATGAAAAGATTCGAACTATTCTTGAATGGTTGACACTAGCTAGTACTACCAACGTAAGGAGTTTTCATGGTGTAGCTTCGTTTTGTCAAAGATTCACTCGGAACTTTAATTTTAGAGCTGTCCCATGAATTGAGTTGATGAAGAAGAACTTTGAATTTGAATGGTCCAAGAGAACTAAGAATTGTTTTGATGAGATCAAATCTAAGTTAACTTCTACCCTAGTACTAGTACTGCTTGACTTTAGCAAGGTTTTTGAGATAAAATGTGACGCGTCTAAAGTTGGCATTGGAGCTATTCTCATGTAGAAACATCGACCAGTTGCATATTTCAATGAAAAGCTTAGAGGTGCCATACTGAATTACTTGACATATGATAAGGAATTCTATATCCTTGTCTAAGCACTTCAAACCTGGCATCATTACTTACTGCCAAGAGAGTTCATTATCTATACCTACCATGAATCTCTCAAGCATCTTAGAAGACAATAAAAATTCTCTCGACGCCATGCTAAGTGGGTTGCATACTTGGAAACCTTTTGCTATGTCATTAAATATAAGAAGGGATGTTCTAACATTGTAGCTGAGACTCTTTCTCATTGACATGTTCTTATCATGACATTATAGGCAAAAATACTTAGGTTCGATACCCTACCCCATTAACATATGTATGATCTGTACTTTAGACCCTTAGTGGCCAAGTGCAATTTTGGAGTAGTAGATGGGTTCTATTTAAGCTAACAAATGTAATGAGTAGTTTTACCAACGAATTACTTATTCAAGAAGCCCATGCTGGGGGCTTAGCTAGCCATTTTGGTAAGAAAAGGATTGTCGAGTTGTTAAAAGAATATTTCTATTAGCTTAAGATGATGAAGGGTATGTGCAAAATTCTTAAATGTTGCAAGGTATGCCAGCAAGCCAAGGGAAGAAAGGAACCGTATGGAGAATATATACCTCTGTCCATACTTAAGTGGCCATGGACCAATCTATGCGTAGATTTCATGCTTGACCTATCTAGAATACCTTAGAAACATGATTCTATTATGGTGGTGGTCGATTGATTCAGCAAAATGAGCTACTTCATCCTTTGCCACAAAACTAATGATGCCTTATTTGTTGTTAACCTTTTTTTTCTAGTGATCATATAGCTGCATGGTATCGTAAGAAGTATTGTATTGGATTGTGATTTGAAATTTATGAGCTTCTTTTGGTGAATACTATCACGCCTTGAAGTGACAGAGTTGTAACAGTCCTACCGTATAAATCATTCTAAGATAGAAGCTGTCCATACAGTTGTCATCTTAGACCTGATTTACACAAGGCATCTATGACTAACTCGCTTTACAGTAAACAATTTATAAATTGAACATATTATTTACTTATAAACTTAAGCAAAATACATACTTATATTAAAATAATCTGAGTATATTTACAAGATTTTGCAACTTAATCCTAATTTACTTGAGTAGTTTGTAAATTAATACTAAAAGCTTTAAAATAAATATAACTAGAGAGTGTATTTAGTCTTTAGTTTACATTCTTACTCCCCTAAGATCCCACAGTTGCTAGCTTTAAGATAAATGTAAGCCGCTTCCTTGCTAACACCTACAACAAAATTTATAAGGATGTAAGCAACTACAATTCAGTAAGTTAAGGTGGAGACTTAAACCATATAACAAATTCAAACAAGGTTATCAATCAAATTATTAGGTGCAATGTATGTTTAAGTAAATGCCATTGCATGACATTGTCTAACCCATCGTGAGATTAGAGAAATTACGCTCGCTTTAATCCGAGTTGAGGAGTTTCCGTTAATGCAACAGTTCATGACCCAACTTAAGTTTGTACAATAGAGACACCACTCCTCCTACGACTACTTTTGAACCATTGAGTTTACCCTTACCGTAACCTCCTCTCTTGTCACTTAGTTCGACTAAGGATGAAGAAAGGACCAATTATGTCATCCATCGCTATCCCTTTCAAAGGGGTTGGTATTTGGCCAGAGAATCCTAATGTTCCCCTAATGGGTTACTATGCATGTTTGATTTTTTATTACAAGTCATGTATTTGATTCTATCCAGTTTAGGGTGATTAATCATTCTATACAAATGATAAAAATGCAAGTGAGACAACAAATTAGCATCATATCATCAAACTCATAACAAGCACATGCACACAGTCAACTATTTAGCAAATACAATCAAGTATAATTTAAGCCTCCAAGTATTACAAATTAATATTCTGAAATACAGCAACGTATTAATCTCAACTTACTTAGACTCCTCGCTTGCTCACTTGAGGTAGATATCGCTCAGTTTATCGCTAATGATCACTATAATACCAATGTTGTCTTAGTTTTCATATAATTGTTATAGATTAGTTTTATCCTATAACACTTATTATTATATTTAGTTTAGGGTTTAATATACCTAATTATCTAGGTTCTCAAGTCTTTTACTATTATTTTTTATTTAGGCTAAGTTTGGGTTTAGTTTTCCTTATTGATTTCTAAATTAGGTTATAGTTCAATTTCTGAATATGGTTTTATACACGAACCTTAAAAACTCATTTCAACCCCTAATGTGAAATTAATCACATTATTTTTGGGTCTCTTAAATATCATATTTACCCTTAATTAGTATGTTAATTCATTCGGTATATCCCTTATCTTACTTAATTACTGAATTTGTCCTCGATATGAGAAAATTTTACATTTTTCATATAAACACTTGAATTTAAGCTTTTTACCATATTTATTACATATTTTTATTATTATTAAAATATCAATTTTAACCTAATATTTTCCTAGTCATTTATTTCTTATATTTACATATTATACATTATTACCTAATATGTATAGAATATACATATCTAATAGTCCTATCACTTCAAATATCATATCCCAACATCAATTAATATCTCAAAATATCTAAATTCATCCTAAATCATATTTTACTCCTAATTACCCTAATTTACAAAATTAACTTAAAATATACCATTTTTACCTATTACATATATATACTACATAATACCCTAATAATTACATCTAACATACTAAATGCTATAAATATCATACTTCATCATATTTCAACATCCTAAAACATATAATTATGCACTAAATAAGTAATTATCTATTTAATTACCTAATTAACTCAAAATTACCTATTTTATGTATCATTTTAAGGCCTAAAAATTATCTAAAAATTTCAAAAATTAATTTTTGGAAAGTAGCTTCATAGCACTGTTCTATAACCCCTAAGTAGTCTATACAAAAATTTTTAGTTTAAAATTACACTCATAAGGTTATTTATTTCTAACTTGAACCAAGTAGGCTTTGTAAGGTTTTTTTAGGACTATATATTTATAAATACAAAATCATCAAAATAATTTTTTTTTCTAAATCTACATACTTAAAAACCTCAAAATACCAGATTTTGCAATTTTCTAATCATATTTAATATTTTTAACAAAATATGTAAAATCAAGAAAAAATTAGATTTACCAAAACTAGTAGCTTCAGCCAACACTAGCCACCAAGGCCTTGTCAGCCACCTTAGGCATTTCCACCACAAAGTAGTGGTGGTAGCTATCCACTCCCTAGTGCTCTTTTGGTTAGAGATCTCCTTATAAGCTCCAATTACATGGACTTTTGTTTAAATTTTGAAAACTACCCCTAACTCTCTTATTTTGACCTTTTCTATTTTTTCTACTCTTCTAAATGTCCAAATGAGATTTTGTAATTTTTTAGGTATTTATAGAGCTCTAGAGAAATTATAGTACATTAAATTAATTAGACAATTGCCTTATCTTATCTTTTTTCTTTTTTACTTTCTATTTATTACATTTTGATTAGTTAATTTTATTTCTCCATTTCCAAGCTGTTATGACTACTTTCTAGAGATTTCCATATTCTTTCATAATTTTCTTGATTTTTCCTTAATTATTTATGCATTTTCTTTAATCATTTAATATTATTTTAGCTTATCTTACATATTTTAAATAATTACACATATTTCTACCTACATGTAAATACATATATGGTATAAGTAAATACCCCTAAATATTATTTTAGTTCTTTTATAATTTTTAATGCATATATAATTTATTTCTAATGATTCGTTAGTTATTAGAATGCATTTTACACATTTTCGATAAATAACGGATAATATATTTAAAATTTGAAAATTTATATTCTCTTATTTTCTTAAATTCGAACTTATGGAATCGCTTTTACTAATATTCTTAGCTTTATTATAGAATTTGGATTGAATCAAACAATTTACTCAATCGCCCTAAATTCTGCAAACCAAACTCCAAGTAGTTAATTGTAGGGCTTACAAACACTATGGAAGAAGCTTGGTACTAAGCTTATGTTCAATACTTCTTGCTATTCACTGACATATGGCTAGACAAAGGTTATGAACAAAACGGTACATGACCTCCTTCGAGCTATTATAGGGAAGAATTTACATAATTGTTATCTATGGCTATCCATCATTAAGTTCTCTTACAACTACTTTACTCATAGTTGGAAAGGAAGGTCACCTTTAGAAGTCATCTACAAAATTAATCTAAACTTACCATTGGACATGATTACCAACTCAACCTCTTAAGGAGAAAGTTAGTCAGCTCTATAGTGTACCAAGGGGTTTTAGAAACTGCATCAGAAAGTTGTCAAGCAATTGACGAAGACAATAGCTTGACAAAGAGAGTAAGGAAGTCAAGGTAAAAGGCGAAGTATTTGTAGCCTAAGAGAAGGAGTAACCCTTAAGGAAGAGAACAAACAAGTTATCTCCCAAGTTAGATAGCCCTTTCAAGATTCTTTGGTGCATCAATGACAATGCCTATGAGCTAGAAGTACTTGAAGGATATGGAGTGTCTCCAACATTCAATGTCATTAACCTAATGCCCTATGTGTCGAAAGAAGAAAAAAACCAAGATTTGAGGGGAAATCTTAAACAAACCCAAGGAGTAAATGAAGTACTGACCTTTAGACCTCTCATTCGAGCTCGCCTCGGAGGCTTACGATCTTTCATGAGAAGGATCTTGTCTCCTCAACCTATCGAGGGCGAGCTCCAATATATGGAAAAGTTGTGGGACAACTCCCTAAGGCCTCAGTTTGGACACACTTTACTTTGCTTGAACTCTTAACTAGTCGTCGACTTATTGAGTGCCAAGGCCAACTACTGAATATTAAGGCCTATTTGTCAAATGTCGAAGCCTACTTGCCTAGTACTAAGGCCGACCTATCGAGTGCCAAGTCAGAGGTCCCTATGTGCCAAGCTCTCCTTTTCCATCCTACTAAGCTAAAGCTTCACCAATTAGCTTGGTAGCCTTTAGTGTAACACATTAACAACAACCTCAACATAGATCGATCTAGTATGCGTAAACCTTATAGCAGTGTGCCACTTGTCCCATACTTTCTTAACATTTGTAATGTGTTTCTTTTTGTCCTTTGTCATATTTACCCTTTTTGTTTGTACTAGGAATCTTCTTCTTATATTATCCTTTATGTAATTTTCCATTAATGTATTGTTGCCTTAAAGGACTTACTTTAAATAGTCTTTTTTATGTAACCGCAATCATCTTACAAAATATCATCATTAATGAATATTCTTGTTATTCTTACGAGACACTATTCTTCAAGTACATCATTTTTCACACTCTTATATTAGCTTGTCGAGTAGCTCGAGATTAATGGTGAGTAGACCTTAGTGTCAGCTTGTGTGTCATATCAAGTGAAGTAGTAAGTCATGTTGTGCTCCTTGGTAAGTCATATTTAAAAAGTAGCTTCATAAAAGCTACTATGTTTATTGACCTATTCATTTTCATCTTTCTTTGATATTTCTAAGGACTCATTGGTCACCTTCTCTTTAGTAACCCTTAATGATTAACTCAGCTTCTAAGCACTTCAATACTTAAAGTTACATAAACTACAAAACTTCATGTTTTGTATAATAAGAAATATAGTTTATTTACTTCCAATTTTAAAAACCAAGTTCTAGGTATGGTTGTGAGTAGGCCCTTTCAATCCATAATCACCCCCAATAAAGGCTCCTAAACTTGAATCTTAGTCATGCGGTTGGCATCTCTAACACCTAATAAGCCCATGTGTTAGGTTATGGTCATGTTGTATAAATGCACTAACCAAACACTTTAATTTCATTCATATAAGTCAACCCGTGCATGGCTTCTTGCTACCTCTATATTGAAGGGATGGTTGGAATATTTATAATGCAATGCATGCTAATGCATGACCAAATCTAATTAATTGAGCCAAGTATAATTAAGTCTAGTTATTAGGCAACCAATCGGTATCACAAATAGCCAAATTTCCTATAGTCATCTATAATGCAGTAACCAACAAGTTATAACAATTTAAGATATTTTCATATATCAAACAATCAATAACAACCACAAGCAGATCTTAAAACTTAAACTCCAATCAATTGATTAATAATATTTAAGTGTCACTATCTATAATCACAAACAAGTATGTGATCATTAAGAGTACTTATTCGGCCATTATGATAGTCACGGATCATAATAGTTGGCAGGGAGATTAATATCCTTGTTAAGCTCATCAAATAATTAAGCAATATAAAAAGGTAGCAAGTATTTAAGTATGAAAAATATGCTATCTAAATATTTACTTAAAAGTTTACCTAATTTTCTACTTATCTCACTTTTTCTTTTTAAATCCAATTTTTAGGATCTTATAATTTCTTTTTTATTTTCAAACGTACTTTCACGTAGTGAGATCTGTTTAAAAGTTGGAATCAACATTTTCTGTTATGGCCCTATTGAATTACGAATTTTGTTGTTTTGGGCCTAATTACTCTTTAATTATCTTTATGGGTTTTTCTTAGTGACATTATTAGTTGGCCTTTACTTAAAGTTTATTAGTGGGCCTAAATAATTATCCAAATTTTATATTTACTAATTATTTTTATTTTTTAGTTGAGATCATATTTCTTAGCCTAAAACGAGCCTTTTCCATAAGTTTCTCAATTCTACAAGTTATGGGCCTAACATGTTTGTATACTTTTACCCTTATCTTAATTAAATAAGTCTTTTCTACACCTTTTTCTTTATGGGTTAGATTTGGCATATGCTTTTACTTATGGGCCTTAGGTCTAGGTTGTTCTAATTTCCCTAATCTACATTATAACTGTTATTATAATAATCATTCTAAATTAATTTATCATTATTAATTTTTATAAGTTGCAGTTTTTAGGTTTAGAAATATTATAGGCTAACATGGCAACCCCTGGTTAGGTTAGGGGTATTTTTCTTAATTTGTCCATTTTTGTATTTTTGTTTATTTAAAGTATTAGTATATAATACATATAAAATAAATATTAGCAAACACAGAAAAATAAAATGGAAATACCACTACAAAGTCAAGATCATACATACATACATATATATATTTTCATATTTATGGCATATGTATATACATAAATAAAACAAGTACACTTATTATTTTTGAAATAAACCTAAATATGTAAATACATCTTATGATATATATATTTTTTTTCTTCTAACCCAGAAAAAGAAAAATAAAAATAAAAATAGGGTGAAATATACGTATATATATGTAATGTACAGGCATGTACATATAGGTATATGTATATGTCTGTTTACTTTTATATTTTGTATTATACATGTATTATTTTTGTAATATACCTATATATACATATATATATCATCTCCATGATATACTCCTAAGTACCTACATTTGTACATCTCCATACATGTATTTATATACATTACAGCTCAAAAAAAGAAATAGAAGGGAAAATAAAAATAAATTTACAAAAGAAGGAAAAATACACATTGTAATACATACACCATTTGACTATAATACATGGAAAAAGCAACATTACATGAATATATGACCTAGTGCATTACTTGTACATGGAAAATATTATACAAACATTTGCTAATTATACAAAGATTATAAGGGGAAGAAAAGGAAAGGAAAAAAAAAATTATAGTTACTCTTGACTTGAAGGACTTTTGACTTAGTTGAGAAACTCTTAAGACCTGTCCTAACTAAGTGTTGGCCAAAGGAGCTAGGTAGGAAGGTGTCCTTGGATGTAGGTGTAGAGAAAAGAAAAAGAAAAAAATTATGGATGATAAGGAAGGGGATTGCGTCAATTGGGGAGAAAGGGTGGTAGGTGGAATTGAAGGCCTTTTTGTGGGGTATTGTAGGTGTGTTGCTAAGTGAAGAAAATGAAAGAAGAAGAGGAATGTGAATAGGGTAGAAAGTAGTGTGTTTGATAAGCTAAGGAGGAGGGTTTGATTTTTTTAATATGAAATTCTTAGAGAAGAGAAATGCTGGCTGAATTGACTTTTGAAGAGAATGGTGTGTGATTGATTATCTTAGGGGAATTAGGGAATGGGATAGGGGGTCCTAGGTAGCTAAATGTGTTGTCCTCTCTCTTTCTCTCTCTCTCTCTTTGTCAAAGGGTAGAAATAGGGTAATGTAATTGATAAAGTATAGTTAGATTAGGATTAAATGGAAATAAAATAGTAAGATAGTGGGTTAAGATGTTTAATTTAATAAATCACATATGTATATGCATATAATATACCAAATTAGGGCTTTGTTATTGTTAGAGTAAATTTTTGGGTTTTATAAGCTTAGGGTTACGGGTTTTTATTAGGTTTGGGTTTAGTCTCTTGCAATTACGCATACATGGAGTCTAGTGTTTTTGTATACGATTAGGGTTCTGAATAGTATATTAGGGTTTTTCTCATTCCTTTTAAGTTCACATTTATAATTTAATCAAGTTTTAAATTTATTTGGCCTTTTTTTTTTCTAGTTATTTAGCCTTATTGACTCAAGGAATCATTTAGGGTACTTGATTCCGATTTAGGGTCATATCTAAAAATTTACAAGATTTACATACACCCCAATTATAACTAAATTTAAGTCAATAATATTTAAATGATGGTTAGTTTTTTTTTCGTTACATCATGTCTAGAGTAAATATAAAAGAAATTAAACCAAGAGTTATTGTAATATGACACATACATGTACCCATTAATCATCATTATACTACAAGGAAAAGAAATTAAAGTAGGTATAGACTTTTTTTTCTTTACTAAGTATAGATTAAAGAAGGAAAATAAAAGCATCTTTAGGGTTGTGGGTCTTTGTCTCATTGGATAAAAAGTATCCTTTGAAATACCTTGGAATATGAAGGGTCTTATCTAAGTAATTGTATTATACCTAAGATCATCTTTATCCCTAAGACTACGTACAATGGTTGGGAACTCATTTTGTACCTCTAGATGCCACATCAATATTTTTAAGAAACTCATTACTTTATCAATGAGTTTTTCACAAATTTTCCGTAATTTTTTTTAAAAAAATTTTTGTGGGTTCCCAAAAATATACACCTAATCAAAACTCAAAAAAAAAAAAAAAGGGAAAAACCAAAAGGAACCATGCCTAGAGAAAGGTACATTAGCTAGCTAAGGAGTGCATTGTAATGGATAAGAAACCTCCATTCATTAGTCAGCAAGCCAAGGTACATCATTATACATACTCTAAGGAATCCATTTCAAGTTTCTAAATGATACATCTATATCTCAAAAAACTTTATTTCTTAGGAAACTTGCTACTTGATCCCTAGATTCACTTATAAAAACTCATTTACGTTTTATTAAAATTTATGTAGATCCTAATAAAATCATTTAACCAATCAAAAACTAAAAAGGAAAAAAAAAATTACTTACTTTTCAAGTTCCTCTTATAGGAATTTTCTCAAACGAAGGAACCTACAGTATTATAGCGAAAATATTCCTTCAACTTAAAGGAGAAACCCAAGGAACATATAGTAATCCTACCTTAGTAAAGCTAAAGTGACATTCAATTTTCAAGTATAATAAGAACTTGACACCTTGACTTATTGTTGCCAACAAGGATTAGATTGAATAGGGAAAGTAGAAACAAATTTATTTACTCTTGTTAAACAATGCGTGTGGAAGTGAGAATTAGTGAGGAGGGATTGTAATGCCCTAGAACCTAGGACACCATGACCTTGTTACGTGTTCCTAATTTCTACTGACATGTCAAGTGTTTAGGAACTTACATGTCTAAAATCCATAAAAGAATAACATGAAATCTACCAATTCATAAAATAACAACCTTAAATTTAAATATGAGTGAAATAACATCCATACAAACTCCATAAAACATAAAAGGACTCTAGATTATAAACTGGAGTTTCATAGTACCAACTACAACTAACCTACCCAACCTAGCAACAGGAGTCACAGGCGACTCCATAACCACATAAGTCTTAATAAGCAATTCCAAAAAAAAAAATAACTATAATCTTAAGTTTATCCCTACAGTTAAACTAAGGCACCCCAACTTCATCGTCAAAGTAGTAATACTCCCCCTGCTCATCATAGTATAGATAGTCAAATCCATAATCCTCCGCATAAACCCCATCATCACCTATCCCTACAGCTGAAAAATAACAATCCTCGTAAGGTGAGCTAAGCCTAGTATAGAATAACATTCAAATGCGCATGTAACACAAGTATCAATCAAAACACACACACAAATACCACTACTAAATGCAACAAGCAATAGATTTAAAATTTTCATTTAGGCCCATAACCATCATAGTCTTAGCGTCCTGAGACTTGGGGTTACTTATAACCCTTAACAAGCAATATATATAGATACTACACAAGTATTGGTGTTGGGTACTCCCTAACACCCTAGTGTCATAAACCAACCTAGATCTACTTGGGTTCTTTCAATGCGGAACTCCATCGGGAACAGTATCACATAAAGATCACTAGGTGCCTCACTAATACTACTAGACTCGACTAATGGGTGGTTGAAGCCAAGCACAACCAAAAACACAATTAAGTTCAGGTTTCAATTAGTACAATTTATGTTCGCTAACCTAACACAGACATTTAACAAATATGTATCCCGTACCTGAAGTTCCTATCCCAAGTTGATCTAACACCACGCATTCTCTAGTAGCTATCCATGATAAAAGCCAGCTTAAAATTTAATAGTTTCACGACTTGATATTTCTTCCTCCTTAACTCCACCCTCAACTCCATACTCTAAGCTTCCAAATCGTATTCCATATATCTTCCCAACATCCTCCTAACATAAACACACGCGATACTGACATTCACATAAGTCCCAACATGTTGCCCTACATGCACACATACAGAATACATAGCCACTCCAATCCACACGTATACATTCATACCACTTAAAACTACAACTTTCACACATATACACACATAAGAATTCTACGTTGTATATATACACCCATATATGATACGGTATATACATACTACACATCCCGATACCACTTCGCGACACCATCAAAATGTAATTACATCAAAACCGCATCACCACCACCACACTAATAGTAACTGCACCTCCATTCCCAAAACTTAAAGGAACCCAAAAAGCATAAATTGAAAAAGGTAGAATGAAGATAGAAGGATAACTTACTTGATTAAAGAGGAAAGACTGATTCTTGTTGAATTCCTCTTTCAAGAACACGAATCTTAATTTGAGAATTAGGGTTAAGATGAGTTCTGTAAATTCTTTGGAAGGTAACATAAGTTTTTGTGAGAGGGAGTTTTGGTAATTGTAATGTACGTTTAGATGATTAATGGAAGTGTAACTCCTCCCTTTTTTTTTCGGGACTAAAATGCCCCTGATATTAATGTGTAAACACAAGCCATACCGATGTTTGAAACTTTTACTATGACTGTTTTTCCCCCGACACTTAATTCTTAATTACATGCCATACCAAAGGCTAAATATATATAAAAAAAATTTATTTTTTTAATTTGCTCAAATTAATTTATTATTTTTTTTTAACTTAGGTTTTATAGGGATAAAATTTAAAACCATAGTTGAGGATATTACACTTATTAATAAGTATGACATTTTGCTTAAGTTTTACTCTGCACCTAGATCGTTTTGTAACAAGTCTCCATCTTATGGGATATTTCACAACCACTACAACAATTTTAAGCTAATGGAATAAGTATAAGAGGACATAATAAATTAAATGGTGGTACTAATTAAATTAATAAGGAAAAATTTATTATTTCTATTTTTATGGAGAGTTTTAAGCTTTATGTTAATAATTTCATTTATGATCAAGTTTACTATGTTGAACAGAATAATGTTGGAAATTCAAGGTTATATTATCAAGTTGAATGTTTTCTAAGGGAAATTTTGAGCTTTATGTAGGTAATCTTGTTCATGATGTAGTTTTTCTTTCTCCCTTTCTTTCTCTATGATTTTAAATTGATAGTTTTGAAAATTCACTAATTTTGCATGTTGAATTTAATTTTTTTTTTTTTTTGGGAAGTTTGTAACCTTATATTAATCTTTCATTGATCGTCATGCTGTGGATAGTTTTATATCCCCATAAAATTTTTGGGAGCTCATTTACTCATTTACCCTAAGGTTAGTCAACCCTCTTCTTAATATTATCGAGGATGATTATATTAGTTACCTTAACCTGGCCATTGGACTTAGGGTGTATGGCCTAGGAAAAATGAGGGGTGATGTGATGTTTGGCATAGAACTCCCTAAATTTAAGTTTATCAAATTGACATCCATTGTCCATTAGAAGGCCATGGGGTACCGTGAACCTAGAGATGATGTTGTTACAAGCTAAAGATTTCGTGCTCCTCTTTGTAATCTTAGTGACAGCTCCTGCCTTAACCTACTTAGTGAAGTAGTCAATGGTTATTATTACAAACTACCATCCTCTAGAGGATTTTGGGAAAGCGCCAAGGATGTCAATTCCTTACTTGGTGAATGGCTAGGGGCTCGTTAAAGATTGAAGGTTGGAGATAGGGTAGTGAGTGTTTAGAATGTGCATCTAGCATCTAGCACCTACTTTGGTTGTCTTTGATGCTATTCAACAAGGAGTTACCTCCTCAAATCCTTTTAATGTGATCCAACAACACACCTTACCTAACCTTTTTGTTGTCAACGAACATGTCACTCTTAGAGTTGAGGAACAACTTCTTGTTGTGGAACCTATAGTTATGCAATATTCATCATCTAAAGTAAGGAATTGGGGAGTTCAGATTGGAGGCTTGTCCTCACGTACTAGACTATGTGTTACGATTGCTGACCTGCACAACCAATACCAATGAATCCTATGCCTATAAATCTTGTGCCTATGCACTCCACTCCTATGATGTTAGTAAGGGCGGAGACATCTACTTGGAGAGGTTCATTTGTGACCAAAGAAGATTTAGATGTGTATTCAAAGGAGATACAAGCAAAGTCTATGGCTGGGGTATTAGATTTAAAGCTTCCATATCACTAGCGCATTGCTACGAAGCCATTCTCTAAGGATTACGTAAGTTCAAAGTTCATGTTGATGTTGTTCAATGGCAAGAAAGGGAGTGCCAAAAAACACTTGTTAAAGTTCAATGAGGCATTGGAAGTATATGGGTTGGACGATGATTTGAAATTAAAGGAATTTTCTAAGTCACTCATTGAGAAGGCATATACGTGGTATGTCAACCTTCCCCTAGGGTTGGTGGATTCACAGGGAAGCATATGCAAGATGTTCTTAGAGAAGTTCTTCTCTACTGAAAAAAGAGTTACCCTTATTAACATGGGGGGGATTCGACAAAAGCCTATGGAAGATCTCATGGATTACATTGAGCGCTTCAAAGAACATTCCTTAGATATATAAGATGTTTGTGATCAAAGAGAGTTAGTCAAGATTTGCGTTCAAGGGATGTTTACTGTATACACAATGCATCTTGAGAACCTCTCGTTGGTTTCTTTCATTGTGTTAGTTGAGAACACACGAAGTACTAACAATTCAATAGCACAACAAAGAGGTGAAAACATAAGATTTAATAAATGTACATTGTCAGTGAACTTAGCCTAAGAAGAGAATCTAAAAGAAGCAAAGAAATTTAGAAGTGAAAAGCTTATGAGCACTAAACCATCTTTGGCATAGCTATGCTTAATGAGAAAAGTGCATATACTCCTCGACCAATGGTTACGTGATGGGACTATTAGACTCCTAAGGGTTGAGCGTTTACCAACAAATGAAGAGAAGAGTGACTTTAAGTATTGTAGATTTCATAGGAGTGTAGGCCATCCAATGAAAGAATGTTGGACTATGAAGAAGATATCTAATGAACAAGTTCAAAATGGAGAACTGATCATTGAAGATAATGATGTCGGGAACAACCCACTCTTAGCTCATAACACTTAACGTGGTGTTGTGAATGTTGTCACTCACGATCCAACAAAGATGGAAAGTATGGATGTACAACCAATTGAGGTGCACAAAGTTAAGCATGAAGAACTTGAGATCAAGAGAAATGGAGATGACAATACTGCTCTTGCTTTGTTGAAGACTGCTAATGTTAGAAATTTCTTTTATTTACTTGGCTTTGATGAAGATACCTGGCTCAAGGTGATAACTACACTCATGGGGATCTCACAAGGTCAATACAAGAAACATACTATAGCATGTCCCATACAGAGAATCGCTATAGTGAAGGAGGGTGCAATTACATTTACTAATGCTAATGTTCATACAATGAATCTTAGCCACAATCACCCTCTATATGTGGAAAGCATACTTAATGGTCACTCTATCAAGATGACATTTATTGACAATTTCAACTTTTAAAGCTACAAAGATAAATATTTAAAACTTAGTGAAACAACTAATCACATTAAATAGCTTCTATAAGTCTTCCATGAAGACAATGGGGTATTTCGAAGTAAACATTAACATTGGACCTATCCATAGCCTTACATGGTTCCGTGAGATCAATGTGCCTGTATCTTACCATATCTTTATAGGAAAGACATGGCTGTATGATCACAACATGATACCCTTAACATGGCATCGATGCATGAAAGGTCATTGGAATGAACGAGACATCTTCATTCCTGTAACAAAGAATTCATTTGCATGTAATGAGTCTCACTTCACTTAAGCAACATTCTTTGACAAGCATGTGAATGAAGGGGAAACACCTTTAGTGGAATCCTCCGAGGCATAGCTAACTATAGAGAAAGAGGCTTAAACTCAAGCATTTAAGAAGAAGAGGATTTGTAGTTATCGTGAGGGTATAAAGAAACAAAAGCGAACCAATGATATTATGAGGGCAGAAGGCACATTATAAGTTAAGAAGTGAGAGAACTATTGGTAGTTAGGATGAGTTCTCACTGGTTTTATCCCAATTTTCATTTCATTTCATATGAAAGTGCAATGATAATTGCTTTTTGTAAATGACAGTTCATCTTCCCATCATTGATATTTTCTAATGAGAATGTGATATGTGTTTGGGTATCTTCATTTTATTATTATTGTTGCTGCAAAGTAAGAGCTTAGTCTCCTTAGCGCGCAAAGTTAATTTCACAAAATGGTTTATGTCTAAATGGGGAGATATTAAATCCTTCGGTTGAACAAAAGAAAGTAATAATTAACATAATATATAGACTACACATTGTTGTTGGCTAGTAAGAGCTTGGTCTCCTAAGCGCATGATGATGAGCTTAGCTAGTATGTTGCGAATTGCTAAGAGCACTAGCTCCTAGACGTACATCACATCATGGTAATCATGTATAGCTTTCATGCTATCTAATCTCTATGTTTCTTCCCGTCAGTTAGTGGAAGCAATCCCATTGATGAGCACTTTAACACATTGACATTCAAACATAAGTAACATCTTGGTAAGCCATGCTATATAGTCAAGTAGTGGGAAATACCCCCTTGACTAATGAGAAAAAATTATTGGTCCTAAGCAATTAATGTCACTATCGCTATATATGTGCAATTGAACACTACTTAAAAGGGATCTTTTATATACTATCATTAACAAGCAAAAGTCTTGCTTCAATATGTGAGATGACATGTGAAATCCCTTAGATCTCTAAGTCTAAGCAATTTCACAATTATATCTATTGTACAAAAGGCCTCTTAGATCAAAGAGTTTAAGCAGTCTCGAAGTTATGTCAATCTAAAATTTGAAGGTCATGATTTCTTAACACTAGTGTGACTAACTTGAGCCTCTGCTCCCCATCGCATGGTGTCTTTTTTAAGAAGAAAGAAGAGATAGCAAGAGAATCTTACTACTTTATGCCAGACAATGGCATTGCTTAGTTGTGGAATTACTCCTAAGTACATGAAGTCTCTAAGATATGCTTCTCACTATCTATCAAGACAATGCAAGTTATTAAGGGATCGAAGCTACCTTATTACATTATTGTCTAGCATGCTATTGCTAAGTGAAGAGCTATTGCCCCCAAATGCATAATGATAAGATACTTTTGTAAAAGTTGACGAAAGTGTCAAGGAGATAAAAGAGCATGAAAGTTGGTCAATTAACTTCATTGCTATTGATTCTACATATTCAAGTACAACTTGTACTTATAAGGAGATATAAGATTTACAACTAAGTGGTCATGAAGATCATACAAAACAAGGCTTAAGTAAATACCTACCAAAAGTGGTATAATTACTTTTAAAGATTAGTGTACTACAACACAACATTAGGTCCTCAATGGTGTCATGAAGGAATGAAGTACATCAAGACTTGTCAACTTGCCCTTTCTCCACATGTCAATAACTGGGGGAGGAAAATTATAAATGTATGCTATATATGAAGAGGTTATTCTTGTGTAATGATGATCATTACTTATAATATTTTCTTTATACGATACTCCTTATGTATGGTATTCGATGTGTACATATTCATAAGGCTTAATGTACATGCACTTGTGATGCTTGAAGTGCACATACGCACAAGGCTCAATGCATATGCAGTGTTCAATACATGAGTACTCCCAATGTTTGATACACTGTGTTGATTTACTATATCCCCCTTTGCTTGATTTTAAGGGTAACACCATTAGAATTGTTCAATACATAAGACTACTCCTATACAATGCCATGTTGCCTCCTCCTATTGATTCTTAAAAGTGGTAGCAATGCCTACATGCAATTACTACCCCTTGAGGGAGGAGAAAAGGGTGATTACATGTAAAAATAAAAGAAAGTAAACGAGTTAGTAAAGTGAAATGCAAATGGGATAGAAATCGTACAATTATGCAAGTAGGAAGTTAAAGAAAAAAATGATGAAGGTAGTACAAGATTTGGCTCACCCATGTTCATATTGGAGGACTTATGCTTAACTCTCATGTTGAACTCATTTACATACATGTATCTAAGTTAGAAGATTAATGATCAATGTCTTATGTTCAACTCGTATGATGGGACCTTACATCGCACTCAACCCTCACATCATATTCAAACCTCATGTCATGTTCAAATCTTGCATCATGTTTAAGCCTTAGGTTATGTTTAGACCTTACATTGTATCCAAGCCTCATGTTGTGTTCAAAGGTTATGTGGTGCTCAGGATTCATATCATGTTCAAGCCTCATGTCATATTGAGACTTTATGTCATATTCAAGGATTATGTGGTGTTCACTCCTAGCATGATGTTCATACTTCACATCCTATTCAGGCCTACATTGTGCTCGAACCTCACATTGTGTTTAGGGGTCATGTCATGTTCAAATCTCATGTCGCGCTCAAGGCTCATGTTGTGTTTTGATGTCAAGTTAAAGGCTTGCCTCAAGTTTACGGCTCACATCGTGGTTAAGCTTATGTTCGATTCTCATGATTAAATCACATTTAAGGCTTGTGATTACAGCTTCTGCTTACTCACATTCAACCTTAATGTTCAAGATTGGCATTTACTCTCACATTCAATGTTCATGTGCAACCCTTTTGTTCACTCATGATCAAGGCTCATGTATTAAGGCTTATGTTCGACATACATGACGAGACTTATGTTCAACTTAGATGCCAAAAGTGCTATATAGAAAGTTTAGAAGTACTCATGTCAGAAGCCAACATATACTTGTTCTAAAGAGACTATGCTGAATTGAAGTGTTTGATGCTCCTGTGTTTATGTACAAGATTTATATCTTGTTTTAGTGTATTGAGTTTGTGGATCCGTGCACAATTCTCATGTGCTCATATTCATGTTTTATGTTCAAGTTCACATTTTATGGTTATATGGAAGCCTTATAGTAATTTTGCATGATTAGCCCATAAGTGTTTGTATTGAGGGAGAGTCAAGCTCATTTCACGTATTGCCTCACAAGTGCTTATGTTAGAGGAAGGTTTTGTTCAACTAAAGCATGTTACTCTCCTATGCTCATGTTTGAAACTCATGTCCAAATTGTATGTGCTCAGCCCATGCTTGATTCTCATATGCTCGTATGTGCATGTCCTTACAACTCGGGACTCATGATTTGATCCATATTTTAAGTTACAATTGGTTTAAAGGCCATACATGACCTAAGTATTATACCTCTTTGCTATCATTCATTGATGAAGATCCATACTTAAGTCACGATTATAGACTCTTAACCTTTAGTTAGCAAACAATCATGGTTTGAGCGGTAAAGAGTCTACCCTCTTTAAACCGTGCCAATTTGTTAACTATTGCTAGTTCAATATGTAGTCCTTAAGTTGCAATCGTAAACTTTTAGCCTTCAACTATAAGCGGATACAATCCGAGTGATGAAGAGATCTTCTTTAAACCAAATTCTCAAATGTTAAGTACGCTACCTATAAAGCATGGACAATGAGGAGATGTTAGTTTCAAAATTTAAAGAAAAAGGGAAGGAGAAGGATGTTATTATTTACCTAAAGACACATATCAAAGCACGAGTAAAATTACAAGAACAAAGGCATCAAGTAGTGGAAACTATCTCATTATTCATCACATGAAGAAGAAATATTGGAGCCAAAGAAAATGCACAAGTTCAAGTTGTATACAAGATTCCTAGCATCTCGAATCAAGCAAATAAGTGGCTATTGGAATAGTGAAATAAAAAAAAAAAGGAAAGATTATGAGGTGAAGGGTTGCACCACCATAGAAAAACTAATTCAATCATGTTATGTTGAAAGAAATATTATGGAAAACATTTAAATCAAACACCTAGGGTAAATCAAGACAGTGGGTAAATATAAAGATAGAAACTCATACAGTTATTAGTAGAGTTTATTCTATCATGGATAAATATCAAGAGTAAATGCATTATGTGATAAGATATTTCTATACTTAGGAACGAAGTTCTAAGTAATTCACATATATCACATTTGCCTTATTATATCATTAAAGAGAAAATTGAAGGCATGAAACTGGAGTTTGTTACACCAACAGTGGTCAAGTTTAATGCTAATGCCCTCATACGAATGAGATACCTATGAGTGTTTATGGCACATAATGCGCTCCCTTTTAGGAATTCCATAAAGTTCATTAAATAGTTGAAGTAGCTTGAGTGGCCTGGGTAACCATTCCCATCACTTCCACTCCATAAACATGATAATGGAAAGCTTATTGGACTTTATTTGACCAATAGCTGCATTAGACCTTTGGAAGATGATCTTAAGTCTTTTAGTAATTTTAAGTTCATTAATTTCAATTACTATGCCTCCCTTAGAAAGATCCTTAATATATCATCACTTCCTCATCTTGAGAGCTTGGATATTGAAGAATGCAAGGAATTAGTTGAGGTTCATTAGTCCCTTGGATTACTTAAAAAGCTAGTCCATTTGAACTTCTTAGACTGCTGCAAGTCTTTACTTAAGGATAATTGTATACCAAAGACTACAACCACCAAATGAGCTTTTGGGGATATCACAGGTTAGATACTTCCTTATTATCGAAGAAGGTGGGAAAAACTAAGTTGACTATTGTGATGTATTAATTGGTTAAAACCATTGCAATTAACGAAAGGGCCTATGCATTATTAAAAGACGTTTTCTTATAGAGGGTAGAAAACTGTACAAAAATGGAGCAAATATCTTATTGCAAAGAGTCAATAAAGGTTTTATCCATTATGAAAAAGGATACAAACCAAGTCACTCATCAAGGAAAAGGGGGGTGGGGGGGGCGGTTTGGTTTGAAATGTTCTCTTCGAATAATTTTTTCACAATGCAGTTTTTAACCATGTAGATACAAAAGACCAGATGTTAATTTACCAGCAAGAGAGATAATTCCCTCGAAAGCTTGGTCCCAAGTATATATCATGCATTATTTTTAAGTTCTTGATAGGCTCTTTGGAAACCTTAGAGGAGCATGGATTCGGAATGGAACTGAAGTTTCTTTTTCTGAATGTATACTTTACAAATGCAACTCATAGCCTGTGTGACATGTGTTTTGCGTAACATACATCTAAATGTATTGGCCAATCTGACAGGGTTTAGTCACACATTGTAACTAATGGTGTAATGGGTTTTTACCTAGATGCTTCATATACAACAGAAATGTAACCTAGACTACTGGACTCTTAATAGGTGCTTTTTTGTATCTTATTTTGCATTGAGGTGAAGTAAGTTATGTGCTAACATAGCCCCACAGTTTGAAGTTTCAAAAAAAGAAAAACTAAAGAGAGAGAGTGAAAACCTAACATACAACATTATATGTTGAGTTGTCCTTACTAAATAGTTGGCTGAGTGTTAAAAATGAAGCTCAAGCAGTAGTTGCAACTTTAGACACACCATGCCTAAGGAAAACAGCTATAGTCACGAACCAGAGCATCATACACATGCAGCAATTGATGGATCCATAGCTGTGCGTGAAACAAAAATCATTTGAGCTTCCCGTACGAACCTAAGTTGGCATTTACACAAACCGACCTGCTGATGTTCATCCAAGAACAACCCAAATAAGACTTGTTCAATGCCCAACAACAAGTGAAGAGAACTAGGCTAAAAGCTGCAGCACTGAAACTCTATGAACACAATCTAAGCAGCTCACTACACGACCTAAGAACTCAAGCTTCTCCATGATAATAGGTCTAAGCTGTAAGACCCGTAACTAGCTACTTAGGGTTCCAATCGGCTAAAGGATTCGATCGAACCTGAATTATAAAGTAAATCTAGAAATATTAGTAAAAATGATCAAGTAAGTTTGAATTTAAGAAAATAAGTAATAAAATAAAAGAATATAAAATCTTCAAATTTTATGTATATTACTCATTATTTATCGAAAACGCATAAAATACATTCCAATAATTAACGAATCACTAAAGATAAATTATATGTATACTAAAAATCATAAAATAACCTAAATAATATTTAGGAATATTTATTTTTATTATATATGAATTTATATGTAGGTAGATATACATGTAATTACTTAAAATGCGCGAAATGTGCTAAAATAATGCTAAATATTTAAAGAAAATTCATAATTAATTAATAAAAAATCAAGAAAACGAGAAAAAATCCAGAATTGAGGCATAGTAATTTAGAATTGAAGAAATAAAAGTAACCAGTCAAACTACAACAAATAGAAAATAAGAAAAAAAAAAAGAGAGATAAGGCAATTGTCAAATCAATTTAATGCATAATAATTCCCTAAGACCTCTATAAATATCCTAAATTTTTCAAAAGCTTATTTTGGATGTCTAGAATTTTAGAAAGTTAGAGAGGCAAAATTGAGAGGAAATTAAGGTTTTACAAAAAATTACAAAAAAACTGCACAGTTGAGACTTATAAGGAAAACCTAGACCTGACAAGCACCTGAGAGTGGACGACCACCACCATCACATGGTGGTGGTAGTTTCCAGATTGGCTGATAAGGCCATAGCGGCCGATGATGGTCGGATCAACCCATAAAAGTGAGCTCGTTTTCCAACCCGATTTTGTTTAATTTTGTAAAAATATTAAATATTCTTATAAAATTATGAAACTTGTTATTCTGGAATATTTTTATATGCATTTTTTAGGAAAAATATTATTTTGATAAAAATTTGTCCCATGATATGCTATCCTTAAGAAACCATGCAAACTCGAGCTTTGTTTGCATTAGAAATAAATGACCTTAGGAGTATAGTTTTAAGCTTAAAATTTTTTTATAGACTACTAGGGTAATATAGAATAGTGTCATAAATCCCTTTTAAAAAAAATGAATTTTTGGAATTTTTAGATAATTTTTAAGCCTTCAAATAATGCATAAAATTGGTTATTTTTGGTTAATTATGTAATTAAATGGTTAATTACTGATTTAGTAAATCATTATATGTTTTAAGATGTTCAAATATGATAAAGTATGATATCTGTATCTTTTAGGGTGTTAGATGTAATTATTGGGATAACTATGTAGCAAATAAATAATAGGGAAAAATAGTAAATTTTAAGTTAATTTTGTTAATTAGGGTTATTAGGTGTAAAATATGATTTGGGATGAATTTAGACATTTTGAAATGTTAATTGATGTTAGGAGATAGTAATTAGAGTGATAAAAATATTAGATGTGTATTATATATATAATGAGTGATAATACATAATATGTAATTATTGGAAATATAATAAATAGAAGATATTAGGATAAGAATTGATATTATATAAATAATAGGAATATATAATAAATCTGATAAAAAATTTAAATTTAGATAATTTTATGAAAAATATAAAAATTTATCACATTAAAAGTAAATTTGGTACACTGATAAGAATTTAATTATACCGAATGGAATAAAATACTGACTAAGGGTAATTATGGTATTTAGTATACCAAAAAATAATATGATTAATTTCACATTATGGGTTGAAACGAGTTTGTAGGATTCGTGTATAAAAATGTACTTAGAAACTGAATTAGAACCTAATTTAAAAATCAATGCGGAAACCAAAACCCAAATTTAGGCCCAAATCGAGAATAATTGTAAAAGATTTGAAAACCTAGATAAGTAGGTATATTAAACCCTAAACAAAAGATAACAATAAACATTATAGGATAAAACTAATCTATAATAGTTATTTGAAAAACTAAAACCATGTTTGTATTATAGGGATGATCGGCAATAGCCTAAGCAAGTCGGACTTCAAGTGAGTGAGTGAGCGAGCGAGGAGTCCAGGTAAGTTAGGATTAATATAGTGTTGTATTTTGGAGGCTTAAAATTGTACTTGATTGTGCTTGTTCTGAGCTAATGATATGATTTTGATTTGCTATTTGGCTTATATTATGTGATTTATATGAAATGATTGATCACCTTAAACTGAACCTAATCAAATATACAACTTATAATCATAAATTGGACCTGCATAGTAACTCATTAGGGGAAACCTAGGATTCTCTAACCAAATACTGACCCCTTCGAAAGGGATAGTACTGGATAGCATTGGATAGCATAATGGGTCCCTTCTTCATCCTTAGTTGAACTAGGTGATAGGTAAAGAGGTCGTGGTAAAGGAGGAATCAATGGTTCGAAGGTAATCATAGAAGGAGCAGTGTCTCCATTGCATAAGCCTAGGTTTGGTTGTGAGTTGTTGCATTAACAGCAACTCCTCAACTCGGATTAGAATAGGTACAATTTCTCTAATCTCATGATGGGTTGAACAATGTCGTGAGATGGCATTTGCTTGAACATGCATTGCACCTAATGATTTGGTTGATAACCTTGTTTGTGTTGGTGGTATAGTTTTAAGTTCTCCATCTTAACTTACTAAGTTGTGGTTACTCACATCCCTATAGATATCGTTGCAGGTGCTGGCTAAGAAGCGGCTTACAACTACTCTAAAGCTAGCAACTGCTGGATCCTAGGGAGTGAAGAAAAACATTTGAAGAACAGACATATATTTTTAAGGTCTAAGCTCTTATCTTAGAATTTTTCTTTTCTGAATAATATATTAATTAAGAAATAGATTATGGTGAAACATTATAAATGTTAATTGTAATAATTGAATTCTAGTGTATATATATATTTTCTTACTTTCTTAGGCAAATGATTTATTTAAATTATGAACTGTTTACTTCAAAGCAGTTTAGTTATGGACGCCTTATGTAGATCAGGTTTAGGATAGTGGTTGTAAGGCCAACTTCTATCTTAGAATGGTTTACACGGTAGAGCTATTACGACTCTACCGCTTTGAGGCATGACATAAGCCACTCTAATGAACAATTAGTCCAAGAGTAATAGCTGCATTTTCGTAGTTATAGTTGGACAAAAAAAAAGAAAAAAAACAAGCAACAGTGCACAATTATCCGAACTCTAATCTATTATTCCCACTCTTCTTAAACTAAATAGGTTTTAGAGTGAAGACGAGCTAAGCTGCCTATTTGCCAAGCATGAGAAGATTGAGTTATGAGCCATTAGGTCCAATAAAGGAGCCTATATTCAAGTAACAAATTAAAAACAATGTAGCTAGAGTAGACTTAACTCAAGTAAGGTGTAAAGAAGAAGTACAGTTATAAGGAGGCACAAAGGTTAGCAAGTGGCAACTAAAACCTAATTACTCCTTTTGTAAGCTAAAGATATGAGCATAAGTTGGAAATATTAGTAGTGAATGGGCTATTTTGAAGCCCGTTATTCAGATGGCTAGTGGATGATGGACACAAGCTTACTTTACATAGACAATAGGCTTTTGTTTTTAGAGGATCTCACTAGTGGGCTATTAAATGTAGTCCCTTGAATTATGCATTCCATAAGGATACAGGTTATGGCAAAGGATATTAGAATCATCTAAAAATCCACTTTCAAAATTGAGTTTTTGCAAAATTTCACTTCGTTGCAATTTAAGTCATGTGACCAAAAAATTGAGGCATTCAACAACTGTGTACATATGAAGAGCTCTACAAGAAGAACTTTCCTCTCTTTGAAAAAGATCGAGGCAATATTAATACATGGAAGTTATCCTTAATGTGAAGTTAGTGCATAAGATACAGCTTGGATGGAATCAATAACTCATGTAGATAGCATAGAAGAGACAAATAAGCTCAAGAAGAGACAACTTAAAGAAGATTTATTTCAGAGTGTTGTCTTGGGGGCAATATAGAACCTAATCCAATTGAGGCATGACACATGATTAAGAGGTGCTGCGAACTCACACACTAAAACAATTCTCAAGTTGATTTGGGAGTGACGTAGCTATTTAATAGCACGTATGTACCTAAGTCATCTAAAAGGCTTACTTGGTACCCCTTCAAATTCATCCGAAGGACATTAGTAAAGGAGCAAAATGTAGAGGGACAAATTTAATATTGGTCTTTAAGCCCATTGATTAAATAGATTTGATTCCTCGGGCTAAGGTGATAGGGCCTAAGGATCTAAGCCTAAAAATTATTAGGATGATCAAGGGAGATTTGGTATGATAGGCTTAGAGTAGTGCCTATTAGATTGGTCCGTCTAATCTAATCTTTCTCAATTTTGCTCACGTTAAACTAATAAATAAAGCCTTTATTTGGACCTAAATCCATGAAAATAGCCCACTTAAGATCCATTATTAAAGGGCTTTAATCTTAACCATTAATCACCATCAGGATTTGATGGATGTGATCAACTATCATTTCTTATAAATACCCCATTCATACTCATTTAGATAAGAGAAAAACCTTCATTAACATCGTTACTTTGCCAGAACCTTGTCTCAAAGATCAAACACTTGAATACCTTAAAAACTCTTCCTCATTCTTTATCAATTTTGAAGTTTGATGCCATTACGCTCCTCCACCTGTCACCATACCTATTAGAGCCTTACCGAGATTGCTTACTCCTCCTCCTTACACTTCTCTCCTGATCATCTCACGCGAGTTATTCAAGTAAGTTTCCTCGTCACATATAGCAACTTCTTACACGGCACGTATGTAACCCTTACATTCATACCCACACCCCCACAATATCTTTTTGTCCTTTACCTTAGGCTTTTATATCCATATAAAGATAAGCTTGGATAGCTAATCGGCTACTGAATTCTCAGTTTAGAGAATTTTGGTAATATTCCATAAAGGGAACTCTACTAGGATCATCTTTACATTCTCCAAGTACCTTGCCGTGGTGTCATCCTTGGCTTCATATTCATCTTGAACTTGTTGAATAAGAAGCATAGAATCGAACAAAAAATCTAGGTGCTCTACACCAATCTCCTTGGCTAGTTTGCGAATGGCAACCAATGCCTCGTATTTGGACTCATTATTACTTATGTCGAATCTAAATTTGAAGGTGTTGTAGACAGTCGTCTCATGTGGTTCAATAAGTACCAAGCCTATACCTCTACCTCTACCTCTAGAGGTGGATGAATCGTCGATGTAGAGAGTCTACTCTAATTTGTCATCTCTTAATGTTGCTTCATCCTCCCCTATGTATTCCACGATAAAGTTGGCTAGGACTTGTGCCTTGTAGGTCATTCGTAGCTAGTATTTGATTTGGTAAGTGCTAAGCTCTAATGCGTACCTGACCATCCTTTTAGATGCATCAGGCTTCTATAAAACTATTTGTAGTAGTTGGTTTATTAACATGATGATCTAGTGTAGCTATAAATATGATCAAAGCCATCGTGCTAAGATTACCATAGCTAAGGCAAACTTCTTTACCTTGGAATACCTGACCTCGGACCCTTAGAGGTTAAGGATGACATAGTATACTACCTTATTTTCCCTTCCTTCTACTCTGACTAGAACAAATGAAAGCACTTTGCTACTGACGGCTAGGTATAGATACAAGTTTTCCTTCGAGATAGGCTTCGATAAAATTGGTGGATGCTCCAAGAAGCTTTGTAATTTCAAGAAGGCAGCTTAGCATTGAGGAGTCCATTCAAAACCTTTAGGATTCTTAAAGCTTTTGAAGAACTCCACAAACCGATCCATGCTTCTAGAGACAAATATGCTCTGAGCGATTACCATGCTGGTGAGCTGTTAGATTTCCTTTATAATAAGAGGGGGCTTCATGTTCCTTATGGTAGTGATCTTCTCTAGCTTAGCTTCAATGCCGTATTAGGTAACCATGAAGCTAAGAAATTTGCTAGAGGCCACCCCCAAAAACATATTTTTGGGAGTTTAGCTTCATGTCATACCTTCTCATTCTATCAAAGGCCTCTTACAAATCCTTAATGTGCTTATTGGGCTGCTTACTCTTGATGATCATGTCATCTATGTACGCCTCCATATTGCACCCTAGCTAGGGCTTGAATAAAGCTATCCCAATTGATTAATACATCGACACAGCATTTTCAAGGCTGAAAGGCATCACTGTATAACAATAGGTGCCTAAGTCCATGATAAAGGAGGTATGGATTGTGTCCTTGAAGTCCATCTTAATTTGGTTATAATCCTAAAAGGCATCTATAAAGCTTAAACCAATTGATTTATTCTCAAGAGGGGACATAGTCTTTTAAGTAAGCTTTATTGAGGTTGGTATAGTTAATATACATTCGCCACTTCTCATTGTTCTTCTTGACTAGCATAACATTTGCAAACCAAGTTAGATATTTCTCCTTCTAGATGAAGCCTATCTTCAGCGGCTTCTATACTTCCTCTTCTTTCGCAACCTGTCGTTCCAAGGTAAAGTGCCTTTTCTTTTGCTTAACGGGTTGGACCTTATCATCGATCTTGAGGCTATGGGTTGCTAGGTTAGTTGATATGCCAAGCATGTCCAATGGCAATTGGGTAAACCTATATGCGTTAAACTATAGGAGTTGAATGATAGCATCTTTTAGCTTAAAAGGTGTTACGACCCCAACCATAGTAATTTGGTCGAGGCTACTGCCAATCTTAACCTTTGTGTTTTCTTCTGGCTTGCATCTCTTAATAAGTTTACCTTACGATTCGGTCTCCAATGTGAAGATGCTGTTACCGTAGTTCGCCTTCGCATAAATCTCCTTCAAGAGCTTCTAATCACATTGGCAAATTCCTACCTTAGTTGAAGTAGGGAATTTAGCTTTTAGATGGATGGGCGACGTGATGACCTTAAAGCTGGTGAGACTTAGTTATCCCAACATCACATTGTAAGGGGATGGGTAGTCCACCACCATAAATTCCACCGACTACTTAGCAATGTTGTCACTATCATTGAGCTCCATGTCAAGGTTGATGATGATCTTAGGTCAGATCCCTCCATTGAAGCTGTTAGATGATGATGGTACTACTTAATCTGCATGGTTAGCTTCTTCTACATTTTATCATATGTGTACTTGAAGAGAATGTCGGTAGAGTTACTAATGTTTACCATAATCTATAAAACCTTATATCTCGACATCCTTGCCCCTATTATGAGGGTATCCTAATAAGGGGTATCGATACCCTTAAGGTCCTCATCTAAGAAGGAGATAGAGGTATCCTACTTTTACCTCTTCTCCCTAATTGCCATCACCTTAGGTAGGGCATTAGTTTAGCTAATATAGCTCTATTAGCTCCTTAGTTAAGGTCCACCAACTATGATGTTAATGACATCATTAGAGGCCCACTAACTATGATGTTGATGACAACTTGGGGGCTCAATTGTCATGATGGCTATTATTACCTTCTTCTTGGGCATCATCACTTCGTTGTCTCTAAAGTGCCCTTTTAGCACCATTGTTAGTGTTAGCTATGCACTCCTTAAAGTAACCTCTCTAATGGCATACTCTACGACATTCTTCAATTGGAAACACTTATCCATGGTATGGCTTTAGTCCTTATGGAATTGGCAATACTTATCTAAGTTTCTATAGTTAGGGTTGCCCTTCATTTTAGAAGGTTTCTAGAGTAGACCCCTTCCATTAACCTCCACAAACACTTAGTTAAGAGGCTAGTTGAGAGCCAAATGTTGGGAGTACATCGAAGCAGGTTATGGTTGCCTCTTATCTTTTGGCGACCAAGTTGCTTGCCCCTAAGGAAATCTTTAATAGACCCATTGTCTTTGTCCTTCTTCCCTTTCTACCTCTCTGAGTCAACTTCGAGGCTGGCGTTGATGTTGTTCTCCTAATCTATATATTTTTGGGTCTTTCACAAAAATTCAATCAAGGTCATTGGCTTGCTCTTATAGATTGAGTGGAAGAAGTTGCTTAATGCTAAGTTGGGTAATGTGAATTGTTACTCCTTCGTCTAGCTAAGGGATCTCTACTACGATATTGTTGAAACATGCCACAAAATCATGAAGGGTTTCCTCTTCCTTTTGGTGGATTAAGTATAGGGACGACATATCCTTGGATGGGGATTTGTTAGCCTAAAAGTGCAAACTAAAGCGATGGACAAGATCGTCGAAGGAAGAGATGGAATTCTTAAGTAGATCGTTGAATCATGTTTGAGCTACCTTCCTTAACATGCCTAGGAAGACCTTGCACATAATCGCATTCTTATGACCACAGAAGTCCATTAGAATGCAAAAGTGAAGCATGTGATCATTAGGGTCACTTACTCCATTATAATGGTCTAGGGTGGGGAGGTTGGAATTTGGAAGGAGGACATCATCCTATATACCTCTTGTAAAGGATATTTTGTTGCTAACAACATGTCCAATACCTTCAATAGCCTTCTTCTCCTGCTTCTTGGAGAGCCTCTTCACCATTTCGTGGAGCTCATTCAAGTTGGCATTGTTAGTCAAATGAGATCTACGTGTTGTGGAGTAAGTAGCTCTCCTATAGCAGTTAACTACCTATTCATTACCAGCAAGGGCATGATTGTGGTTGGCCATGAATCATGCCTATTGATCTTGTACTGGAAGGCAAAGCTAAGGTACCTTATTAGTCTCTTAACCCATTTCGATTTGGAAATATTAATTTAGTCGGAGGCTTAATTTTGTCCTTCCTAGTATTGTTGACATGCCATGCATTTTTAGTTGAATGATGACCACTCTTGGCCCATGATGGTTCATAGTTTACCATTTGATTATTGATATTATGCAGTTTAGTGAGGATTATTTTATTTATATATTAATAATATATAATTTCATATATTGATGATGTACTTTACTTTCAATAGCTATATCTATATCTAAATATGATTTCAAATTGTAATATTCTTAATTTTCATGATGAATATCGCAAATTATGTCCTTGCTAATTTAACTAAAGTGAATGGAAATAATACACACAATTTCCATCTTAAGATATTTGATTGAATCACAAGAAGTATAACTATATAATCAATAATTATATGATCCAACATGATGTGTCATGCTTTTTCGTTATGTAGCTTATTATTGTTTGCAATAGAATTTTTTTTACTCAAATTTAGTCTTCAAATATAAAATGGAAAATCCTTTCCAGATCAATTAGAAATTTCCCATCATTTTTTTTTCTTTTCACATGCTATCATTTTTAATTCTAAAAAGAAAAAATGCTAATTGCTATAGATGGCTTTTCATTTCCAAACTTATCTATACTTTTTGTGAATCATGTTGTTCATTTTTTTTATTTATAAAAGTTCATCACAAACTTTTAAAATTAGATCTAGGTTTTTTTCGGTTGTGGATTCTTTTTTGTGTAAGCTAGATTTTTGTAGTATTGATGTGATAAAAGAAATAATATCAATTATCTCGAAGAGCTTATTTGATTTTAAAATATTATCCCAAGCATGAATTCGTGGTGAAAAGTACTTTGAACTTGATTTGATTATATTTTAATAAAAAATATTATATTGAAATATTATAACGTCCCGCCTTCCAAGCGTTTGCTTAAATTTTTTTTTTTTTCATACTTTGAATGCTTGAAAACGATTTGTTACTCCATCCCTAAGTTAAGGATAAGGTAAAATTTGTATCAAACCTACTATTCCACTTCATAACACAGGTGATTCCAAATCACTTTTTATTAATATAACAAACAATAATTGAATTTTTTATAAAAATGAACCGTACTTAAAGTATCACACTTGTGTACTTTTGTACAGTGTAGAAATCCTTTACGACATTGTGCTTATTACTATAACTAGAAACTGTGGTAAGGTATCACCAACTTCTTTCCTAAAGATATACCCTCATATACTCAAATCATATCCTGAAGTCAATTACTTCTTTCATGAACTCTCCTTCAACTAGTAATTTAGAGAGCCTTTGCCTCTATAATGTAATTCTCTATATTCTCATCATGGACCTAAGGATAAGACAACTTATCCCCTTAATTATTGTTGAGTTGAGTGAGATTAGATAAACACACACATAATACAAGCAATATAATATCATTGTCACATAATAAGTTATTAGTTTAATCACTATATTCTTTAGCCCAACCAAGCAATACAAATGTAGTAAGTGTATGCCATGCTAATGCATGTGATAGGCATTAGTATTAATATCCTAGCTAGCCTAGCAACTCATCCAATTTGGTTAACTTCAAACCGTATCCAGACACTGTATCTAGGAACCTAGTAAAGCAACAATTAGTTACCAAAACCTAACAGCCTAGCAATAATCATGTAGAGTGATTAGAAAATCCAATATATAGCTAGCTTAACAGATATAATGTAGTTTCTTTATACTAAAAAACCTAGCTTTGCATATGAAATCTGACCTACCAAAATTTTAGATTATAGAAAACTTGACCTAAAGGTCCTTTTCGTGCCATGTCATGAATGTATCAAATCGTATACCAAGCAAAATCGAGTAAATCCAAGTAAGCTTACTCATTATTTATTAGCCTTACCTTTGCTTTATTTCATTTACATTTTTAAGACCCGACATCGGGTTCATTTAAGTAAATATGTTAGGAGGTAGGGTTAGCTTAGCTTTTCCTAAGTTATTTTAAATCCTAATAGATGTCACATAAACATTATCACACCCCGAAGCGGCAGAGTTATAACAGCCCTGCCGTGTAAATCATTCTAAGATAGAAGTTGGCCTTATAACCGCTATCCTAGACCTAAACTACACAAGGCGTCCACGACTAACTCGCTTTGAAGTAAACAGTTTATAATTTAAATAAATCATTTATATAAGAAAGTGAGAAAATATATATATATATATATATATATACTATAATTCAATTATTACAATTAACGTTTATAACGTTTCACTGTAATATATTTCCTAGTATTACATTATTCATAAATGAAAAATTCTAAAATAAAAGCTTAGATCTTAAAAATATTTGTTTATTCTTCAAATATTTTTCCTCACTCCCTAAGATCCAGTAGTTACTAGCTTCAGAGTAGTTGTAAGCCGCTTCTTAGCTAGCACCTACACGACGTCTATAGAGATATGAGTAATCACAGCTCAATAAGTTAGGATGGAGGACTTAAAACTATACCATAAATATAATAAGGTTATCAACCAACATATTAAATGTAATGCATATTCAAGCAAATGTCATTGTACGATGTTGTTCGGCCTATCGTGAGATTAGAGAAATTGCGCTCACTCTAATTCGGGATAAGGAGTTGCTCTTAATGTAACAACTTACGACCAAACCCAAGCTTATGCAATGGAAACACCGCTCCTCCCGCAACTACTTTCGAACCATTGACTTCACCTTCGCTACGACCTCCTCTCCTGTCACTTAGTTCGACTAAGAATGAAGAAGGGACCATTATGCAATCCTACGTTATCCCTTTCAAATGGGTCGGTATTTGGCCGGAGAATTCTAGGTTTCCCTTAATGGGTTGCCATGCAAGTTCGATTATGATTACAGATTGTATATTTGATTAGGTCCAATTTAGGGTAATCAATCATTTCATACAAATCATACAACATAAGCCAAAACAACAAACAAAATCATAGCATTACTCATAATCAAGCACATATACATAACCAACTATCTAACACAAACAACCAAGCATAATCTCAAGCCTCCAAAATACAGTAATGTATTAATCCTAACTTACCTGGACTCTTCGCTTACTCACTCGAAGTCCAACTCGCTCAGGCTATCGTGGATTATCCCTATAAAACAAATGTGGTTTCAGTTTTTTATATAACTATTATAAGTTGGTTTTATCCTATAACGCTTATTGTTATGTTTTGTTTAGGGTTTAATATATCCAGTTATCTAGGTTCTCAAATCTTTTACGATTATTCTTGGTTTGGGGTTAGGTTCGGGTTCAGTTTCCACATCGATTTCTAAATTAGGTTCAACTCATAATGTGAAATTAATCACATTACTTCTTGATATCCTAAATACAATCATTACCCCTAGTAATATTTTATTACACTCGGTACATTTAAATCCTTATTAGTATACTGAATTTATTCCTAATGTGAGAAATTTTTATATTTTTCATATAATTACATAAATTTAAGTTTTCTATCAGATTTATTATATATCCCTATTATTTATGTAATATCAATTTTTATCCTAATATTTTATATTTATTATATTTCCAATAATTACATATTATGTACTATTACTTATCATGTACATAATACACATCTAATATTTCTGTCACTCTAATTACCATCTTCCAACATCAAATATCATTTCAAAATGTCTAAATTCATCATAAATCAGATTTTACATCTAATTACCCTAATTTACAAAATTAACTTAAAATTTACTATTTTTCCCTATTACTTATTTACTACATAATTAACCTAATAATTACATCTAACACCCTAAATGCTCCAAGTATCATATTTCATCAGATTTGAACATCCTAAAACATATACTTATTCACTAAATTAATAATTAACCATTTAATTACTTAATTAACCTTAAATTACCTATTTTATGCCTCATTTTAAGGCCTAAAAATTATCTAAAAATTTCAAAAATTAAATTTTGAAAACGAGCTTCATTATACTGTTCTATATCATCTAAGTAGTCTACATAAAAATTTTGGGCTTAAAATTGCACTCCTAAAGTCATTTATTTTTAAACCGAAACATGCTTGATTTTATATGAGTTCTTAAGGACCATATATCACGGGAAATATTTTCATCAAAATAATATTTTTCCTAAAAACTACATACAAAAATATTCTAGAATAACAAGTTTCATAATTTTAAAAGAATATTTACTATTTTTACAAAATTACATAAAATCGGGCTAGAAATCGAACTCATCGATTTGGGTGGGTCTGACTACCGTCGGTGGCCATGGGTGTATTGGCACACCTGAGCGCTGCTACCACCATGTGGTGGTGATGGCCTTCTACTCTTAGCTGCTCATCAGGTCTAGGTTCTCCTTATAACCCCCAACTATACAGATTTTTGCTAAATTTTTATAAAACCCTAATTTTCTCTCAATTTCACCTCTCTCTAATTTTCTAAGGTTTCAAACTGATCAAATGAGTTTTTGAAAAATTTGGAGTATTTATAGAGCTTTATGGAAATTATTATACATTAAATTGATTTGATAATTGCCTTATCTCTTCTTCTTTTTGACTTTCTATTTGGCTAAATTTAATTGGTCAATTTCCTTCTTTAATTTTCAAATTGCCACGCCCCACTTTTGGACTTTTCCTCATTTTTCTATATTTTTCTTGATTTTTCCTTAACTAATTAGTATTATTTTAGCACATTTCGCGTATTTTAAGTAATTACATGTATTTCTACCTACATGTAAATTCATATATAGTACAAATAAATGTTCCTAAATATTATTTAGGTCATTCTAGGATTTTTAGTATACATATAATTTATCTCTAGCGATTTGTTAATTATCAAAATGCATTTTATGCATTTTCGATAAATAATAAGTTATATACTTAAAATTTGAAATTTTTATATTCTTTTATTTTATTGCTTATTTTCTTAAATTCAAACTTATGGGATTATTTTTACTAATATTTCTAGCTTTACTTATAATTTAGACTCGATCGAATCTTTCAGCCGATCGAAACCTTGAATGACTGATTGTGGGGCTTACAAACATAAAGCAACATAACTACAGCAACTAAAACCAATATCAGAACATCATTTAACCAGCAAGTTATAAAAAGAAGCTCTACATAACTTATCAGGTAACACATCAAATCTACGACTAAGATTAGTCAAGCAAAAAGATTATAAAACATAAAAATTTAGCAGTAGACATAAATTTACTTGAGGCATACAAATATCCACTTACTTGGCCTAGTGATTGTTCCCAAATTTACTCGTTAGTACGATGCTTGATCGGGATCACCAACCAATTATGCGCTCTCAGACTGGAGGACTCACTCATATGGTTTGCTAAGCTTTCTATGGGGAGTTAAACTCAGAAGAGCAATGCATTCTTTAGTCCGATTTGCTGATTTACTTTGGTCTCTACCTTATCTAAGAGATTACTAAGGTGACCGACCCATTGTTGAGCTGGCCCCTTTATGGTTAAGTACCAAACTATCATATAACCAACTTGGTACATCACTAAGATCGAACTAACCCAATTGTAAGCTGACCAATCGAAGCCGACCTTGATAATATACTACCTCTTAAATGAACCCTACACTAGTCTGGAACATCTAAGCTACCGAACTATAGCTCCCTAACCTAATCTACTCAAACCCTGCTTTGCTTGGTAAATAGCATCGTTAGGACCATAGAATGGACAGTTGATACATGCCTTTTTTTTTTTTCATCCGTACTATCATTTTATAACCAAATATTCTTTTTGTCTAATTACAACTCTACCTTATAAATTGTTCCCTTTCCTTTTCCAATAGAATTCTTTTTTGTAATTTACTCTAACCTAAGACTTACCCTAATTGGGCCCCTATAAGTACATGTAAATGGTGATAGCCGCAATAGTTAATGCGATTGATATTCAAACATATTCTTTCTTATGTAAACTAAGTGTTAGTGCTTACTCTTAACTACTCTTATCTAACCCATTGAGCATAGACTAGTGGCGAGTGACCTTCGGCCACACTTATGCATCATATCAAGTGCCACTTAAGCTTGTATGAGGCATTGGTACATCATATCCCTTATTGGTGCATTGGAAACCTTGATCAAACCTCTAATTATCATTTATTCTTCGGACTATCTTAAGGTTTGGATTCATCCCCCTTTGGTTCATGCCATAACAGATGTCATGTGTTCATATACGGTCATACTCGTATCATCTTGATATCAAAGCTTGGCTAAGTTTGAGCAAGTTTCTATTACTTTATACTAAGAGATTTATTACTATTTTTGTATATTTTAGAAGTTCTATTGTTGTTATGGTTAATTGAAGAGTGTTTAGTGTTAAAGAATTTTCACATTCTGTTTTCCCCCTATTTCTTGTATGCAGAACAGAGCGTTAGTGTTTGTTTATTTATCGTGTGTAGTTAACAAAGTGGTAGGTGTATTAGGTGTTGTTTTGTTGTTGTTATTTTTGGAAAGAACTTTAATTGGTGTTTTTCAATTGTTAATCTCTTAAAATGGACTACAATGTCAGATTCTAGTATTTGAGGAACTCTAGCTAACTAAGAGAGTAACATTCACAATAGCCAAGGTCATTAAGGAAGCTTTACACCCTAATTAGTAGGTGACCGATTGGATAGACTCATCAACCTGGTGGCTAGCCTGGTGATTGTCATAAATGAAGCGAGCTAGAGATGGTCTGACAGGAATCAACTTATGATGATTCCCAGGTCGAGGCCTACTTATTCTAAGCTAAGGTCAACTGTGTGTGAATTGAGGCCAACTTAATCTAGATAGAGGTTGATCTATCCCTAGTTGAGGTTAATCTACCCTATTCGAGGACAAAATGATACTAAAAGGCTGAGAGGGAAAAGAGAAACAACTCGGCATCAAAGCTGTCGTTTGTTGGGAAGCTGAGAGATGAAATAGCTGAGGTCCTAACTCCAAAGATTAGTTCAGCATGGCTTGAGAAAACTAATGTCGACTAATCCTAAGGCTTGACAACTGTAAACTGACTTCATGGGACATTCAGTTAAGCATTGTAGTACTTCAGTGACTCTTACCCGAACTTGGACATCCAATTGCCGACCCTACTTAGTTTAGATCCTACTCTTCTTAGGACAGCTTGAATGATCCATATGCTGACCTACTTATTAAGCATACAGTTTTATACACTTGTAAATATTTTCCTTAACTTTATTTATGAGCATACTTTAGAGTTTAAGGCCTTGCACTTTATTTACACTTTTACCACTAAGGTTTTTGGATGTACTATAAATAGCAACATTTATAATTAATAGAAGAGTTGAACCTTCTTTTAAAAGAAAAATATACTTGATATCTTTGTGAGCTATTTAAGCTTATGCTTTAGATTATTGAGTATTATTTTATTCTTTAATCTTTCTTATGTTCTTATCAATCTTATCCTTAAGATTATGGTGAACTCCTTCATTTAGGTAAGGTAGTAAGTCATATCTAACCCTCATTTGAAACCTAGAGCCTTAGTTTGGTTTTCGTGAGTCGCATCGAAACCTATTTCAACCTCAACCCTTGATTATGTTTATGTCTTGGTGCGTAATGTCCTTTCACATTTGCATTCAAATCCCCATTCCATTTACTAATTTCTCATTTCCATCGAAATTTAAATACTCATTTGTGGTTCGTATTTGTTGCATATACTCCAAATCATATCATCTTGGTATAAGAGCTTTGTAGAGACATGTGTGTTAGTGTTCTTTAAAGTATGATTCATGGTTTGAACATTTCTGTTAATGATCGATTTGTAATGTAGTGTATTGTTTGTGTCTTGTAGTATAATGGCATTGTATTGTTTGTACAGGGTTGTAAAGTTGAGTAATAGTAATTATAGTAGTTGTCTATAGTTGTAAAAGTGTTTATAAATAGTAGGTAGCTACAAAAATCGAGTAGTAGTAATATCTAGGTTGTTGATTTGTATTTTGTTAGCAATAGTCTTTTGTGGAAATGTTTCAATGGTGTTCTTCTGTCGAGAGTAACTATTGACTTCAAATTGTGGTGGTTCGAAGTTAAGTTGAGTGTGTTACGTGTTTGCTAAAATTTCAGTAGAAATCATTGTATGGATGAGAATGTCTAAAGATAGTGTGAATATTATTGGTGATAGTCCCCATTGAAGTTTGAGCTGACATGTTGATAATTTGGAATATCATATTCAAAATCTCATCGATTCTATCCAGGAGTTTACTGGTTTAGTTAGGGGTCGTACATGTGTTGAAGAAGTGAAAGAAGAGACTGAGCACGGACCAGTAGAAGTGACTCCAACGAGCTTATTATTGATGAAAGACAGCCAAAAAGAGCCGCTAAACAGTGTAGGAGAAGACAAGAATGACTTAAGCTGAAGAGAAGCAATGATAGGAGTATTGACTCCAAGGCAAACCAAGGGGCCTGAAGAAAAGTGCCAAAGTCAAGAAGAGATTTAGCCGAGCAGGGCTCTAACATACCAGAGTTGAGAAGTGATTTGGTTGAGTAGAGCTATAACATAAGTGGTCGATTTAAGGTAAACTAACCATCTCAGAATACAAGGGATGAGCCCCAAATACATAGCCAAAGACTTGATAATATCAAACTTAAGCTGTCGACCTTCAGTGGAAGTAGTTGACTTGAAGAGTTCCTTGACTGGGTTCCCTAAGCAGAGAAGCTATTTCAGTGTTATGAATGTGATGATCGGACTAAGGTTAAAATAGCGTCATTGTCCCTCATTAAGTATGCAAGTCTCTCATGAGATAAACTAATTGTTAAGCAAGATGTCGAAGGAGAAGAGCAAATCAAAACTTAAAGACTTATGAAACGTTTGATGAATTAGTGATTTGTGCTAGCCTACTTTAAGTAAGAGATGCTCTATGCTTTCCAATACCTAAGGTAAGGTCAAAACACTATTAAAGAGTATCTACAAGAGTTTGAGACCTTGATGACGAGATGTGAGAATGGCGAGCTATAAGACTGCACTATTGCTAGATTCCTAAGTGGACTCCAAGATGACATTACCAATGTGGTCGAACTACAGCCATTCAACTCATTGGACAAGCTGTTCAATTTAGCATTAAGGGTGGAGAGACAAAGGAAGAGAAGGTGCTAGAGGCCGACTAACCAACATCAATAAGGTAGCCTTGAGCCTGAGAGGTATGAAGGGAAGAAAAAGCTCGAGAAAAGGATGGAGAGAGGAAAGTTTAGTTGACCTGACCAAGTTGAGACTAAGAAGGTAAAAAAGGAGAAAGTGCTTGACACTAAGGCCCAAGAAGTTAAGTGCTTCAAGTGTTTGGGCTATGAACATATTGTCTCCTAATGTCCGAATAAGAGAGTCATGATCTTGGAAGGCAAAGGACCTAATGCTTAAGTAGAGAGCAAAAGTGGTAAGAGCTAGGAGAGTGAGGGAACAATAAACATGTATCTTGAGATAGGAGAATTCTTAGCTATGACGAGTTGATAAGTCGACCTGAAGGAAGACCTAAGTTAAAGGGAGAACTTATTCTAAATGTGATGTTTGGTGAATGGGAAGACCTATTCCTTAGTTATTGATGGAGAGAGTTGCACGAATATTATTTCTGCTGAGCTAATTACAAGGATGAAGCTATTGACTTATCCACACCCTTGACCTTATGGATTGAAGTGGTTTAATAATAAGGGTATGGTCCATGTGCATAAGATAGCTCGGATAGCATTTAAGGCATGATAGTATGATGATGAGATTGACTTCGACGTAGTTCCTATAAATGCCCCCAATCTAATTCTTAGCTAACCTTGGGAGTATGATCAGAGGTTGATCCATGATGGCTTCTTCAACACTTATATGGTTTAGAAGGATAGGAAGAGCTACTATTTGACCCCCATAACTATTGAGGCGATTTAGAGTAACCCAACACCCATAGTGAAAAGAAAAGGGAAGAGGACTTTGTTCGGCATCCAGGCCCATGTTCATTGTCTAAAGTTGAGGACAACTTCTTTTTAGCACTACAGTGATGATAGGAATCAACCTACAACAATTCCCAAGCTAAAGTCGACCTATTCTAGATAGACGCTGATCCATCCTTGGTCGAAGCCAACCTGACCCATATGAAGATGAACTAATACTAGAAAACTCAAAGTGAAAAAGAGAAACAAATTGGCGTTGGAGCTATTGTCTACTAAGAAGTCGAGAGACTAGACAGAGAGGTCCTAAGTCCAAAGATCAGCTTGACACAACATGAGAAAACTAGTGCCGACCAATCCTAAGGCTAAAAAATTGTAGGCTGACCTCATTGGAAGCTGTCACGATCCGAGGGGGCTAGTCATGGCAATTGCCGTATACCGTATAAAAGACTGTAGATTAATTTCCCTTTCAATCGACAACCCTTTATGAGATACACAAGGCTACAGCTATAACTAACATCCAAGAGTGCGCAAGTGTAAACAATATCATTTCATGATAATAATAACAAGCTAAAGAAATATAAAACACAATCTATTTTTATAAGAATCTACAGATAAGAAGTCTATAATACTTCTTAACTCAAACTAATGTCATTTCATTACATAATAAGATCCATAATCTAAATAAACTATCATGAGTACACTCCGATCACGTCTTACTCTCACATCAACCCCTTGATATACAACTAACCTTGAGCATGCGGCGGCCTGACTCTACGAATAACTTAGCCTGCGAAAGTAAACTATAAGGGTATAAACTAACTAGCTTAGTGAGATAATCCCCTCGATCATATGACAATCAAGTTATACATTAATTAAATTCAATCAAATAAATGCATATCAATTAGTATACCAAATAAATACATGTAGGTGACAAGGTACTACATGCAACTTAGATTTAACGCTCTCTGAAGTTAAGGTTGGAGATACATCGGCACAGTCAAATCTGGTTATCATACTAGAACTTATCTCATAATGAAACTTCGTGTTTCATATTTAAAATGTAATGGTATATCCATTCTTAATTTTATCAAAAACGAGTTCTACGTATGATTGTAAGTAGGTTTACGCAATCCTCACTCACCCCTAAACGAAGGCCTTTGGACTTGACCTTTAACCAGGCGGTTAGCACCTCCAATGCTTAGTGATCTTGCCGGCTAGGGTAAGGTTATATTGTATGTGTATACCATACAAAATCTATAACAATCAAATAATCAACCCATATATGGCCTCTCGTTACCTCCATGTAATGTGACTGCTGGAATTAGTTATGCGGTGTATGATTATGCGCGTTTCAAGTTAACATTTTTAAGTCAAGTAAAATTAAGTCTTATTATTCAGTGATCAATAAGGTCACAAACAATCAATTCCTAACGAATCTATTATGCAACAATCAATACGTTATCATACTTTAACGTAAATTCACCATTAACAAACAGTTATCATACACAAGCATAACCTAGCCCCATACAACATCAATCATAATTTATATTCACTAATTACAAACATAAACAAGTATGGAATCATTAAGAAAACTTACTTAACCATAATCGACTCACGGGTCGTAATAATCTGATAACAACTCAAGGTCAAGGTTGAGATCACTTGAAAGTAAGGAATATAAAAAATTGTAAGTTTAGGAATTTAAAGTTAAATTAGGATCGTAATTTGTACTGTTCACTCTCCTTGGTTACGTGAAATTGTCGATTTGAGTTTTTTATTAAATCGTATATAACTTTTTCGTTTTAGCTATGATCGTTATGAACTTATAGTCTATTTTGATTGTTTTTTAGCGTATTTTCTCGTAGTGAGGTCCGTTTTAGATGTTGTGACTCACAGTTTGAACAATGATATAAAAATATCACAAAATTTATTATTTTAATTTAAAAAGTTATAAAATATTCAATTGAGCTTTTTCTTGGTATATTTATGATTTATACTTACTTAAATCATATGAGTGATAATTTTATTATTTTAAGCTTGTTTTACCCTAATTACTTATTTCTACCTATTTCTGAGATTTTAGACTTATTAAAATTATTATTATTTTTTCCTACTTTATTATTTTCTTGTATTTTACGATACATATACATATATACTTCTTACTATATTTGATTAATTTTTCTAATTTACTTAATTAGTAACTATTTTTCCTAATTTACGGTACTTCTATATATATATATACCTATTTCCTATATATGTATATATACATATTTATGAACTTATTTTATTTAGTAAATATTTTCGTATATTATATACTATTTAACATACGGTATACTTTTTGTATGAAATTATTTTGAATTTAATTATATACTATATGCTATACGTATAAGTATAATGTGGATGTATTTCTATGTTATATATACATACCTACATTTATACATTTACACATATACATGCATAATATAAAATACTATAGTGGTTAAATTCCTTAGTTTTCTTCTTCTTCTTCCTCCTCCTCTATTCCTTTTGCTCTTTTTGGTTTTGTGTTCTTTTTTTTTTTTTCTGGTTTGATTTTTTTTTTTTTTTTGTGTATGTGTGTGTGTGCAATAACTTTGCTGGGTTTTCTCTCTTTTATTCCAAATTTTCCAGACATCCTAACATGCAAATGAAATTAGATTAAATAAGATGTAAAACAAATCTAATAGATTTAGCATTTATGGAGACAAGACAACTTAAACCATTGTAATTGATTTTGTTTTGTAAATTCAACACCTGGAAAAAGAATTTCATCATGTGGGTTACTGGCTTTTCTAGCATTTGGATGTGGTAGCAGTAGAAATTAAGGGGAAAAGAAAGAAAAGAAAAAAGAAAATAAAAAAATAATTATATGAATTTTTTCCCAAACATAAAAATAGTAAAAATAACATTTATAAATTAATTTTGGAATTTTGTGGAAATTTATCAAGTTAATTGATACCCGTTATAATTATAATTTTTACAAATTATTTTAGTGTTTTCGTTAAAAGTTTTACGAGATTACGCAATTTAATCGATAATTGTAATCAGCTACGGTTATATCACTATTGAGAGATACTTGATTATTTTATAAGTTTAAAGTTATAGTTTTAGGGTTTCAATCAAGTTCGGGTTTGATTTTGGGTAATTGTACCTAATTTGGATTTAAAGTTTTTGGTATGTGATTTAGGTTTCGATTAATTTGTAGGGTTTTTACTATTGATACTATATTCGATTTATTAAATTTCATAAAATTTTATTGTTACTAGTCTTATTCACTCATGACATAGTTTAGGATACTCGGATTTAAATTAGGGTTCAGACTATTGATTTTATAGGGTTTACAAAAGCTCAACTAAGTACCGTAGGAGTTCAACAACTTCTACCCGAACTCAGACATCCAATTGTCAACCCTACCCAATTCGGATCCTACTCTTTCCAAGATAGCTCGAATGATCTACATGTTGACCTACCTGTTAAGCACACGATTTTGTATACTTGTAAATATTTTCCTTAACTTCATTTGTAGGCATACTTCAGGGTGTAAGGCCTTATACTCCATTTACAATTTTGCTATCAAAGTTTTATGATGTACTATAAATAGCAACATTTGTAATCAACAAAAGAGTTGAACCTTCTTTTAAAAGTAAGAATATACTTAACATCGCTGTGAGCTATTTAAGCTTGTGCTTCGAATTATTGAGTGTTGTTTTACTCTTTAATCTTTCTTGTCTTCTTATTAATCTTATCCTTGAGATTATGGTGAACCCTTTCTTTTAGGCAAGTTAGTGAGTCGTATCTAACCCTCATTCGAAACCCTGAGCTTTGGTTTGATTTTTGTGAGTCATATCGAAACCCATTTCAAGCTTAACCCCTAATTCTGTTTGTGTCTTAGTGTGTGATATCTATTCATGTCTACATTAAAATTCCCATTCCATTTACTAATTTCTCATTTCCATCAAATTTCAAATACCAATTTGTGGTTCGTGTTTACTGCATACACTTTGAGTCATATCATGTTCCATATAAAAGACAAGCCAATGAACAACCTGAGAGAGGCAATTGTCAACATGGCTAAGCTAATGCCCTAGATTAACTGCCTCAAGTTGGAGGATTGGATACAGTTGTTAGGTATAGACTAGTACTCGATGAAATTAAAGAAGCAGATGAGGAAAACGGTGATGAAGTGGAGGAGTACTATGAGGTAAAAGAGAAGAATATCCGAGCTTTGAGAATAGAAGGGTTCATGATGCGTATCCAAAGTTTTTCTAGAAGTAGTGATGCAATGGACTACTTAGACTGGGTAGATAAAATTGAAAAATGGTTTGAATGCTATGAGGTGCCTAAGAATGCTAAGGTTAGACTTCATGTGCTAGAGTTTATTGGGTATGTTGCATAGTGGTGGAAGACCATGCAAGCCACATGTAGAAGACAAAGAGAACATAAAGTTAAGAGTTGGAATGAAATGAAGAAAGCCATGAAGAGAAGATTTGTTTCGAGCTATTATTTAAAATATATGTGTAAGAAGCTATAGGAGTTGAGATGAGGTGGATTGAGTGTTGATGCATATGTGAAGGAATTCTAGATGTCGATGATCTGATGTAAATTTGTTGAGCTTGAAGACCTAACTATGTCTTGATTCATTGGTAGGTTGACGTATGAGATTGGAGATATTTTGGAGACCATGAACATTAGATCACTTGATGAAGCTATTTAAGCTACCTAAAGGATTGAGAGGCATTGATCATGAAGATTTTGAGCTCTTAACAGTCAGCCTACTCCTAGCCAACCTATTCTAAGTAGACTTGTATGATCAAAACTAAGTAAGGTTGTTGAGATTCAACCTACTCAAGCTATCCAAGTAGAAGAGAAAGAGATCTCGAGGAAGTTTAAGAAAGGCTAGAACTCGGGAAGGAAGATAAGTGAGGTCAAGTGTTTTAAATGTTAAGGATTTAGACACATGGTTGTTTAAGGTCCAAATAGAAGAACTGTGGCAATCTAAGGTAAAGCACCAACTATTAAGGTAGACAATATTGACAAGGAAGTGGAAGAGATAAAAGAGACTTGACAGAAAGGATAGTCTGGGAGGAGGAAATCATCTATAGTGAGGAAGGTAACTTTATGCCTGCCACCCTAGTGGTGAGGAGAACAATGAATATGAGTCTTATGCTCGAGGAAGAGCAATGAGAGAATTTGTTTTACATTGGATGTAAAGTGAATAGGTCATTATATGCAATGATTGTTGATAGTGGCAATTGCACCAATGTAACATCTACTTTCACGGTCTAACAATTGAAGTTATAGAACAAACCCCACCCGAGGCCTTATAAGCTGTATTGGCTCGATGACAAAGGAGCCCTATAAGTAGACAAACAAGTGTCAATGTTGATTAATATTGGGAACTATTGAGATGAAGTATTCTGTGATGTGTTGCCTATGCGTATGTCCTATATTTTTCTTAGACGACCATAAATGTTTGATTGAAGTGTGATATACGATGGAAGGAAGAACACATGTTCTTTAAAGCACGAAGGCAAGAAGGTGAAGTTGGGCCCTATGATTGCCAAACAAGTTAAAAGCATGCAAACTCAATTAAGTCGAGTTTTAAAGAAGGAGGCTCTGGTGATGACCTAAGCTGAGCTGAAGAGAGAGATAGAGCTTGAAGAGTAGACCTATTAGCTAATTAGAAAGTTACTTGAGATGAAAGGATCCGAGAAGGAGCTGTTACCTACTAAGGTGAAGACCTTGATGAAAGAGTTTGTTGAACTATTCCTAAGAGAACTACTTGAAGGTTTGTCTCCCCTTTGAGGTATTGAACATGAAATTGACATGCAACTAAGAGCTGCACTATCAAACAAGCATGCCTATAAGCTTAATCCTAAACAAGTTGTCAAGCTGTAAAGGTAAGTGGATGAGCTTTTGAAGAAAGGGTATGTACGAGAATCCCTAAGCCTATGTACCATGCTAGCCCTCTTAATACTAAAAAAAGATGGGACATGGAGGATGTTTATAGATAGTTGAGTAATCAATCACATCACCATTAAGTGTGAATATCCTATTCTAAGGCTTAATGACATGCTAGATGAGTTGAATGGAGTAAGAGCATTCTCAAAGATTGATCTCAAATCTGGATACCATCAAATCCAAATGCAGGAAAGAGATCAGTGGAAGATTGCATTTAAGATGCACTATGGATTATATGAATGGCTTATGATGCCATTCGGACTATTAAATGTGCCTAATACGTTTATGCGATTGATGAACCATGTGCTTCGAGAACTAATAGGGAAGTTTGTGGTAGTATATTTCGATGACATCTTAGTTTATATCCCTATTTTGGAGACTCACTAAGAGCATCTTCGAATAATCTTTTCAAAACCTTGAGTTGAAAAGCTCTATGCCAATCTAAATAAATGTGACTTCTACCAACCTAAAGTGATCTTCTTAAGGTTTGTTGTAAGTAGTGGCGACATTCGAATAGATGATGAGAAGATAAGAGTGATTACTGAATGGCTTGTGCTGACCTTTTTAGTTGATGTACAAAACTTCTATGGAATGGCATTATTCTATTATAGATTTATAAGGAATTTCATTATGATTGTGGCCCTACTCACTGAGTTGTAAAAAAACAATGTTAAGTTTAGGTAGGGAGAGAAGGAGTTGAAATACCCTAAAATTTTGATCTAGTTTAATCACCTTAGGATTCGAGCTCCTAAATTTAAGGTGTTGGACTAAATTATCGGTTTTATTTCAAACCTTACAGTAAAGTTAGAAAAATTATATGAACTAATTTAAGTAAAGTCAATTTCTCAAAATAAGTTATTTAAAAATTTTAATTTAAGAAAAATATCAATTTATCGATAAAGTCAATAATTGTAAAATTCGAGCTTTTAGAAATAACGAGATGTTAAAGATAAGTTAATTAACTTTCAAAAATAATAAATGAAGTTGAATTATACATAATATGAATGTATTACGTGTGATATACCTTATATGTGTTAAATATATACATATAATAATAATAATAAATTATCAAAATTAGGTAAAATAATGGAAAATTTAAAAAAAAATTGCATGGATGAGTCACCAAAAGATGTGTCAAATTAGGATTAATTGCAAATGATGAGTCAACACTTGGTTAATAAGGAAATGACATATGTAATTTTACTTTTTCATGCTAAAAAATCCAAAAGCCTATAAATAGGACCTCAAACCTCATTTGCAATGTTTTACAAACCTGAAAACATAAGAACATAATTTTAGAAAATTAGAAAAAAAATTAGAAATAAATAAAATAAAAATAGAACAAGAAATAGGGTTGGAATTAGGTTAGGGCGGTCCGTATACCAAACCACAACCTGAGTTGGAGCGGCTTGGTGGACCAACAGAGGGTAGCTAGAGAAGACTTTCTGATAGGGTGCGGCGGCTAAGCGATGGTCGGAGGCGGTTAGTTTAGGTAAATTAAAATTTTGCCCGTAATTTGCTTAATTTGCTAAAAATATCAAATATTATCCATTAATTATGAAATTTGGTTTTCTGAGTTTGTTTTAGGTATATATTAATTTAGTAATTTTATTTTAATTAAATAATTAGTTTAAATTTAGGTTTCTTAAGAAAATACCCTACTTAGGTGAAAATTGATCCAATTTTATAAGTATTAAATGATGTTGTTTCAAGCTCAATTTTTGTATAATACACCTAATATATATATTTAATTGTGGTAACAAGAATTTTCAAAATTAATATGTTTGCTATTTTTTATAATTATTTTGAATAAAACTACCAGTTTTGCCATATTATTGAAATAATTAGTTTTGATGAAGTTAATGAATGAGTCCTATATGTTTAGATTTTTAGATGTTTATAATGATATTGGAGTATTTATTTTTTAACTCACTCATAAGTTTATTTATTTTCCTTAATTTTCCATAATTTAGAGCTAAAGCCGCTATTTTTGTAAAAATAGATAAGAGCCAATTTAGTGTAGTTGGTGATCAATAACTAAACTAAATATTTTTATGAATCTAGGATTTTTGGTGAAATTAATTGGGCTCCTATACTATTTATTATGTATTTTCCTAATATAGACCTATATATTAGCTTAATATGTAATATAGTAAATAGTACTATTAGAATGTTTATTAAATTCATGCTAAATGAACACTTGAGAGTATAACAACTGTTGCTAGACATGTTTGGAAAGTATAATTTTTAGAGTTTTTAGTTTAGTACTAAAGCTTATTTGGGTCAATTATGGAGTTAGAATAACATACAGTTGAGTCGTAATGAGAAAAGGGTATTTTTGTGTTTTTAACAATATTGATCAATCTTGTTTTTTAGGATATATTAATAGTACTCGAAATAACGATTATGATGACATAAAGTTTACTATAATTGGATAAAAAATAAGTAAAATACGATTAAATGAAATTTAAAAACGCGGAAATGAAAGCTTATAATAGTTCGGATTTGAACGATACTTGATTTGAAGACCGTATCATATTTTCATAGGTGTGATATGTAAGAAGGACCATGTTGTGAAGTTTAAGATTTTGCAATATTACTAAGACCAGGTAAGTAGATATAACCCATATTTGGAGTAGATATATTGCCACTCATAACACTGCATGCTTTTTGATGTTGTGTTAATTGAATATGAGTATATTTTAGGTAAACTGATATGCTACTATAGTAGACAATGATGTGGTGATTTTGAATGATAGTAACTGTGTTTTGGTTAAACTGTGATGCTGCTATGTTGGGTGGTAATTTGTGCTTACGAATGATTGTGCTAACTAGGGAATTTGAGTGATTCTACTATAGAGAGTTTGAAAACTAGAATCAGATCACTAAGTTGAGTAAAACTGGAAGATTGATTGTATTGATTGATATTCTTGAGTTGCTATTGCATATCGTGGCACAAAAAGGGACCTACGAGTCAAAACTTTCAAAATGAGGCTTCCAAATGACATTAGAAAAAGCATGGCTTTATAAACTCAATTTTTGGAAGCATATAGATTGCATTGCCCAAGTATCGTGACTATTTTGATAGTTAAATTTGGTAAACTATAGTGTGTGGTCTAATTTGGCAGTGTTGCCACTTTGATTTAGTAAACTACAATGTATAGTCTAATTTTGTAAAGTTGGGGGTCCTAGTCTCAAGTAGCTCCTTGTTGAGCTTTTTGATAATGATAGACTATAGTGTGTGTTCTAATTTGTTGGGGGTCCTACTCCTAGGCAGCTCCTTATTGCCCCAGGTTCTTAGATGTTGTGTCCAAATGCCTGGCTATGTCGACTAACTAGAAGAAGTTTAGCGGGCATAGGATATCGGTACCGATGCATGCCACGTACACAAGCATAGTATGCTGCATTGCTAGCAGCAAATGCCTAGTTGGGCAAATGCATATGTAAAGTTGAACCTGCGGCTCATGATTGAAATGTTTCAGTTGTGATATGCAATATTATCTATCATATTGTCTATATGGTGTTGTATGTTATCCACTCTCACTAAGATTCAGTAATGAAGGGGATAAAATGTTTTATCCTTAGGTTAATAGCATCATAAAGGGCCCAATGCTAAGGGGAGATATATATACGAAGAGTGCAATTTGGAGTTAGCAACTTTTGTATAGAGCTTGTATTAGGTCAAAGATCCTATTACTGTGAAGACAATAAAGCAAAAAAGCTGGTTCATGTTTTGATGTAAATATTATGCTGTACACATAAGTTGTAATAGGGAATCTAGCTAAACTCTAATGTAGAAACCCTTTTATTATGTAAACAATGTTGTCTTTTCATGAATGAGTAGGTTGAGTTAAGTTTTCAATAAGTATTCCTGTGTAATGGTACATCCTGTCCTATGGTGGCATGTGATAGGAGTAGAGAAGTTTCAAAGAAGTAAAGGAGAAGCTGACTACAACTTGCATCTTAGCTTTGTTGAGCTTTAAAAAAATATTTGAAGTGGAGTATAATGCATTCAGACTAGGAATAGGTGTTGTACTGATGTAGGAGGGTTGACCTATTGCCTACTTTAGTTAAAAGCTTCGAGGAGATACCTTCAATTATTCTATCTATGATAAGGAGTTTTATTCCTTCATTTGAGCCATCACCATATGGCAACATTATTTACTACCCAAAGAATTTGTGATCTATATTAATCATGAATCATTGAGATATTTGAAGAGCCAACCTAAGTTGTCTTGAAGACAAGCTAAATGGATCAAGTTCGTAGAGGGATTTTTGTATGTCATGAAGTATAAGAATGGAAAGTGTTGCTGGTGTATTTTGGGAATTGGAAATATCTTGTAAAGATAAGACAAATACTTGGTACCGGAGCCAATATGTTGCAGCCACTCTAATGCTTAAGTCAGTAGGTAGGAATGAAAATAGTAGAGAAGTTTGAGAGTTATTAGCCTTCTCTTATCGGGTTCCTCTTCCATATTTATAGGAGATTATCCTGTCTTAAGAAGTAGTTATCGGAATAATTATGAAGATATGTGAAAGCTTCTTAATTAGACACCTTCCCTAAAATGTAGGGAGAGTGGGCAATTATGTAATCATAACTGTACTTGTAATAACTGTTTGTACCATGAACTTAAATTCAAACCTGTGATGGATCTAAGTTACTCGATGTAATTTCGAGAATATAGATTGTGTGGCCTGTCAATAACTGAATAAACAAGTAAGATGGAGGTGAAAATTGACTATCAATAGAAAGAACAATGTCATGGCCAATGCCTTATCAAAGCGACATTCCTTTTTGACTGAGCTATAAATTAGGTTGCTTTGTTTTTCAATAATAAAGGATATGTGTGTTGAGGACCTATATATTGGTCCAATCAATGCTAAGTGTGAGGAAGGCTGAATACTAGATGACTATCATAGGGAGGATAGATATTTATTTAGGAAGAGGAGATCATATATCTCGACATGTTCCATGAGAGAGTTATTAGTGCGTAAGGTGCATGGAGGAGGATTGTCTGGATACTTTGGTAAGCACCAAACTAATGAGATACTATTCTCAGGATTCTTTTGGCTAAAGATGATGAGGGATGTCTAAGTCATGTTGGAAGGGTATGCTACATGTAGAAAGGCAAAGAGTTGATCTGAGCAAAGGCAATATTTACCATCGTTGATCTTAGCCAAACCATGGTCTAAGCTAAGCATGGATTTTATAGTAGGTCTGCCGAGGATGTCTTAAGGGAAGGACTCCATCATGGTCATCGTGAACTATTTTGGCAAGATGGCACACCTCATGCCCTATTCTAAGACTAATGATGCTTCGGCTATATCTTTTCTTTTCTTACAAGAGGTCATCAAACTACATGGAGTGCCTAGAATAACTGTTTTGGACAGGGACTCAAAGTTGATGAGCCATTTCTGAAGGACGTTATGGAGACGAAAGGAATCTAAACTATTGTATAGTATGTCTTGTCATCCATCAATGGATGGATATACCAAGGTTGTCAATAAAACAATAGGAACTTTACTTTTGGTTGTTGTTGGTTGAAACATGGTCGATTGGGATCTATGTTTGCCTATAGTTGAGTTTGCCTACAACAAGACCATCTACAGTATCACAAACATGTCATTGTTTAAGGTTACCTATAGGTTCAACCCTAAGCTCCCATTGGACCAAACACCCCTCCTAAGCCCAGACAATGATTAACTAGCTGTAGAAAGAGTTGAAGCTATCAAAGTAGTATACTAAAAGGTTGTAGAACATCTGAGCCAAGCTGCTATTGAGCTCAAGGCCGAAGATGGAAGAGTAGAGAATTTCAACTAGGTGATTTGGTTTAGATCCACCTCAGTATGGAATGATTGCCAAGTTTAATAAAGACCAAGTTATCTCTTAGGGCCGATTGACCATTTAAACTGCTTGAAAAGATCAATCCTAATGCCTATAAGATTGAACTACCTGAAGAATACTGAGTCTTCAACTCCTTTAACATTACTAACCTCCATTTGTATACTCCTAAAGATGAGCAACGTGGAGATGAGCTAGATTTGATGCCAAATCTCAAACAGCCCGAAGGGGATGATAGGGATCATGGACTAATTATGCGCTCTTGAACTTGAGGAACCACTCATATGGTTCATCAAGTTGTCTAAGGGGAGTTAAACTCATAAGAGCAATGCATTCTCTAGTTTGATCTATCGAGTTACTCTACCCTCCATCTTATCTAAGAGACTGCTAAGGTGACTGACCCATTACCAAGCCAAACCCTTCACAATATATTTGCCTAAGGCTAAGTACCAAACTACATATGACCAATTTGATACATTGCTGAGGTTAAGTTGACTCGATCATGAGCTAACCAATTGAAGTCGATCTTGATAATGGCCTACCTCCTAAACTAACCCTTCCCCAATCTAGAACATCTAAGCTGCCAAGCTGTTAAACTGTTGACCCTAACTTGATTTGCTAAAACCCTACTTTACTTAGCAAGTAACATCATTGGGACCACATAATGGATAGTTGACGTGTGCCCTATTTTTTGACATCCATATTATCCTTTTATAATCAAATATTCCTTTTGTCTGATTACAACTCTGCCCTTGTAAATTGTTCCTTTTTCCTTTTCTAGTAGGATTCTTTTATATAATTTACACTAATCTAAGACTTATAGTAATTGGGTCCTATAAATACATGTAAATGGTGATAGCCGCAACAGTTAATATGATTGATATTCAACTATATTACTTCTTGCTTGAGCTAAGAGTTAGTGCTTACTCTCGACTACTATTATCTAGCCTATTGAGCATGGACTATTAATGAGTGATCTCCAGCCACACTTATACGTCATATTAAGTGCGACTTAAACTTGTGTGAGGCATTGGTATATCATATCCATCATCAATGTATGGGAACCCTTGCTTAAACTTTCAACTATCATTTATTCTTCTAATCGTCTTAAGGTTTGGACCCAACCCCCCTTGGTTCATGAGATATTAGATGTTGTATGTTCATCTATGATCGTATTTGTATCAATGCTCCTCTTCGACAACTTCACCTAATAAAGACATATAGTATCAAAGTTATCTATAGACCATACGTACATATATATTTCATCTTAATCTTATCTTAGAGATACTATAAGTTCGTTCTATTAAAGGTATATTTATTCTAGTTTGCCTTTGACCTAGTCTCTAAACTATCCTCTAGTTTAGGCTAACTTCGTAATTTCTAAATAAGTGCTATCCGACCTATATTCTCAACTTTACTAGGTGAAAATCATAAGTATTTTACTTACTCAATCTCTAAGTTTAACTTACATAAGAACACTTAAGTGTAACCTCTGATTTTGTTTCTAATTTAGTTTTTGATTCAATTAAAGCACTATGTTCACTTATAATACTCCAACTTTCAATCAAACCAAGTTAAGACCAATGAAGAACATATCAAATGTAACATTAAATAGGACCACCCCCCCCTCCCCCCCCCCCCCCCTAGCTACAGTGCTTATCATACAATTTACCTTATCTATCGTATTTAGTAATATACATATGAATAATAAGAAAATACTTATTAATTAGTATCCTTTGATATATATATTCTAAGTCTATACTAGTTAGAAGTTTCATCCATATCTTCTATTTCAATCTTTAAGTTAAATCTCGTATAAACACACTTAATACATTGTTAGGACCCTAAAGAGAGCCTAGTAAGATTACCTAAAATTTACATATTATGTGTACACCATGATATAGAAATTTCCTTACAAATCAAAGATTGGAAGACTTTAATTAATCAATCACTAGGGCTTCCAATTTTTTATTTTATTAACTTATCGTAAAATATAAATAACTATGAATATCTAATATTTCATAATCTATCAAAATCGTAGAGAATCAATATCTCATACTAAGTAATAAGACAAGGTAATTAATTTTATGAATTACATCAAGTACTAAATGATATAAGACCTTAACGTATAATAACTTCCTAAATAGGGTGTCCTTATATAAACTATACATTTTCCAACTACCTCTAACTCTCTCTTACATATCTTGGATTTGCACTCTGCACTTAAACCTTATCTTAGTCCCAACATAAACATACCTACAAAATAGACTATTGAGGAGTAAACTACATGAGCCTAGTGAGATATCCCTCTTGCTATATTCAAAAATAGGTTATCAAAATATAATTAACAAATATATGAATGTATGACCAAGTTATATACCAAATTGTGTATACAATTGACCAAGTGTTGGATACAATTTCAGATTTAATAACCTTCGAAGTAAGGGTTACAAATTCATCGAGACTAATTACAATTAGGTTCTAGCACCTGAGTTTTGAAGTATATATTAAAATTTCATATTTCACAAAATATATTTCCATTTCCAAAAATCTAACTATTCACAAATTCCTAAGTCTAATGATAAGGTAGCCCCTATAGTTCATACTCATGCTTTACAGCAAAGGTCTCTAGATTCGACCCTTAGCTATCTATGGTTAGCGCCTTTAGGTACCAAGTAAGCCTACGAGTGAAGGGTAAGGTAATGTTATATAAATATACCATACTAAAACATTTTAATTCAATATATAGAAACAACCCTTACATGGCCTCTCTTTCCCTTTATGTGAAGTGATGACCAAAATAAGTAATGTAGTGCATGATCCATTTAATTTAAGATAGGCTAAAAACAATTAAGTCAAATTATTAGGCGATTAACTAATATCAGCAAAGCATCTAAATCATGCAACAATAAATCATACAACAACTTTTCAGTTATCATATATAATAATATTTTGCACCACAATCAACCAATCTCAAGCACATGCACATCTCGAAACCCAAGCATTAATTTATTAATATTAACATTTTAGGTGCAATAACTACAAGCACAAACAAGTATAGAGTCATCTAAACTACCTACCCATTTACCATGCTTAGTGTAATAATCCTTAGGTGGGAGATTAATAGAAGGATCCTTAATGTCAATGTCACCTAAGATAAGGTTAAATAGGAACTTAAGGAGTTTGGAACTATAACTTATCGAACTAATCTTAATTTCTCTTTAGTTGAACCTAAACATTAACTTATTGTAGTATTATTCAACGTAACCCCTACTTCCTCTTCTTTTTCTTTTCCTTTTGTTTTTTTGGTTGATCAATAGTTTCAATGCTAGAAAAGCCTAAATTTGCTTGAAATCATTATAATGCAACATAGGTAAGTTTAACTTCGTTGAAGACTAAAATTCGAATTTTTTGATTTTACAAGATAATTGGTTATTCATTGTAATTTTTATAAATCAAATACAACATAGATATAACATACATTTATTAAGTCAGTCCCTAATTCACAAATATATTAGATGATATATATTTATATATACTAATAGATTAGACTTCTTTAAACTGATCAATGTTAAACCATATCCGTTTAATACTAACCCTTAACTAAAGTTTGAAAAAAACCATTTTTTTTTAATATCTTGAAAACACTAGATTTGCCACCTGACCAAAGTTAAGAAAAAAGTTAAGTTATAATCAATTGGGTAAATTGTTTATAACTTAGTTGCTGGTCTACCGATAAAACTAATTTATAAAACAATTTTAAAACAAGAGATCTGGATCTAAGGGTTAGGATTTTTAAACCCTAATGAGTACCATTGACTTTTCAATTTTAATCTTAATCTTAAAAATCACCCTTCAATTCTAAAAGGCAAAACTCAATTATTGGTTAATTGAATTGAATAACTTGAGTAATCTAAACTAAAAAAGGAAAAATTGGTTTATTTCTTTTTTTGCCGTTGCCTCGTAGATACCTACATACTTACTATTTGGGATTAGATATATGTAGTTCTTTTGATGAAAACTTTAGGTGGTGAGTTGATTTTAACTTCTGGAAATCAAGTGGATTTATATTTTAAATTGATTTAAGTTTATTTAAGAAGACACTAAAGGGTTCTAACTTAGGGTTCTATTTTTATTTTTTTGGAAAATTCTAAGTATCCCTAATTTGGAAAATGGTCAATTATTTTTATTAAATTGGAAAGAAAGTAACTTTTCTAAGTGATAAAAGGATTTTCTATATCATCATTTTTTTTGCTTCTTTTATTTATTTATTTATTATTTCATTTTATTAAAAAATAAACTAACATGTATGTTTTTTTCTTTTTCCTTCTTTTTTTTTGGTTTACATTTACATTTATAATAAAATATAAAATTAAAAAAAAAAGGAACAAGAAAGGAACAAAAGCAACTAAACCAAATTGTAAAAGAGGATTAGACAAGAGGAGGTAGTGCAAGCACAAGTCAGTGCAGGAACTAAGTCGAGTCGAATCGGTCAAGTCGGTCACGGATTCGAGTCGACTCCATAGTAAACAATGGTAATGATTAGTGGGTGGTTTGGAGTGATTTAGAGGCTAAATTGAGTAGGGAAGAGAAGTTTTACGTGAAACTTATTAGGGAAAATGCTAATGTTGGTGGTGCTTCAGTGTTTGGTGGTGGCTTTTAGTGTTTCAGAAATTGGTGGGTAGTAATGGTAGTGGAGCTCAGTGTCTTGTAGTGACTATTGGGGGTTAGCTATATGTTGGGTCTTAGGTTTTTAGATATCATGAGTTTGGTCATGGTGTTAAATTTGGTCAAAAGTGGTGGTAGGTGGTATTATTGATAGTGGAGCCACAACAGTAAAGATTTGGCGATAAGAGATACTAATGGTCATGGCGCTAATTAAAGGAGGTCACGTTGGAAAGCTTGGGGCTTTGTGATTTTGGCCACGTAACTAGCTTTGCTCAACTCACTTCGAGCGTAACTTCAAGTTAGAGAGATCATAACTACAAGTTAGGGAGAGAGAGAGTTAGATCATGAAGGAGTTTATAAGTGAGAGAGTTTTGATCCCTTTCAGTGATTGTATGTGTCATAAGAAAAACAGAAGACTACTATTTATACTAGTACAATGCTTAATCGACTTGGAAACTCAAAAATCAAGTGAATGATGAATTGTGAAATTCCAATTTTTACCAATTTTCAAATGCTAAATTAAAGACACATTTGACTGAATCTAAACAAGAATTCAATTAATATTGAAATTGGGTTATGCTTAGTTTGTTAGTCTACCACTAATTTAGCCGAGATAGCAATAAAGGAGGGTCATTTTTGCTATTGAAAAGGTTGAGTAGCCTAGTTCGTGGGTGAGAAACCTAAGGAAGATGAGGGAAAGGGGGAGAAAGTGAAAGGAAATGGAGGGAAAAGGGGCTGACGTGGCACCACATCAGCTGCGTTGTCCAATCTTAGCATGCCACGTGTTTGGCGTGCTACATAACCGTCATCTAATCCAATGGCACCATGTGTTAGGATATGTGGTATAGTAGACCCTTGATACGTAGCAGTACCTAATGTGGCAATATCTTCTAGAAAAAAAATAGAAAGGCTTTCCATGTCTTTATTGAGATTCGAACCCAAGTCCTTCAAGTTATACCCAATGCCATGCTTAAGTGTTTTACCGTTAGGCAATTAGCTTATACCTTGTTCATATGTACAATTACATTACATATTTGAATAAGGTCATCTTGGGCTAGATTCAAATCTAAACCTAGGCCTAACGATCCACTCTTTACTTTTATTAAAAATTAAAAAAATTCTATTATATTAAACTAAAAATTTATTATTTTATAAATTCCTTAAATCCTTTACTTTTTCAATTTTTCTATTTTTTGTGACTTTTCAATTCTCTATTTATTTTTCAATTTTTTTTTTGTATTTTTTATAGATTTCTTATTTTTTGTATTTTTCCTAAATTCTCTATTTTATGTATTTTTTTCTTGATTTCTTTTTTTTTTATATTTTCCCTAAATTTTCTATTATTTTGAAAAAAATAAAAATAAAAAGGGGGGGAAGGGGTGTGATGCAAAAATGAGTGATCTATATCTGCCTCTCTTTGTGGTAAAGTTTGAGTAAAACTATACCACAAAGATAAAAGAGATACTATTTTTGCTCCAAGGGTGGAAATTATCCTAAGAACGGCTATAACTTGATAGCTATCCTAGGCTAGGCCCATTGGGGACTTTGGTGAATAGTGAAAAGAAAGAAGAGATACTCTAAGAGTTGGCCAGGAGATTAAAAGAGGAATTCAAGCTTAGTTGTGCCCTTACGAGCTGACATACTGAAGTAAACAGGTAAGCACTTCTTAAGTTGGCTAAGACCCTAAAAGATGTCGAAAACTTAGTCATGGCCCTATGAGCTGATTAACTAAAGCAAGCAAAGTACTCTTTGAGCTGGCGAAGATCCTAATGAGATATTGAAAACTTGGTTGTACCCTTATGAGCTGACTGCCAAAAGCGAGTAAAGTGCTCCTTAAGTTAGCTAAGACCTTAAGGAGATGAGAAAACTTGGTTATGCCCTAATGACCTGATTGATTAAGGTAGGCGAAACACTCCTTAAGTTTGCTAAGACCCGAAAGTGATGAGAAAAGTCGATCCTACCCTAATGAGTTGACTAACCAAGGTGGGAAAAGTGCTTCTTGAGCTAGCTAAGACCTTAAAGAGATGAGAAAACTTGGTTGTTCCCCAATGAGCTGACTAACCAAGGTCAGCGAAGTGCTCCTTTAGTTGGCTAAGACCCTAAAGAGATGAGAAAACTTAGTCATGCCTTAATGAGCTGACTAAACAATGTGGGTGAAGTGCTCATAAAGTTAGCTAAAACTTTAAAGAGATAAGAAAACTTGGTCATACCCCAATTAACTAACTAACTAAGGTAGGTGAAGCACTCCTTGAGCTGGCTAAGACCCTAATGAGATGAGAAAACTTTGTCATGCCCTAATGAGTTGACTAACTAGAGCAAGCAAAACACTCATAGAGTTGGCTAAGACCCTAAAGAGACGAGAAAACTTAGGTAAGTGCCTTGTGGATTAGTTAGAGACTTTGGTTAGAAGTTTGCTAAAAAACACGAATGCTGGTTATTATCTTAGCAAATACAGCCTAAATGCAAAATGCAAAGTTCAAAAACCAATGTGCTACCATCGTATAGAAGTACTTACCTAGTTTTGCCAATAGTATTCAAACTGTCAAACCTTTCCTTAAAAAGTCCCATAAAAACCAACTGACTTGTTTTTTGAAATGAATTCAAATTTTGGTTGTCAACCCAACCGATCTTGGTATGGAGCCTCTAAGACTTTACTGGCTTTTTAGAGAAGTTATGGAAATTAATCCAATGCAAGATGCCACCTACTGTTTCTTCCTCTAATCAACTGGTTGTCTTTTTAGAAGTTTTATGAGTTGAAACCTTTATTCCTGATTAGTAAAATCTCTACCATGATGTGATTGCCTATCTAGACTTCATCTCTCCCTAAAAAATAGATAATAAAAACTCCCATTCAAGGGGGATCAATCCGTAATAAAGTATTTTAAAGAGTTTTGTTAATTACCAATGTTCTATATCTTGTTTTTTAACCTCTCTCGTGTTTTTAGTATATGGGTTCAATTCAATGGGGTAAGGGAGTTTGACCTTTTAGTAGAGTAGGATGAGAGGGTGATAATTCCAATGTTGATAACTACCAAAGTTACCAACTTTGCTTATAGCGAATGAAAATTAGACCATAATAACATTCAAAGTGATTGGCATTTTCATGATCTTGAATAAAAAATTTCTATTAACTTCTTATAGGTAATACAACTTTATAGCGTCAACATTGATAAGGTCTCTCAATTCTGGACATCCATTTAAGACAAAATTAAGGCCCCTCCTAGTAATACTCGCTTCACAATGTAAGGGCCTCCGTAATTAAGAGAAAATTTTCCTCTTGAGTCTTGTATATTAGGTAGAGCCATTCTCAACACCATATTACCCTCTTTGAAGTTCTAGGGTCATACTCTTTTGTTGAAAGCTTGAGCCATTCTTTATTAGCAACATTGATTATAGCATAGAGCTATCAATCTTTTCTCATCAATTAAATTCAGTTGCTTGATGCGTTTCTTGACCCAATCAGCTTCGTCTAAATAGGTTTCTAATAATACTCTGAGAGACGAGATCTCAACTTTTATTGGTAACACTGCTTTAGTGCCATATACTAAAGAGTAAGGTACTACCCCAATTAATATTTTGATGGAAGTTCGATAAGCCATGAGTGCAAATGGAAACATCTCATGCTAGTCCTTGTTTGTAACAACCATTTTTTTTATTACTCTTTTGAGGTTTTTATTGGCTGCTTCAACGGCTCTATTCATTTGGGGTCAATACGGTGTAGAGTTTCTATGAATGATCTTGAATTGTTAGCATAACTCTAATGTAGGCTTATTGTGGAGATTGGTGTTGCTATCTATGATGATTGTTTCAGGAGCCCTGTATCAAGCTAAGATATCTCTCTTGATGAACTTAACTATAACCCATTTAGTAATGCTAGAGTAAGATGAAGCCTCAACCCATTTGCTGAAGTAGTCAATGGCGATAGTATAAAGCGATGCCCATTGGATGCTTTTGGAGTAATTGAGCCTATGATATCTAATCCCTACATTAAAGGCCATGGTATCGAGAGTGTGTAATTCTTGAGGCGGGGTATTTATCTTATTTGCACAAACTTAGCATAGGTGTCAATGCCCAGCATGTTTGATGCAATCGCTCTTTATTATTGACCAATAATAACTTAGCCTCATAATTTTCTTACCCTGTATGTAATCGTTCATGTTAGGACCATATACTCCTTCGTGTACTACTTTCACCAACATTTTAGCCTCCCTCTTTCATCCTTCTGTCCTTTTTCTCAGCCTTTTCAGGGTATGTACCTTGTTATAGGAACATTTTAATATCATGGTACTACAACTTTTTGTCATTTGTTCCCTCAATTGCCAAACAGAAGGTAAACTTGTCTTCAATTTCAATAATAAGGGGTTGAATCTTAACTCCACTAGATCTGGATCATAGATGCTAGGGTGGCTAAGGTATCGGTAAATTGATTTTAAGTCTTCGGTACGTGATTGAAAGTGATTTCCTTAGATTTCCCCATCAATTCAGTCAAGTGCCAATGATAAGGTAACAGTTTAAAATCTTTCATCTTATACTCTCCCTGAGCTTGGTTAATAATGAGTGAGGAGTCTCCATATACTTCTAATTCCTGAAAATCTTCATCTAGGGCCATTTTAAGTCCCATGATGCATGCTTCGTACTTAGTGATATTATTAGTGTATGGGAAAATGAGTCTTATAATCATAGGGTATTGCATACCTTCAGGAGATATCAATATTTCCCTAATTCCATACCTGGATATGTTAGCTGCCCCATCAAAGAACATCTTCCATTTTGGTGGTTCATCATCTTCTCCTTTATTAGAACTTCCTTTGAATGCTAAGATATTTTCATCAGGGAAATTGACTTGTACCTCTTAAAGGGTATTATTAGGAGAATTTTTTGCTAACTGATCTGCTATAGCTTGCTCCTTAACTGAATTCTAGTTCACGTACATGATGTCAAACTCTAATGGTAACATTTTCCATTTTAAGATTCTACCAATTAGGGCTGATTTGTCTACTAAGTACTTCAAGGAATTGTGCCGAGTTAGCAATTTAACCTAGTAATAGAGTATGCATTGTCTAAGCCAATGCATTATCTATACTACAGCATAGTAAATTCTTTCAAATTCTGAATATTTTTGTTCCCCTTCATAAATTTCTTCCTTAAGTAATATACAGCTCGTTCTTTTCCTTCCTCGTCCTTTTAGCCAAGCATATACCCTATGGATTATAGTAATATTGTTAGGTATAGAAATAAAGGCTTCTTAGGTTTAGGAGCTATCAAAATTAGAGGGTTCATGAGGTACTCCTTAATCATTGTGAAGGCTTGCTTGCATCCTTCATCCCAGTTTATCTTGCTGTTCTTTTTCAATAATTTAAATAAAGGACGGCATTTGTCTATGAGTTGAGATATGAACTAAGTTATATAGTTCAAACAACTTAACAAGCCTCTAATTTCTTTGAGTATGTGTGGAGGGGGCAAGTCAACTATTGCCCTTACTTTATCAAGGTTCATTTCGATGCCCCTTTAGCTGATTATAAAACCTAACAATTTTCCTAAAGTCACTCTAAAGGTACACTTCTCTAGGTTGAGCTTCAACTGAAATTTTCTTAACCTATTAAATAATCTCCTCAGATTATCTATATGATTTTCTCCTTCATTACACTTTGAAATCATATCATCAACATATACTTCAACCTCTTTATGCATCATGTCATGAAAGATTGCAACCATGGCTCTTTGATAAGTTGCCTCAGCATTTTTGAGTTCAAAAGGCATTACTTTATAGCAAAATGTCCCCCAAGTTGTAATAAATATTGTCTTGGCTTTATCTTCTTCAGACATTTGAATCTGATTATATTCAGAGAAACCATCCATAAATGAGAAAAGATGACTCTCGATTGTATTATCAACTAAGACATCAATATAGGGCAAGAGGAAATTATTTTTAAGGGTTGCTTGGTTGAGGTCTTGAAAATCTATGCACACTCTGACTTTTTTGTTCTTCTTCATTACTGGCATAATGTTGATTACCTACTCAGGATAATCAGATACTTTGATGAAACTGACCTTTTGTAATTTTCTGACTTCTTCCTTAATTTTCAACAACACATTCGGTTAGAAACTTCTTAGCTTCTACTTTTTAGGTTTGATATCCTTTTGTGTGGGTAAGCAATGAACCACAATTGATGGATCCAACCCGAGCATGTCTTCATAAGACCATGCAAATACATCTTGGTATTCAAATAATAGTGTAGTCATTTCACCTTTTTGTTCTTCTTTTAAATTCCCTCCAATTTTCAATGTTTTGGGGTTATCATCAATCTTAGCATTAATTGTCTCAATTAGCTTGTCAATGGAAATTCTACTCATTTTATATCTTTGCCAGCTTTCTTGCATGTCATTGTAGTGATTGACATCACTCCTGATGACTAACCCAGTAAGGTTGGAAGTGATATTAATATTTTTATCACCAATCTATGCGAAGTATTCATGGCCTTTATTCAAAGCATTGGATTTGAGCAAAAAGTATCTAAAGGAAGAAGTGTAAGTAAGGAAGAAGTGAAGAGAAAGAAGACTGATTCTTATTTAGAAGAAATTCTTTTGAGTACAATATTTTAGAACAAAGGTAATTATTACAAAACTCTGTAAAATACTAAACCGTGATTGCCGAGCCTAGTTTTTCACCCTCCCGTTTCTTTTTATAAAATTAGGCTTTCTCTAAACCGATCAAAACTAAACCCTACCTGTTTTAATATTGACCTTTGACTAGGATTTAAATAAGACCATTTTTTCCAAAGATTTGGAGTTGCTACCCGATTGGAGTTGGAAAAGGAGGTTAAGTTATAACCAATTGGGTGGATTTGTTATAACTTAGCTACCGGTCTATTGATTAAAAAACCAAGTTATAAATACGTTTTTTTTTTTTAAACTAGAGGTCTGGATTTGGAGGCTAATTTATTAAACCTTAAACAGGTACCACTTTTAACTTTCCGAATGTAACTTCGCTTTTCAAATATACCATTTTTAATTTCTAAAAAACATCTAATTATGATATATGCGACTAAATTGATTAATTTACATAAATATCTAAAAATGGAAAAAGTAAAACTTTCCATATTTTAAGTCACCCTATACTTGCATACGAGTGCCTACGTATCCGCTGTTCGAGATCAGATACACATAGTTCTTTTACAAAAATCTTTAGTGGGTGGTTTAAATTTTTAAAAAGGGTTATATTTACATTCTTACCCAGTTCAATTTATTCAAGGAAATTCTTTTAAAGGTCCTATTTGGTGTTTTATTTTTAGAAACTCGAAAATAGTCCTAATTTAGAAAAAAGGTTTATTTATTTTCACTTATTTTTAGAAAGCTTAATTTTTCTAAGTGATAAAAGAAATCATAATCTTTTTACCTATTTATTTTTTATTTTACTTTATTTATTTCATATTTTTTCTTAATTTATTCATCATTTATCACTTATTATTTATTTAATAAAATAAAACAAAATTACCTTCTTCTTTTTTTCTTTCTTTTTTCTTTTCTCTTTTTTTCTTCTTTACTTTCTATTATTATTTTCTATTACATTTAAATAAAACAAATAAATGAAATAAAATACATAAAATAACAACAAAAAAATAAAAAAAATATATAAAAAATAAAAAATAAGAGAATAAAACTCTGGACGGATTCGAATGCATGGGTTGGACCTAGGTGAATTAGACGGGTCAGGTTGGGCGGATTGGCTCCACTGGATTTGAGTCGATCTTCTATAGCAACAATGTTATAGATGTGATTCCGATTGATTGGAGCTCCAATTTGACCGAGAAATGGGATTTTTGTGATTTTCTAATTAGGTTTAGGGGGTGGGGTAGGTTTGATGCCTTAATGTTTAGTAGTGGTTGAGGGGGTCATCGGAGGTAGTGGTTGGCATCGAAGCTCGAGTGGTGTTAGAGGGGGTTACTGGTCATGAACAGTTGATTAGAGTAGGGTTTTTGGAGTGTGGGGAGCTCGACCATAGTAATAGTTTGGGCCAAGGGTCACTAAGGGTAGTGGTTCAAGGGAGGTGAGCTTCGGTGGTTTAGGGTTTAAGGGTGGCGATTCAGTTGAGCAGCTAAGGGTTATGATAGAGGTTGAAGGTAGTTGGGTTGAGGAGACTGAGTCACGGGGAGTCTTCCTTAAGTGGTGGCTTGGCTTGGGTCGGAGCGAAGAGAAGGAATTGAAGAGAGAGAGAGTGAGCTAAAGAAAAAGAGAATCGCTAGAGAGAAGGGGAGGGGATGCCTCTTTTGCTCATTGACGTCCCTATTTATACTTAAATTTCAACCCAGCAATAAAGGAAAGGTCAGATCGAAGTTAATGGAAATAGTTGGATTCTCACTTTTTTTCCAATCTTTGAAGCTCGATTTGAATACGTAATTGACTAAACTTGGATGCGTTTTCTATACCAATTCATAGTAAGCTATGTCTAGTGCGAGATTGATGCAAGAAACCATGAGCTTATATGTAGAATTTGTGTAGAAATTGAAGCTAAAGTGGAGGGAGTAAGCTGTTGTTGAGAAGAAAAGCTAAGGAAAATCAGGAGAAAATGGAGGAAAACCGAGGGAAAGAAAGGGAAATTGCTGATGTGGCGCCACGTCAACCGACTCGACAAACCCCGACCTGCCCGTGTCATACTGGACACGTAGCGGCTGACGTGGCATGCCACTTGGCTGACACGTGGCACCACGTAAGCAAAGGACGTCCAATCCGATTATGCCACTTGTTAGGATACATAGCACAATCGGATCTTGACACGTGGTAGTCTCTGATGTAAGAAAAAAGCCTCCATACTTTTGCTAAGGTTCGAACCCAAGACCTTATGTTAATGCTAGTATTATATCCATATGCTTAACCATCAAGCCGTTGGCCTGTGCTTTGTCCATATGTGCAATTAAATTGCACATATGAACTTGGTCAGCTTAGACTATATTTAAATCTAAGCCCAGGTTCAATAGCCTAACTTCTAAACTTAAATTTAATCTAACGAAATGTTATTTTCTAAAATCTTTTATCTATTTTTTTTTTTTTTGTGATTTTTTCAAAATTTCTTATTTTTTTTATATTTTCTAAATTTCTTATTTTTTGTACTTTTTTCCTATTTTCTTATATTTTTCTAGAATTCCTATTTTTCTAAATTTCTTCATTTTTTGGGGTTTTCTTGAACTTTTTTCTAATTTAAGACCCTATAACCTAATTTGAAAAATAAAAAAGGGGCAAAAATTAGGTGTTTATAGTGATTCATCATTTACTTTAGAGAAGACTTATTGCTATTCATAAGGATGAAGAAGCAATTATTCAAATGCTAGAAGTAGTTGGATCGGTTAGCTATTTTATTTATGTTGGAGGTGTCCTCCTTGGCAAGCTTTAAATTCTAAATATTAGCCTAAATGAAAGTTTCTAACAATGGTGGGAAGGTCATCAGGGTATGATATAACCTATCATCGAGGCGTAATACAACTTGTCACCTATTCTACCCCTAGCTTGCATTTTTTGCAACTTTTCCATCAAAGTTGGGATGTAACCGAGCCTAGAGTTACTAACATGGCCCTTCTTGAATATTGGCCTTTCATCCTTCTTTTGATCAGTAATCTTACATACCTCCTCAAGATTATGATGAATTAGCCATTTATGATGAACTTAACCTTTTGATACAGGCTTAAAGGTATGGCCCCTACTGAATATATCCAAGATCTTCCTAATAACAAGTTAAAGGTTCTTGGGATGTCTAGGACCTGGAACCAAATGTTGAAAGTTTATGGGCTAATATCAATTGGTAAGTCATTTTCCCTTATAATTTCCTTTTTAAACCCGTTGAAAGCCCTAACTGTTGTTAAGCTTAGTTTAATTGTAGTCACATCGATGCCTAATAGATCCAGGGTAGAAAGAGGGCAAACATTTAAAGATGATCTATTTTCGATGAGGACTCTTACTATAGTGATGTTGTTCACCCTTACTATTATGAAGAAGGGTTAAGTATATAAATTACCTTCTTCACCTAGTTCCTCAATAGAGAAAGAAATCTAATCCATAGTAATGATAGAGTTAGTAACAAACCCTACTCTTTCAGCAAGTATTTTATGAAGGACTTTGACTTCCCTTAGAGTTCTAAACAAAACTTCCTAATGCGGTTTCAATGCCATCAACAGACTCATAAAAGATATTTGTACTAGGGTTTTAGTAAGCTGATCCATTACTTTATACTCACTTGATTTAATCATTTTGGTGAAGGCAGACAATCCTTCTTCACATTCAACTAATTCATTGTTTGGGCTCTCTAGCACAGTTTTCTTTTTCAAGTCTTTGTTCAAGTCATAAATTCTACCAGAGTAAGTAATTTCCCCTACGAGTGAACTTCACTGCCCTTAATTAACTGCCTAGAAGTTGAGAGGGGAATTTTTATAATTTTTAGTGGCTAAAGGCATATGGAAGGTGTACATTCTAGTCTTTAGAGTTTGCTTTTCCTCTTGTTTGTAGAATTTATGGACCTTGGGTTCTCGGTTAGAACCAATCATGTTGATGGTAAGATCTGAGTCATTAAATATCATGTTAATGATGAGCTTGTGGTTAGATTAGGGGTTGTTGCTGATGTTTGGGGTAGGAGCCTCCACAAAGTCTAGCTAGATCGTGCCTTCATCAATTAAGTCTTAAATTTTGTTTCTTAATCTCCAGCATGAATTGGTCGAATGGCCTACCTGCCCTAAGTGATATTAACATTTTGGGATAAAAAAACTTCGACCTATAGCTTTCACTTAGAGGCTTAAAATGGATCAGATTATCTCTTCTCAATTTTTCAAGGACTTAGCTAAGGGGAACTTTAGAACCAATCCTTAACCTGGCTAACTTGTAGCTGACTTTAGAATTGTTGTTACATTGGTTAAGGGTTGGCTCTAAAGGAGACTCGAGTATTGGGCCTAGTGTTTAAATTCACCATGCTGACAGTTGCTTCTTTGGTCTTGTTAGTAGTAAGCTTTACGGGGGGCGATCTTCTATTTGATGGCTCCTATAATTTACTAGAAGCAATAGCATTTTCAATCTGGCATCTTATGACCACCATCTCTGTGAAATTGTAGGAGGCTTACCCAATCAGATGAGAAAAGTAAGACCTTTCAAGAGTATTAATAAAAGCTGAAGTCAACTCTTTTTTATCATGGGGGTAGATACCCGTACGATCAAGTCTATCATGGTTGGTGCTACCTCTACATTGAATTTGTATTTTGCATAAAATGCCCTAGCCATCTTCTCCCATGTGCTCACCTAATTCAAATCTAATTGGGCATACCAAATCAAAATAGGGCCAATTAGGCTGTCTTGAAAAGTTTAGACTATGAGCTGATCATATTCCACATACTTACCCATCTTACGTATGTACAACCTAGCATGTAGTTTAGGGCATCCAGTCTCATTGTATTTCTCGAAGTCAGGCACTTTGAATTTTTCTAGGAAGGTTCCATAATCATAGGTAAAGAAGTCTATTATAATAGCTTACTCAAAACCATCATATCCTTCGAGCATTTTCATTTTCTCTGTGATTTGTTAGGTCAGTTGCTTCTTAAGCTCTTTTAATTTGTCCTGATTAGCTTCAGGTTTTGAGTTGACTGGAAACGAGTAAGTGTTTGGCTCAAAAGTTGGTCTAACCTTTGGAAAGACCCCTTCTATCTCAAAGGTTTCAAAAACCTGGTTAACTTTAGGATAGGCTTCTTTTGCTTTAGGAAGTAGGGCTTCAACATTGGAATTTTCTTCATTTGTTGGAGTTGTAAACCTAAGTAAGGCGATCTTGTTAGTAAGGAAGCTCAGTCAGTCTACAATCTTTCTTACCATTCATTCTTGAGAGCAAAAGCTCAGCTTAGTAAGATTAATAACTTTCCAGTTGACATTGCTATTGTTGGTGTTAATGTTGTCATTTCCTTGGTTGGCCACTCCGGTTTAAGAGTAGGTTCTGCTACGACTTCTTTGGGAGGTTTGATGCTTGGGAGCTATCCTAGCGACCCAGTTTAAGATCACTTCTAAATAAGTTAGTACATGAATATTTTTTGAAAGAGACGAATGAAAAACAAAGAAATGTAAAGGAGTACAAAGAAACATGGCACATAGATGTAGAGAAATAGAATTGATGAATAACCAGTAAGATGGTAATTTTTATTATATTATGCCTTTTAGAGTTCACTTTTACATTATTTGAAAAGGAAAATACATTTGTTTTTCAGGAGGAGCACTCCTAGCTCTAAATGTTCTTTTAGTGCTTAGTAAGCATTCCCTTTTTCTACTTACTAGGTCTTACTAGTGCTTCCTTCCTCTTTTCTAGGCTAGGCTCTTCTACTTCTTCAAGTTCTTTTAGCCTTTTTTGGGTCATCCTCAATTGATGTCCTAAGGCCCGAGAACGTTGTCTTGATTCCCGAAAGAGATCCTCCTACATGTCCCGCTCTTCATAGATTACTTCTACATGGGCTTGTACTTAAACTGTATTTCTTGATTTTAGGTTCTAGTTCAGTTGGTGCAGGTTGGATGATTTCCAATGCTCAATACTAGATCTCCCCTACCTTATGGAGTTGATCATATAAATATTCTTTGGTGACCTTATACTTGTCTACTTCTCTTAGTCACTCTCTTAAATCGATGTTTAGGTTGATAGCCTTTGTTTTCTATAACTATTTGATTGCTTGGAGTTTGGACATCTTTTATGGCAATGGAATTTGAAGGTCTTCATAATTTAGGGTTATGATATCTAGTAGAGGACTATAGACTATATCTTAGATAACTTTGAATTGTCTAATCATGTTGTTAAGATAATAGCTTGTGCACAATTTCATCCCAGTTAGGGGTATTGCTTGATAATTTTTGCAGACTAAAATTACCTTTTTGAAGTTACTCCATCTTGCTATCCATAAGATATCAATAACTTGGAAATTTCTCAATACTTCTACCCAACAGTAAGTGGATGTTCCTTCTAGGAGATGGACCTTATCAACAAAAGAATTGATCAAATCAATATTATGAGCAAATTCCCCTTAGTTTAAATTAAGCCCATAACACTTCATGTGGCTCACAAACCACACTATCAGTAATGCCATACTAATCTTTAGTGCACCATCGTTCTTTTCTTTCAAAATGTTGAGGGTCTAATTTGTTTTGAGAAGAAGGTCCGGATATATGATTCACCTTTAAGAAATTGGCTTACTAACTCAACAACCTTAAAATGGATGAGGAACTTTCCATTAGGGAATAAGAGAGTCCTGAATGTAGCTAGGATAAAGGATTTTATTTTGTTCTATCCCTAATCTTTTAGATTACCATAGAAGTTGCCCCATTGGTTAGATTTAGGCTCAATGGTGAACCAAGCTTTTATGTCTTCTAATTTGATGCAGTTCCCATTATAGTTTCTAAGGGCTTTGTTCACTTTAGCTTTTCTGATTTCTAGGAATCTTGAAAAGGCATTCACTAGGTCAACTTCCAAATTTAGGGTGTTTATATTTTCTAAAGAAGGGGTTTGAAGTAATTGAGTATACTCTTCAAGTGTTAGATTAATCAAGTGAGGCCCAACTCAAAAAGCTACTTCCTTAGGTTCCTAAAAGTTAGTTAGGGCTCTAATTAAATCAATCTCTATTTTCACCCTGGGAAGTCATAGACTGGGCCTAATCTTGCTGATGATAGTCTCTTGTTCCCTTGGATTGAAATATTGAAACCATTGGTCTATGATGGGCTTGGGACTGGTGGGCTTGCCAACGAACTTTTTCATGAAGTAGATAAAGTTGGATGAACTGGCTGTTTCTTAATCTGAATTACAAAAGAAAAAATATGTTATAGGATTTGCCGACTGTTATTTGCAACAAACGAAACCTATTTACAATAATTCTATGTTTACAACATATTTATAAGGGAAATCAAGGAAATTCCAAGTCATTATATATTTTATTCCCATCTTGCTTGATTATTCGTTGATTCTAGATGTCGTAAATGCATAAAGGGTGGGTTCTATAGGTCCTTAAGCTTGTGAGACCTTGTTAAATAACACTTTCATTAGTCGCATCTAGTTTAAGTAGGGATAACTTAATCAATCCCGAGCAGTAGTTACACCGTAACACCCAGAGCTTACACAATGGACCCCTCATCTTAGGGTCTTGATATGGTTTGAGTTTAACCATTTCTATCATACGTTTGTGGAAAAATAAATTCCCTCCTCCAAATAGTTAAATAAACAAAACCTACAAAATGTTAGTTATGGTACAAATAATAACAAATTAATAAATGAATAAGTAAATAAATTACACTTAGTAAGGTGATTTTTAGAGATTAATTTTAATTTTACAAAGTTAAATGGCTAACCCTCTTGAAAGTCCCTAGTGAAGTCACCAAGCTGTCGAGCCTAGTTTGTTCCTCCTGGTTATTAATAAATTAGTCTTCTTTAAACCAATCAGTATTAAATCTGACCCATTTAATATTGACCTTCGACTAGGGTTTAAAGAAAACTATTTTTTTTTTTATATCTTGAAAACACTTTAGAATCGCTATTAGATTGAAGTTAGAAAAAAAAAAAGTTAAGTTATAACCAATTGAGTGGATTGGTTATAACTTAGCTACTAGTTTAATGATAAAACTAATTTTATAAAACGGTTTTGAAACTAAAGATCTAGATTTGGGGGTTAGGATTTTAAAACCTTTATAGGTACCATTAACTTTCCAATTATAATCTTAATCTTAAAAATCACTCTTTATATCTATAAAGCAAAACCCAATTATAGGTTAATTGAATTGAATAACTTAAGTAATCTAAACTAAAAAAAGGAAAAACAAGTTTTTTTTTTTCATTTTTTACTATCGCCTCATAGGTGCCTACGTATCCGCTACTTGAGATTAGATGTACGTGGTTCTTTTGATGAAAACTTTACGTAGGTGAGTTGATTTTAACTTTTGGAAATCAGGTGAATATACATTTTAAATTGACTCAAGTTTATTTAAAAAAACACTAAAGGGTCTTAAAATTGGGTGTTTTTTTAGGGAAAATTCTAAGTATCCCTAATTTGGAAAATGGTCAATTATTTTTATTTAATTGGAAAAAGACAACTTTTCTATGTGATAAAAGGATTTTCTATATTATCATTTTTTCACTTCTTTTATTTATTATTTATTATTTCAATTTATTATAAAATAGACTAACGTATATATTTTTTTCTTTTTCCTCCTTTTTTTTCTTTTTTTTTTTACATTTACATTTACAATGAAATAAAAAATTAAAAAAAAAAAGAATACAAAAGGAACAAAAGAAACTAAACCAAATAGTAAACGAGGATCGAACTAAAGGAAGCAACACGAGCATAGGTTGGTACAGGATCTAGGTTGGGTCGGTCATGGATTCAGGTCAACTCCACAGTAGACAATGGTAGTGAATAAAGGGTGGTTTGGAGGCCAAATTGAGCAACGAAGAGATGTTTTATGCGAAACTTATTGGGGAAAATCCTAATGGTGGCAGTGCTTTGATGTTTGGTGGTGGCTTTTGGTGCTTTCGAAATTGGTAGGTGGCAGTGGTGGAGCTCGATGTCATGTAGTAACTATTGGGGGTTAGTTGTATGTTGGGTCTTAGGTTTTTAAATATCATAAGTTTGGTCGTAGCGTTAATTTTGGTCAAAAGTGGTGGTAGGTGGTGTTATGGATAGTGGAGCCATGGCAGTTAAGGTTCGATGGTAAGAGGTGCTAGTGGTCACAATACCAATTGAAGGAGGTTGCATTAGAAAGCTTGAAGCTTTGTGATGTTGCTCGTATAATTGGCTTTTCTCGACTCGCTTCAAGTACTACTTCAAGTTAAAGAGATCTTGACTATAGGTTAAGGAGAGAGAGAGAGTTAGATCATGAAGGAGTTCATGAGTGAGAGAGTTTCAACCCTTTTGGTGATTGTATGTGTCATAAGAAAAATAGAAAACCGCCATTTATACTAGTACAACACTAAATTGACTTAGAAACTCAAAAAGCAAGTGAATGTTGAATCGCGAAATTCTAGTTTTTCCTGATTTTCAAATGCCAAATTGAAGACACATTTGATTGAATCTAGACAAGAATTCGGTCAATAGTGAAACTAAGTTATACCTAGTTTGTTAATCTAACAGTAATTCAGTTGAGATAACAATAAAGGAAGGTCATTTTTGCTGTTGAAGAAGGCCGAGTAGCCTAGTTCATAGGCGAGAAATCTGGGGAAAATGAGGGAAAGGGGGAGAAAGTGAAAGGAAATGGAGAGAAAAGGGACTAATGTTGTGTCACATCAGCCGTGTCGTCCAATCCTAGCATACTACATGTCCCTACAATGATATATGGCATGCTAACAAGGGATGATGTTGATGCGTCATGCTAACTTGATACGATGTTGTGCCACATAAGCGTCATCTAATCTGAGGGCATTACGTTTTAGGACACATGGCACAGTAGACCCTTGACATGTAGCAATACCTAATGTAGTAGTGTCTTCTAGAAAAAAATAAAAAGGCTTTCCTTGCCTTTGTTGAGATTCAAAGCTAAGTTCTCCAAGTTATATCCAATGCCATGCTCATGTACTTTACTATTAGCCATTAGCCTATGCCTTATTCATATGTATGATTATGAACAAGGTCAGTCTATGTTAGATTCAAATCTAGGCCCAAACTTTACGATCCCCTCTCTACTTTTATTAAAAATTAAAAAAATTATATTTTATTAAAAATTAAAATTTATTAATTTCTAAATTCTTTAAATCCTCTATTTTTTTCAATTTTTCTTTTTTTTTTGTGACTTTTCAATTCTTTATATATTTTTCCATTTTTTTGTATTTTTTCTTGATTTCTTTGTTTTTGTATTTTTCCTAAATTCTCTATTTTTTTTTATTTTTTTTCTAGATTTCTTATTTTTAGTATTTTTCTTAATTTAGGACTATTTATCCTAGTTTAATAAAATTTTGAACAAAATAAAATAAAATAAGAAATAAAATAGATTTCTTAGAGATAAGTTAATTAACTTTCAAAATTAATAAATGAAGTTGAATTATACATAATATACATTATATTAATCAAATATATACATGTAATAATAATAAATTATCAAAATTAGGTAAAATAGTAGAAAATTAATTAAAAAAAATTGAATGGATGAGTCACTAAATAATGTGTCAACCAAGGATTAATTAGAAATGATAAATCAATACTTGATTATTTAGAGAATGATACATGACACCTAGGGAAAAGGGAGAAATAACATGTATAATTTTACTTTTTTACATGCAAAAACCCTAAAGCTTATAAATAGGACTTCAAACCCCACTTGCAATATTTTAGCCACCTAAAACACATGAACATAATTTTAGAAAATCGAAATTAATTAGAAAAAAATAAAATAAAAATAGAACAAGAAATAGGGTTGGAATTGGGTTAGGGAAATTCAATAAGTTAAACACAACTTGACTTGGAGTGGCTTAGAGGTCCAATAGAGGGTAGTCGGAGGATGTGTTTCAACAAGGTGCAACGATTCAATGGTAGCCAATTCAGGTGAACCAATTTTTCGCCCGTAAATTGTTTAATTTGCTAAAAATATCAAATATTGTCAATTAATTATGAAATTCGGTTTTCTAGGATTATTTTAGGTTTAGATTAATTTAGTAATTTTATTTTAATTAAATAATTAGTCAAAATATGGGTTCCTTAAAAAAATACCCTGTTTGGGTGAAAATTGAATAAATTTTTATAAATATTAGATAATATTGTTTCAAGCTCAATTTTTGTATATAATATTCATAATATGTATATTCAATCTTGGTAATAAGAATTTTCAAAATTAAGCATGTTTACTATTTTTTATAATTATTTTGAATAAAACTTTTAATTTTACTGAATTGTTGAGATAATTAGTTTTTGATGAAATTAAGTAGTTTATAATGATATTTGGAATTTTTATTACTTATCTCACACATTAATTTGTTTATTTTCAATAATTTTTCGTTAATTCAAGCTAAAACTACTATTTTCGTAAAAATATATAATAACCAATTTGGTGTAATTCATGATCAATAATTAAACTAAATATTTTTTTTTTTAGTTTATAGGATTTTTTATGAAATTATTTAGGCTCATATACTATTTATTGTGTATTTTCCTAGTATAAACCTATATATTAGCTTTATATATAATATAACAATTAATACTATTAAAATATTTATCAAATCTATGTCAAATGACCACATTAGGGTATATTAACGGTTATTGGGTGAGTTTGGAAAGTTTGATTTCTAAGGCTTTTAGTTCAATACTAAAGCTTACTTAAGTCAATCATGGAGTTAGAATAACATACAGTCGAGTCGTAATGAGAAAAAGATATTTTTGGACTTTGATAATATTGATAGACTTGATTCTTAAGATATCTTAATAGTATTCAAAATAATGAGCATGGCAACATAAAGTCTACTGAAATCAAATAAGGAATGAGTAAGATACGGTCAAATGAAGTTTAAAAATATGAAAATGAAAGCTTATAATAGTTTAGGTTCAACTCATACTTAATTTGAAGATTATGTTATATTTTCATAGATGTGATAAGTAAAGAAGGACCATATTGTGAAGTTTAGGATTTTGCACTCTTACTAAGTCTAGGTAAGTGGATCTAACTTATGCTTAAAATAGATATATTTTGCTACTCATAACACTGTGTGCTATTTGATGCTGTGTTGATTAAATATGGATATTTCTTGGGTGACTTGGTATGCTACTATAGTGGATACTGATGTGGTGATTTTGAATGATAGCAACTATATTCTAGTTAAATGTTATGCTGCTATGTTGGGTAAAGATTTGTGCTTACAATTGATTGTGCTAACTAAGGAAGTTGAGTGATTGCTAACTTAATCTTCTGGGTGTTCACTTAAGTTGACTCTAAGTAAGATACTAAAATTCCATTAGAGAATATTTGAAAACTACAATCAAATCACTAGGTTGAATAAAATTGAAAGACTGGTTATGTTGAGTGATATACTTGAGTTATTATTGTATATTATGGCATGGCATAAAAAGGGACCTACGGTTTAGGATTTTCAGAATGAGGCATGATCATAGAGAAAGAATGGCTTTATGAACTCAGTTTTTGAAAGCATATAAATTGCATTGCTCGAACATTGTGACTATTTTGATAGTCAAATTTGGTAGATTGTTGTGTGTAGTCAAATTTGGCAATATTGCCACTTTGATTTGGTGAACTATAATGTGTAATCTAATTTTGTAAAGTTAAGGGTCCTACTCTTAGGCAGCTTTTTGTTGCCCTTTTTGAAAATGGTAGACTATAGTATGTAGTCTAATTTAATAGGGGTCTTACTCTCACACAACTTCTTATTGCCCGTAGGTTCTTGGATGTTGTATCTAGATGCCTGGCTATATTGACTAATTGAAAGAAGATTAGAGTGCATAAGATATCAGTACCAATACATGCAACATGTATGACCATAGCATGCTGCATTACTAGCAGTAAATATTCGATTGGGCAAATGCATATGCAAAGTTGAACTTGCGAGTTACAATTGAAATGTCTCAATTGTGATATGCAATATTATCTATCATATTGTCTATATTGGATTGTTTGTTATTTACTATCACTCAGCTTCAGTAGTTGAGGAGATAAATTGTTTTATCCTTAGGTTAATTGCCTCGTGAAGGGCCCAACACTAAGGGGGGATATATATTAAGAGCATAAGTCAGAGTCAATGACTTTTGTATGAAGCCTATACTAAGTCAGAAACCCTATTATTGTAAAGATGATAAAGGAAAAAGCTAGTTTATATTTTGATGTAAATATTATGTTGTACACATAAGTTGTAACAGGATATCCAATTGAACTCTGATGTAGAAACCCCTTTATCATGTAAAAATGTTGTCTTTTGATGAATGAATAGGTTGAGTTAAGTTTTCAACAAGTATTCTTATGTAATGGTGCATTTCGTGCTAAATCGGGATGTAACAAAATTGAACCTCAATTTCTCATGCGCCTACCCATATGCAGCAAGGCAAGCCATATATTATTGACTTGAAAGTTTCAAATTCACATATGTTCGCATATAATCAAGTGTGACAACTTACATAAACTCTCACATGATTAGAGTGAGGGAAGTGAGATGAGAGATAGGAGATATTAGCAAAAGGAAAAGAGAGATGTAAGTCAAAGATGAGTGAGAGGTTAGGGAGATAGAGAAAGAGCAATAAGTGAATACCAACAAAAAAGGAAAACAAAATAAAAAGAAAAGAGGGAAGTCATTTTCAATAGGGAAGGGGTTATAGGTAGTAGTCTACATGAGTGATCATTTCATGTGTATAACTACCTAGTTGAAAATTTACAATTTAGTTAAGACATTTAGTTTCTGTGATAAGGACTTGATAAATGTGATAAAGAAAATGAGAATTGGTTTGTGAAGTTTCATGTTCAAGGCAGCTACGAAATGGGGGGAAAACTAATATACATTAGTTTTCTAACACTCGATATTAGTGTGTATTGAAGCGACCATTTTGACATTATTGAAATTGATCTATTATTAAACATGTTATCAAGTCCTAAATATGTATTATTAAAACCTTTCAATGGTTATACCTTATTTCTAGAAATTGCAAGTGTTATATTTAGAAATAAAATTATACTACCAAGTATTAAACTCATATTCAACTCGTAAAGTTTAGCGAGGTATGCAAAGGTCCTTATTTGTGATCTATATTATACCCTATAATCAAAACAACATCTAATATGCTATAATAACAATTCAAGAAGTCCATGATGGATATTTCGTATAGCAAGATATGATTAATTATATGCCCCCTTAAATATAGTTTCTATAATACTTCTAAATGAAATTTTTATATTTTACTTATTTATAACTTACTCAAGTGAGAAGTTTTATTTTATAATTTTATTATTTAGCAACCTTATATATATATATATATATATATATATATATATATATTCATAACATCCCATATTTCATAGTAGTTGAATTGTTATATAGAGACATAATATAAATGGTTTGTTTTGTTCAGCAATCACCTTTAGTTACTATTTCTATTTTGTGTAGTGCTTATATAGTTTTGTTGTACTCAATCATATCAGTACTTTGTTATTAATCAATTGACCATTATTAGTGATAATTCTATTAGTGATATGTGAGAGGAGATATTTTTGGATAATCTCATATATGGTACATATTCATGGGTTTTAATGTGGCTATATAGGCATTACAAGTTACAACTTATAGACGTATATGTATAGGTTTTTCAAAGAGTCATAATGTCAAGTGTAGTTTAAGCATAATACACTACTCATAGGTAATTATGAAAATTCTTAAAGGAAGTGATCACACTAAATAGGGCATGTAATTTAAGTGTTGTGTAGGAAATATGTGTATATATATTTGTATGCTTCAAAATATCAACATTACATGTATTTAAAAATATATTCACTTATTTTTTGAAATATTATAGTGAATAAAGACAATTATTGAATTATAATGTAATTAACTTGCATGGATAATTTAGCTTGTACATATAACATGTATTATTCTTTAATAACAAAAGCAAATACATGTATATGTATGGCATATTTGTATGTATAATTAAATTGTGCAATCTTTGTCAGTTATATAAATATATAATGCATATAACTAAAAACAATCTTTTCATATTGCTTTATCACCATTAGGGCAATTATATACATGAGAAACATATTAATATATTTTAGTAGAAAATCTTTTGAAAATACTTCTTAAATGTAGATACTTGTTTATAATTATTTCTATAAAAGTCTCTTCTTATTGTATATGAAACATCAAGCTACAATTATATGCTTCAAATAAACAATTATGCTTTTCTATCAATTAGTTTTTTTTTTTTTTGGAGTATTCAAGATTCCCATTATCAAGTACTCTTAAATTCTTTTGAACATATAATTAGAAGGATATCATTGGTTAGAGTTGTTTAACCTTTGGCTTTATTTACAAACTTTAAGGTGTCTCCTTTCACATTTTATGAGGATATATTTATATTGTTAAGTTTGATTATTATTATTATTATTTTAGAACATTTGATTGATGCCAAATAAAATCTTCTAAATAATTTTTCATTTTTCCTTTCTTCAATTCCAATTTCTATGACATGAAGTTATAATCTCACAAAAATTATTTTAGTATTGAAATGCTTTTCTAACTTGACTTATAAATTTTTAAGGAGTTCACGTACACATCCTCTAATATGTTCCCTAAGTTACCTTTTCTGTTAGTTTATTGAAACAAAATCTTACTAAAACCCCATATAGGGTCAAAGAAAGGACTACCAAGGGAGGTGTTCCAACAAGGTTATGCAGCTGGAGGGTGGCTAAAGGTGGTAAGTTTAGGTGAACTAAATTTCTAACTAAAAGATTCTTTATTTTCTAAAAATAGTAAATGATGTTAGTTAATTATGAAACTTGGTTTTCTAAAGATATTTTATGTGTAGATTAATGTAGTAATTTTATTTTAGTTAAATAATTATTGAAAATATAGGGTCTTTAAGAAATGGCTCTATTTGGACAAAAATTGAATTAAATTTTAGAAATATTAAATAATCTCCTTTCGAGTTGAATTTTTGTAAATAATATACCTAATATATATATATATATATTTAATTTCAATAACAAGAATTTTTTAAAATAATCATGTTTACTATTTATTGTAATTATTTTAGATAAAACTAGCAATTTTGTTGTTTTATTAAATTAATTGGTTTTTGAAAAAATCAAAGCATGAGCCCTATGTATTATGATTTTTCAAAATGACGTTTGGGAGACTTGAATTTTATCTTGTGATTAAATTCACTTATTTGCTTAATTTTCACTAATTTCAAGCTACAATAGTTATTTTTGGAAAAATAGATAATAGTTGGTTTAGTTTTATAGGATTTCTCGTAGAATTAGTCGAGGTCGTATACTATTTATTATGTATTTTCATATGATAGACCTATACATTAGTCTAATATATGATATAGTAATTAGTACTAGTGAGATACCCATTGAATTTGTAAAAGATTGATATTTTGGGTTCATAATTAATGTTGATCGGTTTGGGAAATATGGAATTTTAGGATTTTTTTATTTAGATTTAGAGTTTATTTGAGTTGATTATGATGTTACAATAACATATGGTCGAATCGGTAATACAAAAGGGTATTTTTATACTTTCGTTAGTATTGATTAGTCTTAATGCTTAAGATATCTTAATAGTACTCAAAACAATGATCGTGATAATATAAACTTTGTTAAGATCGAATAAGAAATGAATAAGATACGATCAAAACAAGCTTGGAAACGCAATAATGAAAGCCTACAAGAATTTGGTATCAACTCATAGTTGATTAGAGGCTCGTGTATATTTTCCTAAGTGTAATAGGTTAGGAAGGACCACATTGTGAAGCTTGGGATTTTACACTACTATTAAGCCTGAATAAGTGGATATTTCTATTTTCGTGCAAGTAGACCTATGTCTACTTGACTTGAAGTCAGTTGCATTGCGAACTATAATGATGTATTGGTTTAATTGAATACATGATTCTGTTGAATGTATGTTGACTAAGTAAAACGTGTTCTCACATATGACTGATTTATTGGTACGTATTACTATTTGGAAAACTTGGAAACCAAAAGATCTTTTAAGGAGTTCACCTAAGTGAACACTATATAAAAGAATGTATTATAAAGTTAAGAAACAAAGCTGAAGTTGAGATTGTCGAATTGTTATGAAGTGTAACTTAAGATTTGTGTTTGATATTGAGTTATTGTACTATTTACTACATTCATGGAATAGCATGAAAGGACCTATGGGTCATGAATCTAAAAGCTTAAATACTGCTAAGTTGCGTTTTGAGCACATAAAGTTGCATTACTCAGCTTAGTCTTGCCATGATGTACAATTTTAACTAAACTAACTATATATTAGATTTTCAAACCATAGTGGGTGGTTTTTTTTTTTAAGGACTTACTTTCAAGCAACTCCTTATTGCCCTAGGTTTCTAGATGTAGTATCTAGATGCTCGTATATATGGACTAATTAGATGTGAAATTGGAAAGGTGTAGGATATCGGTATCGATACATGTCATGTGAATGAGCATGGCATGAATTTCTTGCATAAATAGTTTGTATTGATAACTTAGATTATGAAATTGGATATTTTATGGTATTGATCTATGTGAATGTATGTTGTGCTCATTTTGTGTTTTGTTTTATCTACTCTCACTTAGATCACAAAGAGTTAAGGGGATACTTGCATATCCTTAGGTTATGAAGAGAATTGATTAGGCATCAACATCAAGTAGGGGAAAGTCTTTTGAGAATGCATAGAATGGAGTTGGCTACTTTTGAAGAAGTCTTACTATGTTTTGATCGTTGTTACATGACGGATTTGTACATATGAAAAAAGAAAAAAAAAAGTACTATACTTTAGGTTTGGCTAACTTTGATAGATGTACTCTTTTGTATAATAGATGTAAAGCTAAACTTTGTTGTAGTATTTTTTTATTATAAATAGAACTTTTCTTGAATGTAAACTAGTATTCCTATATGATAATACATCCTGTGCTATACCAGAATGTGACATCCTTTAGGTAGTGTCAAAGCATAAATTACAAACATAGTATTAGATGCGTATGAGGTGTATGGGGTAGCTAAGTGTTATATGAACTTAAATTTGTTTGTAGTAACTAATATAAGAAAACCAATTGTATCTATTGTGTTTGCTGCTATCTAAAGAGTGGTGTAAACATGTGCAAGTTGGGATCTTGATTCATCAACTGCTCTTAGGAGATAGATTAGGAGGAACAACAACCTCAACCAAACTAAGCTTCACCTATGTAAGTGATGTATGTAGCACAACAACTTACAACTGCTTTAGTTAAGGCCGGTAGAACAAATGGGGATAAGTTAGCTTGAAGGCCAACGTATAGTGAGACCATTTGATAGGACGAAAACTAACCCATTAGTTGCAAAAGAATGGATCAATTTGTTGGAAAAAACTTTTGAAGTACACGAGGTCAAAGATAATAGAAGGGTAGGGATTACTACTATTTTATTGGATGGACATACGAATAATTGGTAGAGAAGTAAGAAGCGGACAATGGTAGAACCCATAGATTGGAATGCTTTTAGGGATGCATTTTCGGAATAGTATTTCCCTAAATGTGTGAAGGAGAAAATGTGTGAAGAATATTATAAGTTGAGGCAAGTAGGTAAGATTATTGAAGAATATGAACAGAAGCATAATGGATTGTTGAAATTTTCCCCGGAAGCAATATAGAATGATGAATTTGACAAGTTTTGTTGGTTTAAAGCTGGACTTGATCTTTATTTTCAAGCTGAGTTGAAAAGGAAAGGCTGGTGCGATATGCTAATGTGATCAATGAGACTCGTTTGATTAAGCAAGCTTGTGACTTATGAAGGGCAATTGAAGAAATAGAAAGAAAAGGAAATTTATGGAGAGTTCTAGTTGTAGCCATAAAATGATAAGAGGAAAAAGGGACAATCAACCCCTTAACAAGAATCAAAGGCTAGGTGGAACTATGCCACTTTGTTGGAAATGTAAAGGTAAGCATCGAGCTATGTAGTGTCTGAAATTGTAAGGGAAATGTTTTAGGTGTAGAGAAGTTGGGCATATGGCTAGGCAATGTCAAAACCCAAATCCTAGAAGTATATACTAGTATAAATGTTGCCAAACAAGACATAAAGCCACTCAATGTACTGTAAATCAGCAAGCAAGACCAGACTAAAATCAAGCCAATAAGGCAAGACCTGCAAATAAAAACAACCGATCTAGAGAGGTTAGAGCCAGACCTAGAGTTCAAGGAAGGGTATATGCAATCCAGGATGAGGAAGGTAGGGGTGACAACATAGTTATAGGTACGAGTTCCAAACCCTATGATTTATAGATTTCTTCATATGATCATGTGTTGTATGTTTACTTGAACATTATAACCTAGAGTAATGATATAATTGTAACTGTAATTTTAGGATTGGTTTGCCTAGAGGATAACTATGCTTATACATTGTTTGATACGAAACCAACACACTCATATATAATCAAGGACTATGTCGATAGGAATAGACTCTTAATAGAGACTCTAAGGTATGATCTAATAATGATGACTCCTTTTAGAGGCGAATAAGTTGTGCAACAAAAGTTAAAGGGAGGTAATGTGTATATAGATCTATATAAATTACTTGCAAAATTAGTAGTATTAGATATGAAAGAATTTGATGCCATGTTGAAATGGATTGGCTAACTAAGCATTGAGCAAATGTGGACTGTGAAGGAAAGATGGTGGTATTTAAGAAGTTTGATGGAGAAAAATTTCACTTTAAAGGAAGCTTTAGAAAGGAAACCCTTCAAATAATCTTGACAAGTAAAGCTTGGAAGTTTATAAGAAATGGTAACATAGGATTTCTAGATTTAGTAGTGAATACCCAACTTTAAGAAGTGAGATTGGAAGATATACCAATAGCGTCTAAATATCTTGAGGTTTTTCCTAAGGATTTTCCTAAACTACCACCAAATAGGGAGATTAAATTTACCATAGATCTTATATTGGGTGCTGCACCTATCTATAAGACACCTTATTGAATGGCTCCTATAGAATTGGTAGAAATAAAGAAGCAACTAGAGGAGCTACTCGACAAAGGATTCATATGGCCGAGTACATCACTGTGTGCCACACCTATACTATTTGTTAAGAAGAAAGATGGAAGTCTCTAGTTGTGTATAGATTATTAAGAATTGAACAAAGTGACAATAAAGAACAAATACCCACTTCTTAAGATTGATGATTTATTCGATTAGTTGAAGGGATCCGTAGTATTCTCGAATATAAATCTACAATCTGGTTACAATCAATTGAAAATTAAGGAAGAAGATGTACATAAGAGTACCTTTAAGACTAGTTACGAGCATTATGAATTTTTAGTGATGCCGTTTGAGCTAACAAATGCTCCTACTGCATTCATGGATATGATGAATGTTGTCTTTAAAAAGTACCTAGATGAGTTTGTAGTTGTATTTATCGATGAAATCTTAATATACTCAATGAGTGAGGAGGAACATGTAGATAACTTGAGGATTGTGCTTCAGACTCTCAAAGACAACAAACTTTATGCGAAGCTAAAGAAGTGTGAGTTTTGTTTAGATCAAGTAGGGTTTCTTAGACATATAGTATCTGGTGCAAGAATAGTAGTTGACCTTGCAAAAGTAAAAGCAATAACAGAAAGGACAAGGTGAACCATTGTAACATAAGTAAGGAGTTTTTTAAGAATGGCTGGCATATAAGACTTCTCTAAAATAGCTATGCCATTGATCCAATTAACACAAAAAGGTGTTAGATTTGAATGGAATGATAAGTGTGAAGAGAGTTTTTAGGAACTTAAGACAAGATTGGTAACCACTCCAATGTTAATGATATTGGATGGATCTAGAGAGTATGCAATTTATTGTGATGCTTCTAAAAGTAGATTGGGATGTGTGCTAATGCAAAATGATAAGGTGACTGCCTATGCTTTGAGATAACTCATACTACACAAGCGAAACTACCCAACTCATGATTTGGAACTCACAGCTATAATATTTGCTTTAAAAATATGGAGGCATTACTTATATGGGGAGAAATGCAGGGTATATACTAATCATGAAAGTTTAAAGTATATCTTTACACAGAAGGAATTGAATTTGAGGCAAAGGTGATTCTTAGAATTACTGAAGGATTATGATCTTACAATTCATTATCACTTTGGGAAAGCTAATGTAGTGCCTGACACATTAAGCAAGAAGAAGTTTGGTTGTGTCGTCATACTCATTATGAATCAACAATAATTGATTGAAGAAATGGAGAAATTGAGCTTAGAAGTTATAATAAGAGAAGAAAGCAGTATGTTGGCTAATTTGAGGCTAGAACCTACATTACTTGAAAGCATCAAGAAAGCATATTGGATGAAACTCAGAGTGTGAGATATTCCTTATAGCCTAGGAATAATAAGATGTACAAGGATTTGAAGTAGAAGTTTTGGTGGATAGGGACAAAAGGAGATGTAGATCGCCTTGTATGACCTACCAAAAGATAAAGGCTGAACATCAAAGACTAGGAAGATTGTGACAACCTTTACCTATACTTGAGTGGAAATGGGAGCATATAATAATAGATTTTGTGAGTGGTTTACTAAGGATAAGGAGACAACACAACATGATATAGGTTATAGTAGATAGACTCATGAAATCAATACATTTCTTAACCATAAGGCAAATGGTGACATTCTCTCAACTAGCAGAAGTTTACATCAAGGAGATAGTTTATTTGCATGGTGTTTCGATATTGATAATATCTAACTATGATTCTCATTTTATGTCTCGATTTTGGTAAACCTTATAAGTAGAAATGGGAACTAAGTTGAACTTTACTACAACTTATCATCCATAAAGTGATAGGCAATCGAAGCAAACAATCCAAACTCTAGAGGATATTCTAAGAGCATATGTTATGGATTTTAAGGGTAGTTGAGATGACCATTTTCCATTAATAAAATTTTCTTATAATAATAGCTATCATAGTACCATCTAAATGGCTCCTTTTGAATCATTGTATGAATGTAAATGTAGATATCTTGTATATTGGGATGAAGTAAGGAATAAATAAGTCATTGGACCGTCAATGTTATAAGATCTAAAGGAAAAGATACACACAATAAGGGAACGAATACAAATAGCCTAGATCCATCAGGAAAGTCACGCGGATATTAGAAGAAAGCCGTTAGAATTCTAAGTAAGTTATTAGGTATTTTTGAAGATATCACCAATGAAGGGTGTAAGGCAATTTGGTATTAAGGGAAAGTTAAGTCCTCAATATATTAAGCCATAGCAAATTAAGAAAAGAATTGGGAAAGTTGCCTAAGAACTTAAATTACCTAATGAGATGGCAGGAATTTATAATGTATTTCATGTTTCAAATTGGAGGAAATTTGTAGGTGATCCCACAAAGATACTAGATGTACCTCCAATTGAATTAAAGGAAAACCTTACATATGTAAAGCATCTAATTCGTATTTTGGATACTAAGGGTTAGAGATTGAGAAAACAAGACATTGAGTATATGAAAGTCTTGTGGAGTTGAGACACCACTAGGGAAGCTACATGAGAATCTACTGAGTCGATAAGAGCCCAATACCCTAAACTGTTGACACAAAGTTAGCAATGCTGTCATTGGTTATTCTTTTCCTAGAATAAAGTTAGGAACTTATATTTTCTTGACTCGTAGTTAAGTTTTGAAGATTAAACTTTTTATAAGGGGGTAGGATGTAATACCCTAGGATTTTTAGCACATACGATAACTCTAAGATTTGAGTCTCTAAATTTATGGTACCGAGTTATATTATCCATTTTAGTTTAAACTTCATAGTTAGGTTAGAAAAGTTAGAAAAAGGAATTCAAGTAAAGTCAATATCTTGAAACAAGCTATATAAAAAGATTAATTTAAGGAAAATGTCAATTTATTGATAAAGTCGATAAATACTGAAAACTTGAAATTCAACCATTTTAAATATAGCGAGATATTAGAGATAAGTTATTTAACGTATAAAAATAATAAATAAAATCGAATTATATATAATATACATATATTATATGTGATATATATTATAAGTATTAAATACATAAATATATTAATAATAAATTATTAAAACAATGGAAAATTAATAAGAAAAATGAATGGATGAGTCATTTAATGATGTGGCAATCTAGGATCAATTGGAAATGATGAGTTAAAAGTTAAAATATAAGAAATTGACACCTCATGCTTGAAAAAACAATAAAAATGACATGTGTATGCCATATGTCTTATTTTTATACACATGTCATTTTTGTTAAATATAATCCATTTGGAAATTATAAATAAGGCATGCACACATCAAAAACAACATTTTTGACTTTTAAAAACACAAGAAAATTTAGCAAAAAATTAGAAAAAATAAGAAAAATAGAGCATGGATCTAATTTAGGCCAGTTTAGTGGGTTGTAGGAGTTCTATGGTGGTGGTGACCATTTAGGGTTAAAGAGAGGACCACAAGGAGAGGTGTTATAATAAGTTTGGGTGGCCGAAGGTGGCAAGTTTAGGTGAATCAAATTTCTAATCAAAAGTTACTTTATTTTCTAAAAATAGCAAATGATGTTAGTTAATTATGAACATTGGTTTTCTATAGTTATTTTATGTATAGATTAATGTAGTAATTTTATTTTAGTTAAATATTTATTAAAAAGATAAGATCCTTAAGAAATGGCTCTATTTCGATGAAAATTGGATTAAATTTTAGAAATATTATATAATGTCCTTTCAAGTTGAATTTTTGTACATAATATACCTAATCTATATATTTAATTGTAGTAACAAGAATTTTTTAATATAAGCATGTTTACTATTTATTGTAATTATCTTGGATAAAACTAGCAATTTTGTTGTTTTATTGAATTAATTGGTTTTTGACAAAATCAAAGCCTGAGCCTTATGTATTATGATTTTTCATAATAATGTTTGGGAGACTTGAATTTTATCTTCTGATTAAATTCACTTATTTACTTAATTTTTAGTAATATTGAGCTAAAATCACTATTTTTGGAAAAATGGATAATAGCTGGTTTAGTGTAATTCATGGTCAATAATTAAACTATATATTTTTGTGAGTCTATGAGATTTCTCATAGAATTAATCGAGGTCATATACTATTTATTATGTATTTTCATATTATAGACCAATACATTAGTCTAATATATGATATAGTAATTAGTATTAGTGAGATACTTATTGAATTTGTGAAAGATTGATATTTTGGGTACATAATTGATGCTTCTGGATTTGGAAAATATGGAATTTTAAGATTTTTTTAATTTAGATTTAGAGTTTATTTGAGTCAATTACGAAATTATAATAACATACAGTCAAATCGGTAATACGAAAGGGTATTTTTAGACTTTTGACAATATTGATTAGTTTTAATTCTTAAGATATCTTAATAATACTCAAAATAATTATAGTAATGATATATAGTTTGTTAAGATTGAATAAGAAATGAATAAGATATGATCAGAACAAGCTTAGAAACCCAATAATGAAAGCCTATAGAATTTAGTATTGACCCATAATTGACTTAAGGTCTTTGTGTATTGTTCTAGGTGTGATAGGTCAGGAAGAACAATATCGTGAAGCTTAGGATTTTACATTACTGTCCAACTAAGGTAAGTGAATATTTCTGTTTTCATGCAAGTATACCTATGTCGACTTAACTTGGAGTTAGTTGTGTCGTGAATTGTAATGATGTGTTGGTTTGATTGAATATATAATTCTGTTGAATGTGTGTTGACTAAGTGAAATGTGTTCTCATTATAACTAATTCATTGATGCGTATTATTGTTTAGAAAACTTGGAAATAGAATGGTCTTTTAAGGTGTTTACCTAAGTGAACCCTATGTGAAAGAATGTATTATAAAATTAAGAAACAAAGCTGAAGTTGAGATAGTCGAATTGTTCTAAAGTGGAACTTGAGATTCATGCTTGAAACTTATTATACTATACACTGCATTCATGGTATGATACAAAAGGACCTATAGGTCATGTTTTTGAAAGCTTGAACATTGCTAAGTTGGGTTTTGAGTATATAAAGTTGTATTGCTCAATTTACTCTAGCTACGATGTGCAGTTTTAGCTAAACTGACTATATATTAGATTTTCACACACACGCGCGTGCGCGTACACATACGCATGCTCGCACGCATGTACGCGCATATGCATACGCATACACACACATGTACACATGTACACACATACACCTACACACATACATATACATACACATATACACACGCGGACGCAAGCATGCACGCATGTACCTCCTTATTTTGTTATGTGAGAAAGGTCTTGTTACATAACAAATTCATTTCTCAAGCTCTTAATAATTTTATTTTCATAGTCTCTAAGCCATACCCTACATTTGACATACGATAAAGGTAACTCATTACCTTAGGATCACTGTAGTTGATTGAAGACCAGGGTTTCAAAAAAAATACATCTCAACTATTAAGATAAGAATGTAGTAAATGAAAATAATTCATCGTGAAATGATACTTCATTCTTTTGATACTATATATTTTTAATAATTTTTCTAAAAAAATGTTAGATTTGTTTGAAGAAATAAATAAATAATACTAAAGTTGCTACCAAGTTAAATTATATGTTATGCTAGAGAACTACATGTTGGACTAAAAGTAAGTTCAAATTCAACTAGCAATGCTAGGAGACTATTGGTTTGAGTTTGACATCTAAATAATGACATAAATTAAGTAGCATTAGATATATTTGACAAACTTCACCTAAAACACTACAAATCACAAGTTTACTCAATTTAATTTGCCAAGAGGGAGTGTGGGGATGAGAAACAATTTTAAATTGGAAAATACACTAAAGTATACAACATATGGCCATTGGACTTGAATTCTAACTTATGGCAAATGAAGAAGTTGGCAACAAATTCTCCATCAATTTTCATTAATTGGTTGGGAAAGAAAATTATAGCAGCTTTGGAAGAAAGTATCATGCATCCTAAAATGAGAGTTTTTTAAAATATTGATATGATATCTTAAGGAACTTTAGAAGCAACTTGCCAATAAACTGGACCATTTGCAAATTGTATTCACCTACTTCCTCATCTATGATGTATTATTTGAACGTTAAAATGGAGGAACTTATGGAAAATGTTTGGGAACTTCAAATATTACTTTCTTTCGCTGAGATGGAACTACTGAAAAATACAATATATGTATACATAAATTCAAATCAAGATTTAATATATATATATATATGAGATTATGGCATGTTCATCAAAAGTAAGAGAACTATTTGTGTACTTGGAATTAGAGAAAGATGAATCTTGTAGCAATATTTTTTCTACATAGAATTGTAAGCAATATGAAAGAAGACTACTCTCTTCTTGATAGGAAATTAGGTTAGGCTTAAAACTATTTAATGGGACGTTAATTTTTATATCCTTATCATATGAGAGTAGGAACCTTTCATTAGGCAATAAAGTGAATAACCCTACCGTTATAAGCTATCCACATTAAAAGCCCAATTACAATGTTCATATTGGTCAAGTGCTATAATAAAATAATATTTCTATAATTGATTTACTAATAATTGAAAAGGATATATTCTAAATAATTGCATAATGTTAATCCACATAATTAAAGAATTTAACATTCTCCTACTTAGATAGCATTAGTCAATTATCGAACATATATGAATTATTAGGATGAGAATATCAATTACAGTCAAAGCATACATGAACTGATAATTTAAGCAATATAAGGCTTAATGTTGCAAATATAATATCTAATAGGGACATATATATCATACATATTAACATGCTCATATTTCACACAAAAGAACAATAGACAATAGAAACCCAGTTAAATGATATAAATATTCCATCTCAAAGAATGCTCCAAGCATTTCAATAATGCTACGTGATGCTACCAGAGATATGATAATAAAGGCGACGTCATCTCATACATATTCCATAATAATCAATAATATATAATTTCAAACTCCCATTGACCCAAATTTCGAGACTTAACCAAACCATATTAGATTATAGTTCTAAAAAACTTCAATATTTAGGCCTTTAGTTAGTAGATTTACTAACATATTCTCTATAACAAGATGCTCAATTTAACTTTAACACTCCATAATTTTCTCTAATAAGTAGATATTTTATATCAAAATACTTTGAGCAAAAAGAGCTTTTATTGTTTAGAGAGACACACAATAGTGGTATTGTCGCATTATATCACTAGTAGGCTAAATATACTTTCAACAATGTAAAAGTTAGAAAACCACATGATTTGACAAGTAGCCTCATAACAAGCAATATACTCTAATTTGATGGGAGAAGTAGCCATAAGTTTTTATTTGACACTTTCTACAAAATAACTCCACTTATTATCATAAAAATAAAGTTAGAAGGAGATTTTTGGTCGTTAGAACAACATACAAAATCATAATCATAATACCTAATGACCCAAAGTTGATCAAACTTCCTATAGGTCAACATATAACACTCGGTGCATTGTAAATATCTAATGATCTTTCCATGTCTTTCTAATGACCGAACCTTAGATTACTCAAGTATATCCCTAAAGTATTAATATACCAATAGCAAAAGCATATGGGAACTTCTTCAATTTTTTTTTTTTAATGTTTTGAGGAAATTAAAATTTAGGGAGCTTATTACCCTTTTGAATAGGTATAGCACATGGGAGCAAGAATGTATGTTATATTGCTTAAGGACTTTTTCAATATATCCTCTTTAAGACATGCCAAGAATATCACATTACCTATCATGATAAATTTGGATGCTTAGAACAATTGAAGCATCACCAATGCCTATGTTAAAGTGGCTATTCAAAATCTATTTTGTCTCTACTATAAATTTAACACAGCTACTAGCAAGAAATATATCATCAGAATATAAAACAAAAATTCTAAAATTTCGTTCACTTTCCTTTAGTCCTCAAAGTTGGTCCCATTTTGATAAAAGTTAATTGTATATGCAAAGAGGTTGGCATCAAGTCAACAAAAGAAACATTTAATATGCACCTTGCTATCTGCAATTAGAGAATTTAAATGATAGCTAAAGATGCTCTTAATGTAATTTTTTTATTGTGACCTTGTCTAAGTGTCCTAAAGCACAATAAATGAGAAATGTAATGATACAATATACAAATCTCATGTCATCAAAATTTCAATACCAATAAGGTATAATTATTATTAATGTAATATAAATTACAATTAAAAGAAATTGAATTTTATTTAATTTACACGATTGCATCATTGTACCTACGATAGGTGAGCTAACAATTATACAAAATGTTAGCAATCATGCCTAATAGAATATGATAACTTATGTCATGCATAATAGGTTATTGAATTAGATTAATTCCATAAGCATAGCATGGATAATCAAGAAAACAATAAGGAAGAATATGGGGATCATGCTAATTCATAAGCTTAGGAAGTACCAAATAAGATTTTTATTTTAGTAGATATTATTGAATAGCAATCCTCCAAAAGTTTTATAAGAAATAAAAAAATCAATAAGGATTTTTCTTACTTTTGGTACTAAAAAATTTTAATGAATTCAACAAAGTTCATGAATACAATCTAAAATGATTTTCTATTCTTAAAAGAAAGGATTTTATTACAAGACTCAATATACTATGTCATATTTTTACTTCTTGTATTTAAAACTTTTCAAAGTCTTAATGGTAGCAATATTTATTGTTCATATCAAAATTAGCTATAAATGATGATAAGAATGCAAAAGATTAATAAATTAGGTAAATAATTAATTTTCCATTAAAGGAAAACTCAAATGGTTTTGATTATTTATGGGTTTAGTACATCACTTACAAATCCCTTTAGGCAAAAATGCAATATGCGTTAGGATTTCATTACGTAAAGCAAACCAATAAGATGAACAAACTTTTGAAAATGTCTCCTCTTAGAGATAAATTTTTTAGACTCATATATCTTTACTTAATGCTTTACTTTGTTCCAATATATATATATGAAATAAGTTAAAATAAAGTCATGATATAAATCATAAGATGATTATATAAGTTCAAATAAATAGATCACTTTAGTGGCATCTACCCAAATAAAGTTTGCCTAAATCAATATAGTGTATTTAATCATATATATACTTGAAATATAATCACACGTGGTGCTCTAATATATATGCACTCTCAAATTTAATTGTATTCTTACCACAATTTTAAGTTTCACATGTAAAATACAATATTCACAAAATTACAAGCAAATCGAAATTGATACTGCTTAATCCGTATTAATAAGAAAAATTATTTATAGCTATTAATATTAAAACTAATATGCTCATAAAATTTAAAAGGAAATACAGATACAAATTAGTAAGTAAATAATTATACTGCTACCGATGTATAGATTAATAGATTCCTTATGATATCATACAAATTACTTCATGATCAAACATGTTAAAGAATTTTTCAATATGTACTTATTGGTATGTATTCACAAATCAATTTACTTAAAACTTAAAATCACATTAATTCACGTCACTAGGGCATTATGTTATGCTAGTTTCCATGAATACGATATTTGTTGTTCATTTTCTTTATTACTGTTATTAAATTAATAGAACAACAATATACTTAAGGTGCTCTTTACGAGGAAAAGAATACCGCGTCTCTTGCATCGCATTGAAAAAGAAAAGAACTCCTCCATTGAAATATCAGTAACTAAAGGATGAACTCACTATATCAAAATATATTGTAAAAAATCATCTCTTTTTTAATCATGAATCATGCAATCAAACCCTCCATGTAGGGAGGTAAACCAAGGAGGAAGGTCGCATTAAATACCAAAACTAAAAGATGGTTTATATATATATATTTATTTGATATGTACTAGCACATGAGAATAGTTTTGATAAAAGGATAAGGTAGGACTATGTTGTCTACCATAAACGATGCAGGTACTTCCTAAAAAAATCATGGCAAAATAAGATGATTGAATAGAAAATTTCAAGAAAATTGAAAAGAAAAGAACAAGTAGAAGAGCAATTGGACGAGATAAGTCATATCTTATAAAGAAGAGATAAAACTCTACCAATCAAAATTATTTATCACCCAATTATTCTAATTTTAAGACAAATAGACATGGGGAGGAAAAAAGAACACAAATCACGTGCGAATCTCAATAAAATCTCCTTCATTGAATATTTCATGCATATTCATATAATATCAAACTGAATAACTTGATATGACAATACTAATTTCATTTTATCAAGAGAAAATTATAAAAGAAGATACAAGTCTTCTCTCAATTTTTTAAAATACTGATATGATATCTTAAGAAACTCTAGAAGTAACTCACTAATAAACCATTTGGGAATTGTATTCACCTGCTCCTCAACTATGATGTATTATTTGAAGGTTAAAACACCGGAACTTATGGACAATATTTGGGAACTTGAATTATTACTTTCTTTTGTCAAGATGGAACTTCGAATTGTCGACTAAATCAGTTTTATAATGAACAAGATATATGCATCTAGCTTGTAGTTTTTATTTTCTTTTCTACTAAATATTTCATAGATAGAGAAGAGGAGAATTGAATTTGTGTCATCCTTAATAAAGAACAATATTCATGCTAACTCGATTGCAAGGTCTCATTTATAATTTTCTGTATTACTCTCTTTGATAGAGTGTTATTGTATCTATTTTATAGGTTAATTTTGCAATACTTTTATATATTTTTGTATGATTTGAGTAGAATTTGGAGTTTATTTTTGTTTTATTTTATTTTTACGCTTTGGAGAGAATTTTTATGGAAAGTTAAGTATTTGAAGAGAACACGACATGTTGAGGCCATGTTATAGGCTGTGCTGGTATTGTAAAGGTGACCATGCTATCTTGAGTCAAAATTTATTTGTGTTGATATTGCAAACACCTTAATACGCTGTGTTGGGACTGCATTTGATGCCATGTTGAGGTCGTATTATGACACTTTATGGGACAATTGAAGTTACGAGAACAAAAAGTTACACGATTAATTAACAAAGCCATGTTTAGGACCATATTATTATTAAAAACTTAAAGCAATATTTCATGTACTATAAATAAAAAAGGCCTTATATAAACTATAAACATAACACTCTGTACTCATTATTCATTCGTAAGAGATTAGAGCTAGGTTTCTATACTTTTCTTCTTCTCTTTTGTTTATATCTTTTCAATATTTTAGATTAATCTTTTTATTATTCAATTATTATTTACCTTGGACTTCTATATGATTAGCTTCTTTTTTTTTTTATGCATCAATCTTAGGTTGTGATCTAATTACATCTTCTTCTATTGCTTTGAATAAATATTGCCAGCATATTGATTCATTATTATGTCTCACATATGGAGATTGAGAGATGATATATCTAAATAGATCTAGTGCAATTAGAAAGAAACATAATAGAAGTATTCACATATCATTATTGCAATTTTGGGATCCTTAATTGAAAAGAGATTTCAATTAATTATCCTAAGGTTAGGTATCAATATGCTAGAGAGAGATATTAGTATATTTTTGGAAATTTCACAATCTAGTCAACTAGGATGAGATTAACGAATTGCATAGATGTTCTATGGGATTCAATAATTAGATATTAGGATAATGCATTTGTAGTAAATTTTAATTATTGTTTATTTTATTAGTTTGTAAGTTGTTTTACATTAATTAAATTAATTTATTTTAGTTTAATTTAGATTATATAGTTTTCATAATTAATGGAATTTGTTGATTAAATGATAGATAAGGGGTAAAGTACTAGTAATTACTTTATTGATCCCTAAGTGATTGACATTTGAACTCATATCCGCTATATTATAAAGTAATATATACATTTGTCTCCAATCAATTTTTTTGGTGCCATTATTGATGACTATGATATTAGGAACACCTTGGCACTATTATTCTAACTATCATTAAAAAATTGAGAAAAAAAAGAAAAAAAATCAAAACAAGAAGAAGAAAGAGAAAAAATTCCTCCTTTTTTATTTAGGTTGCTTTTATTTTAATATTTATTAATTTTGTTTGTTCTCTTACAATTTTACATTTTAATTGTTTTCTTTCTTACGTTTGCATATTTTATTTTACTACCTTTGAAGTTGGGTTGAGGATTTTCAATTTATTGATTTGAATTGACTTGATTATTTAAATTGATACAAAGTAAGGTTGATAAAATCAAGGAGATAGCTATTGGAGTGATTCCACCAATACTTATGTGCAACTTATAACCATAGATTTTGGGGACGTGCATATGTATTGTAGAATTTTTACTATTCCTACAAATATCTCAACTCATATTTTATTGGTAAAACATCAATACCCCATATACACATTACTCTAGTTTCTAGGAGGAATAACTGAGAGAGAGATCTCTAGAGGTCACTCTTACGAATCACCTAGAAAATATACTACCAATGATCCCTATACATTCATTGAGCCAATTTATGCCCCAACCACTTTGCCACTTAAGATATTGGTAGATATGCGATTAAGAAAATCTATTGTTAAATTGGCTAGTGAACATTGGGAGAAATTTGAAACCTTTGATCTTAATAGTTTTCCCTTATTACAACCCTCAACCGCCTTATTATACTATCCCAAGTCTTTAGAGAATGAACGTTTGATTACTTTTTAAGTAATAGAGGGGGTGAGTTGGTGGTTGAAGGAGAAAAGGTGTTGGAAGTTAAGGAGGATCCTATCAACTAAGAATGTGAAACTTAGTGCTCCGATAGTGAGAAGGAATTAAAGGAAATCTTAGATGTAATCTTTAGTTCCCAAGATCTAAATGTGCTTCATACAATTAGTGCGGAGTATGAGAATCTCTTAATCCTAGTTGATGACATTAAAGAAGTTGACAATCAAGTAAATGCAATTGAAGTAATACCCTCTTTATTTTCTGATGATGAGTCTATTGTAGAGGAGTAAAGCTTAAATGGGATTGCTAAGAACCTCAATGATATGCTGTTGAGTTTGAGCAGACACCTATTATAAATACTTCTCCAATTGCTAAACGCACTAGGCAACCATGAGTGATTTCAAGAAAACTAAGGTAAGGCGTTGTGGTTATAAGTTGAGAAAAGAGTTTTCCCCATCTTCTTTAGTATTGTGGGAATGGACATGTTCTCATGATACCCTAGTGGAGGAAACCTAAGACTTTAATTTTCAGTATCTTGTTTATTTTTTTTTCACTTGGTTCTCATTTCATTGCATTTAATTTATTGGGAAATTATAAAAATCACTCACTTGCATTCTTTTTGAATTTGGTAGCTTGCATCTGATTTTTGAGGTTTTAAGTTGCTTTATTTTTATGGTGTAGTCTATTGCTTATAGTGTCATTATGCATTACGCATGTTGAAAAAACAAAGGAAAGAAAAGAAAGAGCCAAAGTTGCAAAAGCTGAGGGAAAGACAACCCTCTGACATGATTATGTCTATAGTGTCAAAATCTTGATTCAATTTCTACGATTCTACGATTTTATGAGCCATTTGCTAGTTAAAACCCATATAAATTTTTTTTTGAGCAAAATCTAGTAAAATCCTAATTTGAATCTTTAAAATCAATAGAATCCTGATTTTATTGATTCTACATAATTGGATAGAAATATATGATACTTTGGTCTGATAGGCTTTAGACAAGCCCATTATTTTTGCAACATAACAAGGCCATTATTCTTAGCTCCTTATTTATATTTTAGCTTAGGAAATCACGCTTTTAGCTTTCCCTTCATCTTTCATTTCAATGATACAACCACAACTTCATGATATTGATTTTGTCAAAGATGAAGTATGGATTGGTTCTTTAAAGGACATAGAATATATGGATATAATTGGAAGCACTACTAAGAAGGACGTTGGTGATGATGATGATGATAATGAGAGAGATAGTAGTTTTGATAATGATTTATATTAATTTTGTATTTCTATTGATGTTCTATGGATTTGCATAATGATTTATCATTTATGCTTACTCTTATTTGTATTAAACTCATGTCATGACTAGAATTTACGATGGATTTTTTTTATTTGTACCGTACATTTTAATATTTCTATTGACTATTGTATGCATATTTATAATCTATAAAAAGAAAATTTATATTGATTGTAGAATCTTATGATTCTACGATATGATTCCACTAAAAATCAAGCAATTTTAGGTAAAATTCCGATTTTGACAACTATCATCATGTCATAGCCATGTTGAAATGGACATTTTTCAAATGTAACATGACCCCTAAACATGGGCATATCTGGGATCATGTTGAAGTTAACAAGGAACATCATTTTTTCTAAAAGGAACTCAACATCTAACCATAAGGAACATGACCTCTCAATATGGTCATCTTGAGGGTCCTATAAGGTAAGTTCAAAAAAGAGGGAGAAAAAAAGATTTGAGACATACACAGGCTCTTGACATGCCTATGCTTAGCCTATGTTCGACCCTCTTTGAAAAAAAAAAGAACCTTGCTTCTTTTTTCTGTTTCTTTCTCTTTATATATCTTCCCTAACATGATGTGCACATTTTGTCTTTCTATTCCATTATCTTTTTGCATGTGTATCTTTAAGAATTAGGTACTTAATTCTTTCCCTCTTTTCCTTGCCTTTGTGTTTCATGCTTTATTTGCCCTCTTTTTCATATTTACTTTGGCTTGTAACTAAAAAGCAAATGTAGACCTTGGCATTATATGGGTGTATGTTTTTTTTTTTTTATTGATTTATTGCTTGCATCCATAAGTAGTTATACATTTTGTTGGACATTGGAGTAGTGATTCATAACTTTATGATAGCATGTTTATTTTGAGTTTCATAGTCTTAGTATTTCTAATGAATTTTTACACTCTTTGAGTGTTTTTGTGTGTCTTTTGGTAATGTGAGCATGCTAATTTACTAATTGACTATTCCATAGTAACTCAGTAAAGCACCCAAAGTCATTAAAAATGATTCAATTTGAAAAGGAATTATGGATCAAAATTTAAAGCTTTGAATCTAAATGCAAATAAAAAACAAGATATGAAGGAGTTGGTAAAGTTTTGTTTAACAAAAAGTGCAAACACGAGTGGATGGTAAAATTTTATTTTTTGAAAAAGTAAACACGAGTGGAAGTTCAAGTGATTTTGTAGATCCAATTTTAAAAACAGTATCTTGAATTGACCTATGTGGTATTTTATCTACCGGTAATAAAATCCCCTACTCACAAATTTTAAATTGAAATATTTACCTCGTAAACTATATAGTCCATAATATGCCATCCATCACAAGTCACGCGGCCCCAAACTATTCCACCAGCCTATTATTTTCGATTCCATCTACCATTTTAATAGGATCGATTTTGTCATTTATCTCACTGTTTATTTATATATTTTAAAATCTAAATTATTAAATTTAAAATTTATTTCAATAATTTAGATTTAAATAAATACAAATCAAAAGTGAGATGAATAACAATATCGATCTTATAAAAAATAAGAATGAGACCATAGAAAAATTTATATATATATATATATATATATATATGCTTATATCTCGAATTTGCTATGAAAACAACTTGCAATGAAGTGGCAAAAGGGATACTTATTTGCTTTTTTTGACAACAATTTAAGCCTTTCAGTAAACCCTAACCCCCGAATCCAATCCACGTAATCTTAGCATCGATCTAATTTAAGGTACACTTTGGGATTTCCTAAGATGGAAGGATGTATATGGACGATATTAAGACAATGATCAACTACAGAATACGTCCTCTCATCATCAATATGTCCGGTCTCCACTCCTTCCTAGCTTAGCCCCCTCGGTTAGACTCTACGAGCTTTTTTCCTTTTTCTGACTTTGTTCTTTTGGTTTACTGATTTAGTTTTGACGAATGTTGTTGTTTATAGGTTATAAATCGAACACTTTTGCTTGTTATTGTCAATTTGTTATATATTGAAAGAGATAGGCTGATCAAGACTTTATCTAATTCATGTCTGACTGATTGCATGCTATCGTGCATTAATTGAAAAGCAAAAAGTCGTGTATTACTGTTAATTTTTTAAAATTTGGTTTTGTCGTACAATATAAAATTGGTTTGCTTTTGGAAGGAACTCTGCAGTTAGATTATCTTATATTTTCTGTTTGCTAAGAAAATTTGATTGTTTGTGAATGTTGTACAATATTGCAATTTCATAGCGGTGAGATGTAAAGTTAGGACTCTGGACATATGGTAATAGTGTTGTTTGGCTCCAGTGTTTCTATTTGGGGATGGGGATCTTCGATGTGTTTCCCTTTCTGATGTATTGATGGTTTGTCTTGTGATTTTAGTTTCATTTAGAATGTTTAATTTCAACTGAACAAAAGCGAGGTTATTCTGTGCACCTTATAGACTAATTATCCATTTTTCTTCTTTCCAAATAAAAAATGTCCGGTCTGTAACATTACATTAGCATTCAATATTTCTCCCTTAGTTTTTTACTCTGTACTTGAGAAAGCTACAGACTTGTGGATTTGAAGGAGCTTTTGTTTCACGCCGTGCCACACCCTATGAACTTCTATCCAAATTCATTGGCTCCATGGCCAGTGTTGAAAGCATCCTTACCAAGTGCACCGTATACTCTGTTTTCTACCATTATTTATCATGCTAGTCTCCGTGACTTATTATTTATCATGTCAGTTTTATGACTTTATGAAGCAAATCATGAAGTAGTCATTACCCTGATCCTCTAAATTTCATTTTCAAACTTCAATTTTAATTTTACCTTCCTTTCTTTTGAAAGTAAGTTGTGCCATCCCGCTTAGAGATGCTGTGCCTTCCCTAAGTGTGCCTTTTAAACCCTAAGGGTTTTGAGTTTATTAGAAAGCCAGACAAGAGAGAGATTCAATAGATAGTCCTTAGAATCTTGTAGAAAAATATAGATAAAAAACATAAATAAGATAACCAAATCCTAAATAATAAGATTGGAAACCCTAAAGTAAGTTTGACCCTAAAACCCTAATTATATGTATAAAACCCTAGAAAAAAAAATCTTAATACACGAGAAACCCTAAAATGACTAAAAGACCCTAATAAATTCCTTAAAACCCTAAAGTGATGAGAAAAACTAAGTTGTGTAGTGAAAATTATTTGTTAAATACAAAACAAGTACTTCGATCACCTAAAACCCTAATTACTAAACATGTATGCAAACCAATAACTGCAAATGGACCCACAACCCTAAGGAAATCCTAGGTGTACATGTGGGGTATGAAAAGGAATTAAAAAATATTAAATGTAACAAAGACTTAGAATTTTCCTAGTCATGCTTAATGTGCTTAATTCGCTTAATTGTGGTTAATCGCCCTTTCACCCCATAAACCCTAACCAACCTTTGTTAAATCTTAATTAACAACAAGATAATCACAATTAATGATAAAGGATAAAGGGATTAGTTAGTGGGATTAAGGACAAATGTCTTTTAGAGGACAAGATTATGCTAAAAAGAGTAAAAAGTACATGTAGGTACATGGTACAAGTGACGACCATGTACCATGCACTCAAAAGGACATAACTTTGTCCACCATTCCCCTTGTAAATTCACATCGACCATCACATAGATACACACACCCCTTCATTCGCTCTTCATTTTACTCTCATTTTATTACTCTCTAATCACTCTCAAAAACCACTCCAAATCCTCACTCAAAATACACCTCTTGGCCACTCCCTTGTACCACTATTGCCAGCCATTCCACCACGACCACTATGCCATTAAATCATTAACCACCAAGCCTCACTCCACCCACTCTCATTCCCCAAATTAGCCAACATACACACACATACCCTACTTCCCTCACTAAGCTTACGAAACATAGACACAAGGAAGACCATCACAACTTCACTCTAATAAGCTAACTAGTCTTCTTTTCCTTGGTTTTTCAATTAGAATCATGTAAGATTTAAGCACTGCACACACATACTTATAAACATACATGTTTTAGAGCTTTAAGATAGAAACATGGATGGTTAGTTTACGGAAATGTACATATTACACTTAGAAGTTCAAGTATCATCACCAATACGTCATAGAGATTAGTGGTTTGTAAGTTTTATTGAAAAATCAACAAGGAAAGTCCATGAACCCATGTACAAATAAGCATGCCACCACCTTTATTGTGGATTTCCAAAACTAATTTCGTCATATTTGATAGACAATTGACTTACACTAAGTAAAAACATGTTTTAAATTGAAGAAACGTAGTAAGATGAATAATATGTGGAAAATGTGATGGAGGCCCTAAAAACACCACCATGACTGCTACTTGAAGGATATGTTAAGGTTTGCAAATTTTGATTTATTAGCTTAATAACATGATTAATTAGCGTTAAGTATGATTTAGGGTACAATTAATCAAGTTAAGTAGAATAATAATAAGAACTTGTTAAATTGGACTAAACTTAAAGTATAAAGTGGGCTTTGGCCCAAAATGGTGAATAAAATTGGGCTTAGAGCCCTAAAGTGCAAACTAAGATAAAAAAGAATTAGAATTTAAGCCTTACAAAGTAGTGACCAGATTTGAACAAAAACATAAAAAGCTCATTAATTAAAATATAAAAAGACCATTAAGTCCCAAGACCCATTTAAGACATCCTCTTTAGGCCTCTTAACAAGTTAAGGCTCTAAACGAGTGAAGAGAGCCCATTTAGGCCCACTAGAGTGATAATAAGATCCAAACTAAAAGCTATTGAATTTGGGCAAAAAATTTATCCTTAAAACACTTAAATAAAAGCCCAAGAAGTCAAGTGTAAGCCTCAATACCCAAAACTAGGCCTAAATCCTAAAATGGTCAAATTAATTCATTGACTAATGAACTAATTGACCTAAACCAAAATCCTATAAGCCTAAATACCTAAAAAGGACTTCACCAAATGAAAGAATACTCAAAAACGATGAAAAACGACTATAAGATCGTTAAAAACGAACTTAAAATGAAAAATTTATGGTCAGAATACAAAAACAGCAAAAGCGAAAAATTTAAGATCGAAAGAGTTAACTAAGTATTCTAGGTTGACTATAATCTTTAAGTGAGATGGACCCAAAGATCAACTCAACTGAGTATTATTAGGATTGCTAGACACCATGGCTAAGTGAATATACAGACCCCTGACTTATCTTGTATTAGTTATAGTGTATAGCACTAATTAATTATATGTATGAAATGGACATGCTTAGAGATCGGGATATTAGTATGTGCTTGTATTGGTTATACTTGCTTACTAAGATAAAATTGGTTATTGCATTAGTAAATAGGGCTTGGAGTGTCTATCACATATTTGGTTAGTTACCTTTGAACTAGAATAATAATTATTCAACTTTAATATGAACTAGTCATACGTTGCATGTTTTTACATTAATATACGGAGGGCATCAGCACTACTCAGAGGAGGAAGAAATCATGCATGTTGGATCCGTATTTATATTATGTTATTGTTGTATCGTACAACGTACTCATACGATATGTTCTTAACTCAACCTTTGGGATCTACTTAGCTTTAGTAGTTGCTGCCCTCTACTTAAGGTTAAGCCCTGTCCGTTACTTTAGGTCTACCAAGAAAAGATATTTAATTGAACATTAGATGTAGAGACTTGGCTCCTAACATACCTAAATACTTCCCAACCCAAGCAATAGTAGGTGTAAAATTGTATAATTTATGTAGTCGCAGGCAGGCTATATATAATATGTGCATCTCATATGCTTATCTATATTGCATATTTATATTTAAATAACTTGCTTATATATTGCTTATTGGTAGGATAGGAAGGTTATTCACTAAGCCGTTGTTGCTTACTCCCTTACAATCTATTATTATAACATGAGTTATGGCTAAAGCCAGGTCATTAAATGCCCGAAGTTAGTACCAGAGGCTTTTGGATGGTTAAAGGGAAGATGAGAGCATGAGTAGACATCTATATTATGTTTGGATTCTTTAGTATTATCTTTTATATCTTTTAAGGGTTTGAAGTAACATAAACTCTTAGTTGTTGGTCCATATGACTTAATTAAGGGAAAATTTTTTACCCTACTCTTTATGTTAGCTGATATTACGTATTGAACTTTTAATTAAAGGCCTTGATATTACTTTTTACCAATCTCCCCAATGGAAGCTAGGGTTATGTTGACGCTTAGTATAGTATGATAAGGTTCTTCACTAGTAGTGGTACAGGTCTCGGATCTTCTTTTAGTACATAGTACTTCCATAACTTAGCTACCCATTGGGTTGTGACATGCCCTTATAAACTCATGCCTATACCTTTATGTTTTCATGTTTTGAATATGAAATAACTTATGTTGAGAGTTACTTTCTCAAAAGACACCTTTTAGGATTTTCCCTCCATATGTGAGCTAAATTAGTTCATATGGTTTTGCTCTCAAGTTATCTTGTAAGGCCAAATTTGGTAAAAAGTTCACTTTTGCCTTACAATAAAGAAATGCACTACTTGAGAATATTGAGACATTACATCCAATATAGGTTTGCTAAAAGGTTCGATCTATCCTACTAAGATAAGTACCATATCTTACTTTCTAAGTTTCCATACTTATGGTGAAAATGGTTCTCCCATTAAATTTTCTTTTCCTTAAGATGATAAGCAAAATTTGTTGGTGAATGAGTGACCATCAAAACCTTGTCAATATAAGAAATGCCAAAGAGCTTTGCTCCTCATTAGCTTCCTTGAACTATTGATGTCATAGTAGAAGATGACTTAGTTAATTCATGTAAGCTTAGACATCTTGTAGCTATTATGGGAATATGCAAACCTATTCCTAGGAAAAGTAAACGTTGTTTTAATGAAGTATCCAACTAGTTTAGCATCTAACATGGCAATTATGACTTGGAGATTATAAGGGAAATTTTTGCCACTAAAGTGCTTGATGAAAATGACTTATTATGTAGGATTGTTCTTAGAGCTAATTGCATTTTTCTTCTCAACAAAGAAGCAAAAGCCTTAACCTACATTTGAGGAGCTATAAAAAATATTAATAGGATTGCTAATAGGGATGATGCATTTGATTTATTGGGTAACCTGCTTGCACCTTTTATCTATGGACATTAAAGAAAGTGGTGGTATTATGGAGCAAGTGTATGTCTCTTTACGAACATAGGGGGTCTCTTTAGAGGATGGTTCCTCTTCATCAATAGGAACTTCAATATTGGCTTTAATGTTGTCACCCTACCCATAAACCTCTATCTCTACTTCTTCGTTGACTTCTTTGTCACTATTGTTGTCATTGTTATCATCCATGTCGACAAAGTATAAGCATGACAATTCATAGTTAAGGTGAAATTTCTCTTTTCTCACTTTTTTCGAAGCAATTTCTCATATTGTCGAGTAAGAGTCACAATTTCGAGTACTTCCTCCATGGAGGGCTTCATTTTTGTTGTCTCCTCTAATTCAGCAACACAAGACTTAAGTTTGGAGCTATTTATCTCTAATTCCTTTATTCACATCCTTAGCCTATCCTCCTCATCACTCATTGAGCTTATTGTTCGTTCTTCTAACCCTTAGCAATCCTCTTGCTTTTTGCGAAGCTCCTCCTTCATGTACTCGATATCCTTATATAGCTCTTCATTCTTAGCCTTAAGACTTCATTAGTTGTTACGGAATGTACCAACTTTTTGACTTAAAGATCTTCTTATAGTTTCCTAACCTCCATTTCGGCCTTAATTTTCGCACTCTCAATTACGAAAGTTAAAGCCTTTAAGGAATTATATGCCTCCTCAACCTTCAACAATAAATAAACAAAGTTGAATAAATTATTTGCTTCATAACAAAGCAATAAAATATAGATATTACCTTCTTCATTTCTTTCCTAACTTCATCTAAAGCCATCAAAACATGACTACTAATTTGCAAGCAGGCAAAATTATGTTAGTAACAGAACATGAGTCGTAAGTGAAAAGGTGATCGATACTTACATCATACAACTTGGCAACAATATGACCTTCATTGCAACCTCCCACTCTATCTACATCTCTCTTTGTAATCTCTCCATCCCTAGGGAGAATGATTCCCTCCATCAAGGTTAAGTACTTTGTCCTATCACCTAAGGCCGATTCAGTATGTAGGATCTCATGGCTCCAACATAGCACGAAGTACTCTCTTACCTCAATATTAGTGATGAACTTGGCATTATTGATGCTGATAGACTTATTTCTCAAAGCCTCTTTTTTCCTCTCATCTAAGGCCCTAAAGTTCTTGGATGGAGGCCGATTCGTAAGCTCTTTTCCATCTCTCTTTTTGGCACTCGACTTAGCATTTTCTTGAGGAGAAACCCCGGGGTTGCTGACACCAATAATGTCTTGGTTAGATTCCCCCATCTCATCATCCCTAGAAGTGTTTATTATCAAGGGAATTATCTCAAGCTGCATAGTACCAAGACTTTCTGTCTATACAGCATCGACGATTTCCATCTACTTTAGTTGTTGCTCCTCAACAATGGAAGGAACTCCCTTCCTCTTTTGAATGACAGTCTCCTTCACAACCTTCACTTAAGAAGTCTTTTTCAACATAATTGGCCAATTAATAGGGGCTTTAACGACTGCACATTTATCAAGCTTTAGTTTTTTGGCCTTTGTTTAGGCCAACAGTTTGGCGGGATCTACATCTCTTACACTCGTCTCTGCATAAAAAGATAAGAGTGTTATAAATGGGAAAGAGAGGAAAATAAAAATCTTACATGGTCCATGTCAAGCAAAGCTCAAAGGACTATTCTCCCCCCAAGTCATAAGAACGACTTTCATTTTATAACATTATTTTGTACAATGGTTATTCTAACACCTACATTCTTTATTAGAAAATAATGGATACACATTCTCGAATCATTTGATTATCCTCTTGTCATCCCATAAAAACATTTTATTATCCCTTCTTTCTTGAATCTTTTTGGCGGTAGCGGCATCATTCAGCATCAAGTTAATGTCTTTAGTATGGACGTACTCAATTCACTGAGTCTGAAAATCTAAATCCTTATCTAATATGATAGACACAAACTTGTGAGGCCACTTGTGGATTTTGGATTACAACCCATGCATAAATCTTCACCAATGCCGAATGACCAGGAAATACCAACCATCAGGTTGCCTCCTTATTATGAAGAAATATCTAAATAACTAGGGCATAGCCTTAACTTCAATCTCTTCATAGATTATCTCAAATGCTAGGAGAATTCTGTAAGTGTTCAATGAAAACATACTTGGCGCAACCCAAAAATAATTAAAGAATTGTTTGATGAAAATAGAAAATGGGAAGCATAGTCCAAAATCAAGGTATTTTACATATATGAAATTCACAATTCCTCAAAAAACATACCCTCTCATGTTCCCTTAGCCTACGGTGATTCTATGTCTCGAGAAGATCTTGCCAATATTTATTATACTTCGAGACAAGTTTCTTAATAGCACCATTCACCACTCCATCTAGGGAATCACTATTATAAACAATATTATTATACAAATACCTAGCAATAGATCTTCCTTCCCTATCATCTGAAAAGTTATCCATTGGAAGAGTGTTGATGTGAATAAGTTTTTCCCTTCATGCCATTGTGCTATCTATCGAACTATTTGAAGAACAAGCCGAACTATTCCTTTTTTAGGGGGAAGAAGTAGCTTCAGACACAGTTGCTTCAGAATCTGAAAGTATAAGTTGAAAAATAACACTTCAAACCATACCTGATTGAAGTTATATGAGGAAATCACAAGTTAGATGAAAACTTGCAAGACAAAATGTCAAAAGCAAATGAAAATTCTAAAAGTGCATACAAATGAGAAAAGAATGAGAGCTTTTTATCAATATGGAAAAACCTTTTATATGTGAACAATCTCTCCTAGAAACTCTAACACAATTTTGATAGGAATGTGGTCTCGATTAAGCGATCAAGTATAGATTGATGACATGTGCTATGTATCAAGAATCTAATGGTTATTGCATTTCTAACAGTTATTATCCCTTGCAATGTAATGATGGCAAGGATGATAACTATTGCACCTACTACCACAAAAAAGTGAGTAGGAAAGTTAAAATAATATAACCTTTCTCTTAAGATTCGATTCATTGCATTTCAAAATAAAAAATCAAAAATCAAACCTTCCCATGTCACTTGGCATTTAGGAAACTCATTTTGGTCTTAACCATTCAACTACTTAAACCGAGCATTAAGCTTTATTTACTCCCATAGTTAAATTCTCAACCATGGAAGTCAAGTGGCAAATGTTGATAGTTGAATTTCACCCTAAAATATTACTTGGCCATTCATCTTTTGAAAAGGCGAATAATACTACTCTCGACTAATGCCAACTTAGGCTTAATCCACTCAATAGACCTTAAAGCCTAGCCTATTAATATGTCCAGTCTAAACTTAGGAAAGTAGAGCAAACTATTATAATCTAGTACAATCTCATTACATAACCGCCCATTACTCTTATATTTTAAGCATGTACTTGATTACAAGATCTCTACATGGCCCATGATCAATGATTAATTTCCATTTTAAATGCCCAATGTTTTACTTATAAATACGGGAAAGAAAAAAGCATTGTAAGAACTCTTTTACAACATTCAACTCTACATTCATTCACTTATTTCTCTCTCTCAAACAACTACAAACTTAGGCATCGGAGTAGGTACACTAGACTAGCCCCAATACTACTTAGCCTTTAGTGTTTTTATAGGAACAAAGCTTACTCCAAAATCACTCGGCAACAAATACCCTATAGGAATCATCTCTTAAAAGAAATATGTAATACGTATCGTCGAGTTCATATAAACCTAATGATACTAATCTTACTAAAATTGGATTGCTTTAGGTAATAAAATAAATGTTTTCTATAATATGATGGAAAATATCATCTTACAATGAACTTTCTGTAATTAAAATGTAATTTGACTAATAAATCAAACCGTAACTGAAGTTCAAACTATTATTTGGGTTTGAAAAAATTTCAAACCAAACCAAACCACTTTCTAAAGGTTGAAAAAATTATGAATCAAATCAATCCGAACCGAACTGAACCAAATTGAACTGTAAAAGGTAAAAGAAAAAAAAAAAAGAAAATTATGTTTTTGCATGAGGCACAAAACTTATATTTTCAGTAACTTAACAGTGTCGAAGTCTCTCTTATTTTAGTCATTTTATGTACATTTCATTTAAAACCCGCTTATTATATATGGCCACTTCAATTCCTAACTTTCTAAACTCCCAATTGCATACTTATGTTCAAATTTGCATTCTAAAATATAAACACTAGGCTTTAAATGTTCAAATTTGCATTCTAAAATATAAACACTAGGCTTTAAATTTTCATTTTCATTTTCATTTATCCTAATTCATTTCTCTAAAACATTTTAAGATTTCGGCTTGAAACACGAATATAACCTTCTTTAAGATTCAAAAAAATTATAAGCCAAGCCATCAGGTTATGGTCTAATTGAAAAAATAACAATTCAGTTCGACTTTAATGAATAGACACAAAAATGTTAAAATGGGTTAAATTAAGTAAAGCTGACACATTCATAACTAGTTACACAGATGAAGGCCACCAAAAACTTTGATTGGGTAAAAGAGGTAAGATTGCCTCATGGGGAATGAAACAAGAATTCATTTGAATATTTTTATTGGGTTGTTCCTTGCATTACTCAAGTGTACTTGCCATGCTTCGGTACTTTGATGTGATTTACCTTTGTTAAGTGATCATCAAATATTGATGATTTCCCTCCTATGTCTCGATATGTATAAAATGTGGTTTCAAAATATTAATGGTCTACTTATCTACAATTAAGGTAGTCTCTATATATACTTGATTATGTAAACACTGTAAATTTAGCTCTTGAGTATAGGGACAACTTGAATATTGTAGGTAATTTTTTTTTTAAATCAACAAAGTAGATAATTTTAAAACTAATTAAAATTTTAAATCTAAAACATAAAATGAATATAAAAAACCCTAATTTATTGATGGAAACCCTAATCGCATATGGAAACCTTAGATCCTGTATACGCATAAATAAAAAAAGATTGAACTCAAACTTGATAAAAATCCTAAAACCAAAATCCTAAGCTTATAAAATTTACCTAAATAGTAATAAAACCCTTATTGGATATGATTATCAATAAATATGCACAATCATGTAAAATCACTAACGAACGAATAAAGATAACTCCTAAATATTTATATACATAAAGAGTAATGAATTAATTAACAAAATCCACATGATTACGAATATTATTTTACAATTGTTAGTGACTTCATATATGCATATATATATATGTGATACTTTTGTGTTAATTTAATTATTTTGATTAATTTTACTACATGTCTTACATTTATGTATTAAATAATATGCATTCATTTTTCATTCCATATTTTTTTTATCATGATTATTTCATCCTAAATTTTACCTAAAAGTTAAGAATGCTTCTAAAAATGTCAAATAAAGTATTTTATAATTTTTTTTCTTTTCTTCCTTCTTCTTCTTCCATTTTATTTCATTTTTTTCTCTTTTTTCCTTTTAGACAAATTGCATATTGGTTTTGGTTGCTTATTGCTTGATGTTTAATCCAACATGTGCCTAAAATGTGGAGTAAATTAAAGAGGATAAGATAAGATAAGTGTCACATCAAGTTATCTCTTTATCATCTTTGTTTTTTTCCTTTTCTTTTAATTTTAATTTCTTCTCCTTACTGCATATGTTAGCTACATAAAGGTGTATGTTTCCTCTTCTTTTTCACTTTGTTTTGAAAAAAATCAAATACAAGAAACACACATATATTCCCCTTTGTCCAAACCGTAAACTTCCATCCTCACTTTTCCATTTTCTCTCTTGATTTTTTCTTGTTTTCCATTATATTAAGAAGAGGAAGAAAAGCTTGGATTCCATCAAATTCCAAGACCAAAACAAGAGTAATAAATTAGAATTTATTTTGTGCATAAGTAGTTATGTAAATTCCAATTTATGTGTATCCATTGTTATATACATATTATGTTAAATTTCATGCGTTTTAGGAGTATGTAATTAGGACTATATGTATTCTTCTATTTTGTAATCAAAGTTCATGTACATATGGTGAAATATATATATAAATGTTCATTTCCTTACTTAGGTGTTTATATATGTATATGTATATACATAACTATATGTACATATATCTTAGGATCAAATATGTAAACATATGGTATATATCAATATATATATAAATATATGTATGTAGTATGTGTAGATATATATGGTATTTAGTATATTTAAGTTATTGTACATATATGTAAGGTCCATTATGAGTTGGTGTGTGTGGATATATATATATATATATATATATATATATAGGTATAAATAAAGTAAGAAAATATAGGTGTAAAAGTATATGTATAAGTATAAATATACATATAGTAGTAGTATAATATAAGTATATGTATATGCCTAAATAGTATATGTACAAATATAATAAAATAATAAATCCTTAAATAAAACAATATAATATATATATATATATATGTTGTGAGCATTAAAGAGAGAAAAAAAGATAAATTTTCAAAATTTACAAAATTATAATAATAAACATATATATATAAATAGTAAGCAATGTTACATAATTGGAAAAATTGAAAAAATTAAAAGAATCCATAAAATGACACGTAGACTAATTAGGTGTTGCTACATCGGTACCTGATTATTATTATTATTATTTATAAATTTAATTAAAAATAGTAAAAAGTGAATTAAATAAAAATTTAACCTTAAAAATAGTATAATAAGTAAATTATTATAAAATAGACTTAAAAATAATAAATTTTCAAAAATATAAAATTTAGCAATTTATTAAATCAAAAATCCATAAGGAAAAGCTTAAAATAATAATTTATAAATAATTAAGTCAAAATAACAAAATTTGTAGCATTTTTTAACCATAATGAAAAATACAGGTTACAACATCCAAAATGGACTTCGTTACGTGAAATATGTTTGAAAACAATAAAAAATCAATTATAAATTCATAAAAATCAAAGCTAGAATGAAAAAGTTGTACGCGATTGACAAAAAAACTAAAAACTAGGATTTTATATGAATAAATAGCTAATTTAAGTAGTTATTATTAGGTATATGAATAGTTTAGTTATTTTGCTTCAATAATTATTACCTTTCATATTTCATAAATATCAGGTGATCCTAATACGAATATTGATCTTCTGGTGGACTATTATGATCCCTAACTACTATTATGGTCAAGTGAGTACTGCTAATTACTCTATACTTGTTTTGTGCTTGTAATTAGTGCACCTAAAGTAAATATTAATAACATGAAGTATGGGGGTTCGGGTTATGTATGTACCTAAATATTAGTTGTAATTGTGTAAAATATTATAAAACATAATAAATGAATTGTAAACCCTAGGAAATCAGTAGTTGAACTCTAATTAAAGTCCGAGCGTCCTAAACTGTACAATAAGTCGATAAGACTAGTTACAATAAAAAATTATGAAATTTAATAAATCAAATATAACACTGATAATAAAATTCTAAGAATTGATCGAAACCCTAAATCACGTACCGAAACCCTAAATCTAATTTATGCACAATTAATCAAAATTGAATCTGAATTTGTTCAAAACCCTAAAATTATAAATATAAACCTATAAAATAGTTAAATATTACTCGATAATGATATAATCATAGTTGATTATAATTTTCGACTAAATCATCCATTTGCGTGAAATTTTAACGAAATCGCTACAATAACTTGTAAAAATTATAATTGTAACGGATACCAATTAAATTAATAAATTTTCACAAAAATTTCAAAATTAATTTATGATAAGTATTGTTATAATTTATATGTTTCGAAAAATTATATATATTTATTATTAATTTTTATTTTCTTCTTCTTTCTTTTTCTCTTTTTCTCTTTTCTTTCTTTTCTCCTTTTCCTTACTTGCTACGTCCTACAAAATGAAAAAAGAAAATCAGCACATAGCAGCCCACGTGAAGAATTAAGCTTACAAGTGTTTCAATTAGGAGAAAAAAATCAAAACAATTAGATTAGGTTGTCTTTTCCTCATCAATGCTAATTCAATTGGATTTGTATAAGATATATATATATATATATATATATTTTTTTTTTTTTTTACTCCAGCCAAAAGACCACAATTTGGATGTGAAATAGAAGCAACCAAAAATATGGAAAAAAAAAAATAAAAAGAAACCAAACCGAAAGAAGAGAAAGAAAAGAAAAAAATCTTAGAAGTTGAAAAAACAAAAACGTGAGGAGAAGGAAGAAAAAAAGAAGAAAAATGAAAAGAAATAGGTAAGTAAATTATTTTTCAAGTATAAATGTATAATATATAGTATGTACATGTATAAATGTAGTATTTGTATGGGATTTTTATACATATAACATTGCTATTACAGGTATATATGCATAAATACTTAAATTGAATTATATATGTATGTATAAAGCTATGTATGTATACATGTATGTACATAGGTATATTATACGAAAGGGTTATGTATTATGTATTTTTTTTAAGAATACATATAATTAGTATTAAGTAAAAATTAGTATTAAGTATTTTTACAAAATAACTATAGTATATATATGTGTGTACACGTAAACTATATATATATGTATACATGTATAATTATCTTCGTATATATATATATATAAATGTGTAGTCGTATAGTATATATGTTGTAGTATCTTTCTATAAGTGGTAATATATGTTTAAATACATAATGTATATAGGATGTATATATATATAATATAGAGTATATGTTGTGGTATACCGAAAATATAATACATGTATAAATATTTGTATATTATATATATAAATATATCTATGTATTCGGTAATTATATTCATATACACATGTAAACTATATTATATGAGTATACTTATATGTATAAATACAAATACATGAATATATGTATATGTACATAAAAGTATGTTTGTTTTCATAAAATAAATATATACATACATATGGCGTATGATATATAGTATATATATGTAGTATATCAAAAATATATATATAATATAATAATATCTATAAACTAAAATAAATTTATAATTATGTAAGGAGTAAGTATAAATATATATATTACCGTAAATTAAGAATTTCTCAATAAAGTAAAATTATAAAATTATATGTATATAAATCATGAAATATAGATAAATAATAAGAAAATAAGAATAATAAAAATAATAATGGCAATAATAATAATAATAATAATAATAATAATCATAATAAAGCTAAAATCTCAAAAATAGGAAAAGTATGCTCAAAATAATAAAAATATCAACTATATGGTTTAAATAATTATCACATCGTAAATATATTAAGAAAAAGCGAAAATTATTATTTTATAATTTTTAAACTTAAATAGTAATTTTTGTGATATTTTTATATCACAATTGAAACTACCAATCATAACATGTAAAACAAACCTCGTCGCGAGAAAATACGCTCGAAAACGATCAAAATGGACTATAAGTTCATAACGATCCGAACTAAAACAAAAAAGTTACATGCGATTCGATAAAAAGCTTGAATCAATAATTTCACATAACTAAGTGAAGTAGACCTTACAAATTATGATACTAGTTAGCCTTAAATTCCAAACTTACAAATTTCTATTATTCTCAAGTGATTTCGATATAGACTCTAAGCTGCCATCAGATTACTACGACCCTTGAGTTGACCATAATTGAGTAAGTTTTTCCTAATGATTCCATATTTGTTTATGTTTGTAGTTAGTAAATATAAGTTATGATCTATAAGTGAATATGTATGGGGTTAAGTTATACTTATGCATGATAATTGTTGTTGATGGTGAATTTACTCTAAAATTCAATAATATAATGATTGTTGCACAGTAGATTCACTAGGAATTGATTGTTTGTGACTTGAAATAATCACTGAATAAATAAGACCTAATTTTATTCGACTAGAAAAAGTTAACTTGGATTACGCATAATCATGCACTGCATAACTAATTTCGGTAATCACATTACAAGGAGGTAGCGAGAAGCCATACATGGGTTGATTATTGATTGTTATAGATTTCGTACAGTGTACACGTGCGATATGACCTTATCTTAGCCTACGGGATGACTAAGCGTTGGAGGTGCCAACTGCCTGGCTAAGGGTTGAGTTCAGAAGCCTTCGTTTAAGGGTAAGTGAAGGCTGTGTAAACCTACTTACAATCATATGTAGAACTTGTTTTGATAAAACCGGTAATGGATGTACCATTACATTTTAAATACGAAACGCGGAGTTTTCTTATAAAATATGTTCTAATATGATACCCGGATCTAATTGTACCAATGTATCTCTAACCTTGACTTCGGAGGGTGTTAAATTTGAGTTGCATGCAGTACCTAGTCACTTGCATGTATTTGTTTGGTATACTGTTTGTCATGCATTCATTTGGTTGAACTTAACTATTGTATAACTTGATTACTGTATGGTTGAGGGAAATTATCTTACTAAGCTAGTTAGCTTATACCCTTATAGTCTTTCTCTTCTAGGCCGATCTTTTTGTGGAGTCGGGCCGTCGCATGCCCAAGGTTAGTTTTTTACACGGAGTCAGTATGGGAGCTGTATGTGATCAAAGAGTATTTCTGATAGTTTATAAATCTGAATATGTAATTGTTATATTGGTTTAACTTAAGACATGATTCAGACTTTGTATTTGTAAACTTTTCTACAAATAGACCATGAGTTATATTTTTATAATTTTATTATTTATCATGAAATGATATTACTTAAGCTTGCGTACTATTAGTAGTTAGTAGTAGCTATAGCCATGTGTATCATATAAAAGGGTTGTTGATTGTAAGGGAATTCAATCCGCAATCCTTTATACAGTATACGGTGACTGCCACAACTAGCCTCCTCAAGTTGTGACATGAATAACTGGTTGCTTGATTAATTACTGCATAATTGAATGGTTCTTTAATATTAGTTGATCACCTAATAAATCAACTTAATCATATATGTTAAAACTTAAATTAAATGAATCATGCATAATCACAAATATTGTATATAATGTTCTAATTGTCACCTCATGTAGATGGTAATGAAGAACCTTGTAGGGATAGATTCCCACATGATTTGATTAGTATAATGTAGAACCATTGATATAACAAGACCCTACCTTTGACTCGTGGATTTATCTAATGCTAGAGATTCTAATCGTTGGTAGCTAAGGGTTAAGTTTAGAGACCACAACTTAGGGCATGAGTGTGGACCACAAGGACTACTTTACTGCTAGACTTGGAAACTTGTGTATTATCAAATTTTGGAAATTGAAACATATTTTGTAAAACATAAAATTTCTATATATGATTACAAACCTAAGTGATAGAACCTAATTGTGATTAGTACCAATGTATCTCCAACTCTTACTTCGGGAGGGAGGGAGGGAGCGGTAAATCTAATGTTGTATGCAACACCAGTTAATTGCATATATTGTTTGGCATACTGCTTGCTCATACATTCATATGCTTGATAATAAATTGTTTAATAACCTATTTACTAATATAGCATGAGGGATATCTCACTAAACTCACGTAACTTACTTTCTAATAGTTTTCTCTAATAGGTTGTTAGATAATCGGGCATAGATTAAGAGCTAAGTATTAAGTACTAGCATTAAGATGCATGTAAGTTAAAATTTGAAGATAAATTGTATAGTTGGTTTAAATTATTACATGTAATTATTAATATTATATTTAAATTTTATAACTTTCGTAAGTTCAAGTTTTAGATATTTATTACTTGATCTTATCGTTTGGTAAGGGATACCGATTTTTTACGATTTTGAAAAACTGTGGAATATTGGATATTCATAATTATTTATATATTATAATAAGTTAAAAATTAGAAACCCTAGTGGATAATTAACTAAAATCTTATAATCTCTGACTCGTAAGATAATTTTCTTACCATAGGTGTACACGTGATTAAATATTTTAGGCAATTTTACTAAGCCCCTCTTAAGTTTATGACTTCATATTGAATACATAATCCCTCTTAGTTAGCACATAATTAGTTGTCTTTGAATTAATATTATAATTACTTGAAAATTTTAATGATATTAGATTATATTGGTTGTCTTTTCTTAGTTATAGTATGGTAAAAGTTTTGTTAGAATAATAGCACTCAAAATAGGGAGCGACCGTAGAAAAACAATGACATCAGAGTTTACGTATATTGGAATCTAATGTGGAAGGGTCTACTAGAATAGAGTGAAATATCTTATTTTGATGTTGAAATAGCTTAAATTTGTAGTGAGTTTTCTAAGGCTAGTTCTCTATTATTGTAAATGAAAGGCTTTATGATTCTCCTACAGATTTTCGTGAAGACTTACATAGGGAGGTTCCTTAAGTCCAATTTATTTTATAATTATTTTACAATTCCTATCAAGGTCTTTGCATTATCAGAGTACTTAACCATAAATATTTTCCTTCCTTGGTTGAGTGAAAGAAACAAAAAGGGATCTTATGTTGATGATTATAATATTTTTCACAATTGCTACATCTATATCTTTAAATTTATGGCTGTATTATATAAGGAGTTATGAACCGTTTTTTGGCCAAGAAATCAATAAGAATAACTACAGTTTTTTGACACCTCGTCATCAACAAGCATCGGATCCAGGTGGTTCACCGCTTTTATGATTTCAAAAGACCTTCTCTTTCTTTCACTTATCTTGGTAATTCATTGTTTCTATATTGAAGGCTTGTTAAATGAAATTTTATAGTGGAACCATGGTTGGGTTACCAAATTTTATCTCCAGTTGTTCGATTAGTGGCAGCTACTTTTTTTTTTTTTTTTTCCTTTAAATTGGTGGCCAATGCTATCTTATTTTCTATACTTGCAAAAGAAGTATGTGTGGTATCAAATTGATGTTTAGTAGTTTTGAGAGTGCAGTCACTAAAAAATAATTATATGGTAGAGTTATTTTTGAATTGCAGTAAATCATCCTCATTCACAAAAATAAGATGCAACCATCAGTTGATAGATTGATTTTTACTATCAACAGTGCAATGCCAGTCCTGAGGGGTCAACATAAAATGAGGACGGAAGATGGAAGTTTGCTTGAAGGAAAAGAAAAGGAAAATAAATAGAAAAAGAAAGAAGTGAAAAGGTGCTCCTAATGTTATGTTTATTTGTGTTCCTCTAAATTAGAATGGCATAATGTCCCGTTTATTACGTAAGTTTGGTTAATTTTTCAATTAGATGTGTAAGCTTTAAAATAATCAATCTACTACATAGCTAAAATTTTTAATGTCACATAAACTACTTTGCTTTACTTTGTTAAGCCTCGTTAGCTTATATGAATGTTTCAACTAATTACAATTAGACATATGTATAAGAATATTATAACATTAAAACATTATAGCTTTGCTGATAACATGCATAACAAGATTTAGTAAATGTTCTGAAAAAAAAAATTACAAGGAAATAGAAAATAATAAACTTTCTTATCCTTCGTCTTCCGTATCTCCTGCAACCATCCCTCTCTCTCCAAGTTAAATCCATTGCTAATATTGAGCATTTTGAGCTTGGTAGCATCAAAATTCAGCTTTAGATTATCTTTTGTCCAACACAAGTGCACGTTTAGATCATATTAGACCTTCTTATACCACCAAAAGATCCATTCTTGCAAATCCATGTTAAATGACACTAAATCGGTATGGGAGTTTCAAATCTAGATAAATCTTGGCAAAAATTCCTTCTTTTTTTTTTTTTATTTACATTTAACCATTTCAACTACTTCTCTCATCAAATCTCACTGTTTTATTCTTCATTTATCTTTCTCTAATCATTTATGGGGGTTCTAAGTTTCTATTCATTCAATTGCATTGAGTTTCTTTGATTTAAAATTTTCAAATTTGACTTTTTTTTTAAATTTCAAATTGTCCATTTCTAGCATGGTATAGGTTAAAATGTTTAAGCTTTTAATCTTTGTTTACTCTTCTAATCTTATTATTGGTTTGTTTGAACATTTATTCCTTTAATTTGGAGACACTCTATTTTCTTCAAGCTTTTAAAGTTGGTTTCTCTTATGGATTATAAGATTTGATCACCAAAATGTTTTAGAATATCATTCGACAAAACCAATGAATGATCGAATCACCAACAACTTAGGTAACAGTGGGAGAGGGTTGATTATTTTTCATCTATTATTTTTTCTGAATATTTTTTTTTGTCACCTTAATCCACATCATCATCTTGCTAGAATGTTATAATATTAGAATATTGTTTTTGTACACCTATCAACTTGTAATTGGTTGAAATATCCAAATAAGCTAATGAAGCTTAATAGAGTTAAGTCAGGTAATATACTTGATATCGAAAACTTTAGCTAGGTAGTATATTGATCATTTTTAAAGTTTAGGCATCTAATTGAAAATTAGCCAAACTTAGGGTAGCAAATACATATTATGGCAATTAGCATTAGTAATTCATGATTAATTATGTCCATTAATTTGATTAATACCACCATTTAATTTATTCTGTCCTTTTATACTTGTTACATTTGCTTAAAATTGTTGTAAAATTTAAGCCACACGTTATTAATAAGTGTCATATCATAAATCATAGTTTTTAACTTTATCCCCCGCACTAATTCTCACTACCACATCTACTTTCCATATTCGGTCTAATCCTTTTTAGCAACTACAAGTCATGGTGTCAAATTCTCATTGTACTTGAAAATTGAAATGTCACTTGAATTCTACTAGGGCGGGATTACCGCGGCTTTCTTGATTCGCTTCTCCAAGTTGAAGGAACGCACCTACTGTAACATCGTCGTCCCTTCTTTTGAGAACATTCCTCGTTAGTGGAACTAGTAAAGTAGCTTTTTTTTTTTTTTTTTTTTTTAAGTTTTTGATTGGTTAAATGATTTTATTTGGATTTACAAAAAAATTTTAAAAATATAAATGAGTTTTTATGAGAAACTCATTAAGATAAAGTAGTAAATTTCTTTAAAAAAAATATTTTAAATATTAATATGTTATTTAGGAACCTAAAACAAATTTTTTAAAGCATATATAAATGTACCTTAGTGCGCTGACCAATAAATGGAGGAACGAATTGTCGTTTCTTATCCATTGCAATGCACTCCTTACATTGTGAACGTGCCTTTGTCTAGGCACAATTCCTTCTCTCTCTCTTTTTTTTTTTTTTCCCTTTTCTTAGTTTTGATTGGGTGTATATTTTATAGTATATGATCTTAAGAATAAAGATGATCTCAGACACCATACTATTACTTGGACAAGACCCTTCATAATTGAAGGCATTCGACAGATGATACATTTTGTCTAACGACAAAAAGCCCAACAGCTCCTAATATGCTTTTATTTTCCTTCTTTAATATATGCTTAGTTTGGTATATGAAAAAAAAAAAATATATCTATATCTTGTTGGTTTTCAATAATCCCCCAGCTTATCCCTGTAGTATATTGCTACGTAATGGGTGAATATATGTGTCGTATTACAAATAACCCTTAGGTTAATTTCTTTTCGATGATATTTATTCTAGCCATGATGCAATGCAATAACAAACCGTCATTTAAATATCATTGATTTAAGTTTAGTTATTATTGGGCTCCAATTTAATATTTACAACCAAAATTTAAAATATTCAAAATACATGTTAATTTTTTATGCTATTCCTATAGTCTTTATCTTTTTACTAACCCCACTTCTTGGATCAACCATTATTAAAATGAAATTTTACTAGATCCACATCCTATTTGATTTTGCAATAAGTATGATTAAAGATTATAATTATAATTATAATTTAAGCAAAGGAAAGCATATATGCTTATTATTTGTTGTAAAATTAAAATATCAATTTTACAACATTCTCTTAATAATAGTTGCATATAGAAAGATATAGTGGGTCCTAGTTTAACTCAGTTGGTTTAGTAAGTGCAACTATGGTCCTTGATATAAAACTAATTGATTTGACCCAAAAAAAAAAAATCATATTATCTAGATCTTCTCAACTGGGACGATCGGATTGGAGCTACATGACCAAAGCGGGTTGAATGGGTCTATGTCAAATTTTTTTTTTCCTTATTGGAAATATTGTGTAAGAAAATATTGAAATAGTGCTATATAAAAGAAAATTAGTCAAATACTTCTTACTAAATAAATATAAGTAAATATTGAAAGTCCAAATTCTAAAGTTAATTTATCTTTTCTCACTTGGTGCCACTAGAGGTATATGGAACGATATTCACAATGCTTCGAAACAAGGGGTGAGGGATATTTTTATTAATCGATTTAAGGAGGCATCATACAGATGATAACACACAAGGAAAAACAGTAATTTAGGTATAAAATAATATCAACCAGCAAAATAATAAGCACGTATCAAGTACAAGCAGATAGCAGGTCATTTGAACTCTTTCACCTAGATTAATGCTAACTTTATAGGTTTTTAAAATTTCCAAAACTTAATAATTGAGTACCTAAAAAATAATAAAACTTATAAGTATTTGAAAAAGTTAGGTTTCTTAGATAACTAAATGTCTATTGTAGTTTGCCTAGTTTCTTACTATAATCCAAACATTGCATGAACATGGTTTAACTTCTTCTTTTTTTTGGGTGAATAGGAAATACACAGGTATATTTCTAAATAATTGTATCTTTTATATTTATTTATTTAGTTCAACGGCTTATCCTAATTATTAGTTTGCAGAGTTAATTAACTTAGTTATCTTACCTATCTTTCTTGGTTTATTTTAAATATTTAATTATGTATAACTTTTTCATTTTAATTTTGATTTTTATGATTTTATAATCAATCTTTATTGTTTTTTGATATACTTTCATGTACTGAGATTTGTTTTGAATGCCGGAATCTGCATTCTCTATTATGGGCTCAGGATGTTACAAATTTCTTTATTTTTAGCCCAAGTGTTTTTAATTATCACTTTAGGCTTTTATTAATGATTTTATTTATTGACCTTTTCTTTAAATTTTGTAGTGGACCTAAATGATTTCTAAATTTTTGTATTTTGTAAATAATTTTACTTTTTTGGATCCATTTTGTCATAATTTCTTTATTATAGCATTTTAAGCCTAAGACATTAATTATCCTAATTATTATTATAATTATAATTGCTAATTAATTAATTATTATTTATCTAATTTTGCAATTTAATCAAAGAAACTTGTGAAAAAGCTTATGTAGTAGCTTACTAATGGTTTACGATGCAATTTTCCTAATTTTTTTTGTAGTTTTACCAAATTATAGTATTAATATTTATATATATAATACTATAGATAATTAAATGTTTGAAAGTAGCTCCTATTCCTCATTTGAAGGTCACGTTCAGCATATACATCTTTGTATATATTTATACTTGCTAATCTATTTTTAAGAAAATAAAGTACTAATATACATATACATTTATTTTCTAGCATATGTACATATATAAAAACTTAAACTATATCATATATTTATTTATTTAAACCTTACAAAAAAGAAAAACACATATATTTATATGCATATATCTATACTACCATATTTTACTACTTATTTACATATGTATTAATACCATTTCACAATATTTTTTCATGCATATGTATATTGAAGTAAGCATACTTAATATTAAATATATTTACATGTACTATATATATATATCTATATATATATATATATATATATATATATGAACTGTATATATATACTAAGTTAGTATAACATATATATATATATATATGCATATAGATAGATATATTTAAGTGTATACATACATATATACATATTTAAGAAAAGGAAATTTTGCACATATAATCAAATACATGTACATATAATTTCTATTACAAAAGATATTAAAGACACATATAATCCCCTATTACTTATATCTCCTAAGACATAAAATACTAACAAGTACATATCAACATAAAAAAAATACACAAAACTCACATTACAACAAAATAATAATAATAATAATGAAATAACAAAAAGAAATCCTTTATTACTTTTGTTCTTGAAGCTTTTGAAAATGGTCTACATATTTTCTTTTGAAATTCCTTAACTCTTTAATTGATGATAGGATCATAAGTTGTAAACTGAAGATGGTAGATGATAGAATGATAGGAAGGAAAATGAAGAATTTAGAAGGTTAAAAGGGAAAGAAAGTTGTCGGTAAATGAAAGGAAAATGTGAGGAAGTGAATCAAGCTTTAAATTGGGAAAAGAGATAAAGTTAAAAGTGCTTTTATTTAGGGGGGAGGGGGGTGGTGGGTGGCAGGAACAACTCAGCCAACGGTATGAAGAAGAATAAGAAGAAAAAGGAGGAAAAGATAAGAATATAAAAAGGATTATTTGACTTTGCCTTTCATCTTAACTTTAATTTGTCACATAGGATAAAGCTTATGTCAATCCTTTTGGCCGAAAATTGAAAAGAAAGAAAAGGAAGGAAGAATGAAAGAAGGAAAGAAAAGAAGAAATATGGATTTGTCTTATTCACTTTTCCATAAATTTTTTTTTCTACTTTTGAAATAAATATCCTAAGTATAGATAAGTGGGTAATTTTAAGAATAGAATTAGGATAAAATATGACACAATTACAAAAAAATATAGGGTATAAAATTAATACATACTAATAGTACATAAACATAAAGTGTGTAGTAAAATTAAATCAAAATAATAGCTACATATATATATGTACATACATGTGATGCCATAGGTAATCATGGGGTACTACTTGTAACATAATTAATTATTAAATTAATTTGTTATTATTTTTATTTATTAATATTTAGAAATTATCTCTATTTGTTCCTTAATGATTTTACACGAACATGCATGTATATTAATAATTTTACCATATTAGAGCTTTATTATCATTAGGGTAAATTTGTATATTCTATAAGCTTAAGGCTTTAGTTTTAGGGTTTTTATCAGGTTTGGGTTCCATTTCTTATATTTTCATGTATATAGGGCTAAAGTTTTTATATGTGATTAGAGTTTCAAATAGTACATTAGTATTTTTTATATTTGTTTTAAATTTCATATTTAAAATTTTAATCGATTTTAAATTTTTTGGTTTTGTTGACTTAAGAAAATTATCTACAGCACTTAAGTTTAACCAAAGCGGGTTGAATGGGTCATATATTTACATGTACTATATATATATATATATATATATATATATATATATATACTAAGTTAGTATAACATATATATATATGCATATAGATAGATATATTTAAGTGTATACATATATACATATTTAACAAAAGGAACATTTGCACATATAATCAAATACATGTACATATAATTTCTATTACAAAAGATATTAAAAGTACATATAGTCCCCTATTACATATATCTCATAATACGTAAAATATTAACAAGTACATATCAATAAAAAAAAATACACAAAACTCGTATTACAAAAGAAAAACTAAAATAACATAAAGAAATCTTTTATTACTTTTGTCCTTGAAGCTTTTGAAAATGGTCTACCTATTTCCTTTTGAATTCCTTAACTCTTTTTAATTGATGATAGGATCATAAGCTATAAATTAAAGATGATAGATGATGGAATGATAGGAAGGAAAATGAAGGGTTTAGAAGGTTAGAAGGGAAAGAAAGTTGTTGATCTAAGAAAGGAAAATGTGAGGAAGTGAATCAAGCTTCAAATAGGGAAAAGAGATAAAGTTAAAAGTGCTTTTGTGTGTACGTGTGTGTATGGGTAGGGTTGGGGTGTGGGAACAACTCAACCAACAGTACAAAGAAGAATAAGGAGAAAAAGATAAGAATATAAAAAAGGATGATTTGACTTTGCATTCATTTTAACTTTAATTTGTCCCATGGGATAAAGCTTACGTTAATCCTTACAGCTGAAAATTGAAAAGAAAGAAAAGGAAGGAAGAATGAAAGAAGGAAGGAAAGAAAAGAAGGAAAATGGATTTGTCTTATTGACTTTTCCATAAAGTTTTTTTTTTTCCACTTTTAAAATAAATATCCTAAGTGTAGATAAGTGAATAATTTTAAGAATAGAATTAGGATAAAATATAATGCAATTATGGAAAAATATACGTTATAAAATTAATACATACTAATAGTACATAAACATAAAGTATGAAGTAAAATTAAATAAAATAATATCTACATATATATATGTACTTATATATATGTACATACATGTGATGCCACAAGTAATCATAAGGTACTACTTGTAATCTTATTAATTTATTATTCTTTTTATTTATTAATATTTAGAAATTATCTCTATTTATTTGTTAGCAATTTTACATGATCATATGCTTATATGAATACTTTTACTAGATTAGGGCTTTATCACCAGTAGGATAATTTTGTATATTTTATAAGTTTAAAGTTTTGGTTTTAAGATTTTTATCAAATTCGGGTTTCATCTCTTGTATTTTCGCATGCACGGGGTTTTAGGATTTTTATACACGATTAAATTTTCGAATAGTGTATTAGTGCTTTTCATATTCATTTTAAGATTTGTATTTCAAATTTTAATTGGTTTCAAATTGAGTTTAACCCTATACTTAAAAGGCTAAATTTGCAAAGTTTATATTGGTTTATTTACCAATCAAGCTCAAGTAGCTTGCGAGCAGCTCAACTCATTTATAGCTCTATTTAAATATAAATAGGGGAGTAAGGCTTAATGTCTGCATCTTACATCCTTCCCTCATTCTAAAGTAAATTAATTCTCTTGGTCATTTTAAGGTACATTGTCTTGGTCACCCTTGCATTGCTCCACTCATTTATATCTCAATATTTTTTTGCTAGGTACTTAGTCAACCTTAGAATCTAGGGAAATATATAGAATTCTTATTCTAATATGTTTCATATTTAGCTTATTCTCTATGTGTCATCATTCATAGCATTATTGCATAAGGTGTAATTATTATCAAATACATATAGCAGCTCTAAAGCATTCTCAAGTTAAATTACTTTTATATATTTATTTATTTACGTTTTTTAAACAAAAGTAGGATATTGTACAACTTCCCTATGAGTAACACCAAATTTTTATCCTTATTTGTTGATGGCTCAATTGTCTGAATGAATATTTGAGATAATGCTGCTTAAGGTTGCTACATATCATTAAAAAAAAAAAAAAACAACTTATGGAATTTTATAATCAAAATTTGAGTTTATTAAATATCATATTTAATCAAACTATTTTTTCGTTTAAATTTACTACTTTAAAATTCATTGAAAGAATAATACTAGCATAAATAATCAAAGATCAACTAGTGAACTTGATAAGTACAAATTTCAATTGAGTGGGAAAACTAGCATCTTTTGAACCTTTAAATATATATATATATATGTATGTATGTATGTATGTATCAAAAGTTCAAGCAGGTTATGATCTTGATAGTGTTCCTATTTTGAATAACTAATTAGTATCATCACCAACAATTTTCCTTTGGGTTGAAATAGCTTGGACTTGATCATGGGGAAATGGTTAACATTCAAAGGCGACAATGACCAGTACCTCGTACATGCCTACTACGGACACATACCATACTTGATATTCTCAGGTGACGATCGGAGCAAGCCAGAGGTGGCCCATGAGATCTCAATGTGTGGTGGATACTGATACATCAAGTCTATGTCCACTGGCAAATACTGGAGAGCAACCCAGCCTGATTCGTCTTATTCGCAAATTATAAAAATAATAATAAATAATTAAATAGAAAGTTATTAATATAACAAAAAGTGAATGTATAAGAATTTAACCTTAAAATAGTGAAATAAATAAATAAATACGAAATAGACTTAAAAATAAGAAAATTTCAAAAACATAAAATTTAGAAATCGATAAAGAAAAGTTTAAAATAATAATTTGCAAATATTTGGATCAAAATAATAAAATTCGTGATATTTTTAGGCCTATGATGAAAAATGTGGGTTAAAACGTCTAAAATGGACCCCATTACATAAAAGTATGTCCGGAAATGATAAAAATCGACTATAAATTCATAAAAATCAAAGTCAAAATGAAAAAGTTATATCTGATTTCAAAAACTGATCCTACCAAGAACTTTATATTAGCAAATAATAATTCTGAGTAGATTTTACATTATATGTATATAGACTAGTTATTTCACTTAAATACTTACTATCTTTTATATTTCCTAAATGTTATGTGATCCTAATACAGATACCGACCTTTTCATACACTATTACGATCCTTGATATATTTCATGGCCGAGTGAATACTTCTGATGATTCCATAATTGTTTGTGTTTATAGGTAGTGAACTTTAAATCTTATTGATAAATTGTTTGATGTGTGGGGTTCGGGGTATACATGTGTCTAATATTTATATGATAAGCGAAAATACGTTAAATTGTGGAATTGAATTGATTGTTGCATCATAGATTTTTGTAGAGAATTGATTGTTTGCGATATTTACTGATTACATAATAATTGGACTTAAATATATTTGATTTGATTAAACTAAATTGGGTCATACATAATCATGCATTATATTATAATAATTCTAGTCATCACATCATACGGAGATAGTAAGAGGCCATGCGAGGGTTGATTATATATTTATAAAAAAAAAAAAAGGTGTTTTAGTATGATACACTTGTACAACATAACCTTGCCCTAGCTTATGTGATTACTAAGCATTGGAGGCATTAACTGTCTAGCTAAAGATTGAGTCTAGAGACCTTCATTTATAGGTGAGTGTGGACTTTGGGAGCCCACTCATAATCATACTTGGAACTTAATTTTTAAAATTGGAATTGAACAAACTATTTTATTTTTTAATACAAAACACAAAGTTTCGTAGATATGTAAGTTCAGCTATGATACTTGGATCCAATTAATACCATGTATACTCCAACCTTAACTTCAGAGAGCGTTAAATTTCAATTGCTTAGTCAACTGTATGTATTTGTCAACTGTATGTATTTGTGTGATATTTGATTGTTCATGCATTCATATGTTTATAATTAATCATTGAATAACTTGTTTGTTGTAAGGTTGAGGAATAACTCATTAAGCTTTAAAGCTTACATCCTTATAGACTTCTTTTACAAAAAGATTTATTTGTCGTACTTGACCAAAGCATGCCCAAGGTCAGTTAGGAGCTTCTAGGTTTATGTGTGTTGAAGTAAAGAGCTGAGTGAATATATATATATATAGTAGACTCTGAGTTATAACTCCTTTAATATTTTATAATGCGATATTTAGTGGTTATGTAAAATAGCTTTCTTCATTACTCTAGTTTACTACTAGTACTGGTACTTAGAGTATTGCATTACTATATAATGATGATATTTCATGAAATATTATATATATATATATATATATGTTTTGATATTATCCTTGCCTGTATAATGCTTAGGTAACTGGTTATATCAGTAGCCTTATATGTTGCATGAAAAGTTATCGATTAGAAGGGTAACCAATTTATGGTCTTTCGTATAATTTATAGCGCTCACTACGATTAGGTCACCCCTCAGGTTGTGACATGCTAAGTAAGTATAACATATATTTATGAATATAGATAGATATATTTAAGTGTATACATACATATATTACATATTTAAGAAGAAGAAAATTCGTACATATAATTTCTATTACAAAAGATATTAAAGGTACATAAAATCCCATATTACATATATCTTCTAATACATAAAATACTAACAAGCACATATCAACATAAAAAAAAATATACAAAACTCATATTGCAAAAAAAAAAAAACTAAAATAACATAAAGAAATCTTTGATTACTTTTGCTCTTGGAGCTTTTGAAAATGGTCTCCCCATTTCCTTTTACAATTCCTTAACTCTTTTTAATTGATGATAGGATTATAAGCTATATATTGAAGATGGTAGATGATAGAATGATAGGAAGGAAAATGAAGAATTTAGAAGGTTAGAAGGGAAAGAAAGTTGTCAATTAAAGAAAGGAAAATGTGAGGAAGTGAATCAAGCTTCAAATTGGGAAAAGACATAAAGTTAAAAGTGTTTTTGTAGGGGGAACAACTCAGTCGACAGTAGAAGAAGAATAAGAAGAAAAAGGAGAAAAAGATAAGAATATAAAAAGGATTATTTAACTTTGCCTTTATCTTAACCTTAATTTGTCACATGGGATAAAGCTTATGTTAATCCTGACAGCTAAAAATTGAAAAGAAAGAAAAGGAAGGAAGAAGCATAGATTTGTCTTATTGACTTTTCCATAACTTTTTTTTTTTCCACTTTTAAAATAAATATCCTAAGTATAGAAAAGTAGGTAGTTTTAAGAATGAAATTAGGATAAAATATGATGCAATCATGGAATAATATAGGAAATAAAATTAATACATACTAATGATACATAAACATAAAGTATATAGTAAAATTAAATCAAAATAATATCTATACATATATATATATGTACATATACATAACACCACAAGTAATCATAGGGTATTCCTTGTAATCTTATTAATTTATTTAATTAATTTGTTATGCCTTTTATTTATTAATATTTAGAAATTATCTTTACTCGTTTGTTTGCGATTTTATGCAATCACGCCCATATATTGATAATTTTACTAAATTAGGACTTTATCACCGTTAGGGTAAATTTATATATTTTATAAGGTTAAGGTTTTTGTTTTAAGATTTTTATCAAGTTCGAGTTCAGTCTCTTTTATTTTCACGTACATAAAGTTTAGGGATTTTATATACAATTAGGGTTCTGAATAGTATATTAGTGTTTTTCATATTCATTTTAAGTTTTGTCTTTAAAATTTTAATAGGTTTTAAATTTATTGATTCTATTGACTTAGGGAAATTATCTATAACTCTCGAGTTTAATTTTATACTTAAAAGGCTAAATTTGTGAAGTTTGCATTCTTCCCCTATCATGACCTTAAGAAGGACCTAGCGACATTGCTTAAAATTTTCATATCATGTGTACACTCATGATATGAAAACCAACTTATAAATTAGAGATTGTAAGACTCTAAATAATTAATTAGTAAGGTTTCCAATTTTTAATTTGTTAACTTATTCTAAATTATATATAACTATGGATATCTAATATTCTATAATTCCTTAGAACCGCAGAGAATCAATATCTCCTACCAAACAATAAGATTAGGTAGTAAAATTCTTAAATTTAAACTAATCGAAATTATAAACTAAAAGCATAAGAATAGAAATTACATTTTAATGTTTTAAACCAGCTATACAATCGATCTTTGAATTTTATCTTGTAATGCATCTTAATACTTGTACTTAACGCTCGACTCTAAACTCATACACAATTATCGATCAACCTATAAGAGAAAATTGTCGGGGAATAAGCTACACGAACCTAGTGAGATATCTCTCATAGTATACTATCAAGTAGATCATCAAGCAATTAATTAACATACATATAAATGCATTAACAAGTAATATGCTAAACAATATATGCAGTTGACCAAGTGCTGCATACAACGTCGAATTTAACACCCTCCAAAGTAAGGGTTGGAGATTCATCGGCACCAATCATAACTATGTTCTAGTACTTGGGTTTTTAACCATGTATTGAAATTCTGTATTTCACAAAATATATTTACATTTTCAAAGTCTAATTATGCACAAATTCTCAAGTTTAGCGGTGAAGTGACTCTCGCAATCCACATTCATACCCTATAGTGGTGGTCTCTAGACTTGACCCTCAGGCCACCCATAATTAGTGTCTCCAGCACTAGATAAGCCTGTGAGTTAAGGGTAGGATCTTGTTGTATAAGTGCTTTTACACTGTACTATTAAGCAAATCATATGGGATTCTTATCCCTATAAGGCCCTTCATTACCATCTACTTAAGATGACAGCTGGAATAGTAAATCCAATGTTTGTGCTTATGTATGATCTATTTAATTTAATATAAGTTAAATATGATTAAGTCAAATTAGTAGGTAGTTAACCAATATCGGCAAGCCATACAAATCATGTAGTGGTCAATCATATAACCAATTCTTAGGTATCATATTTAATAATATTTAGCATAATTAACAACCAATATCAAACACATGTACATCCCCAAACCTCAATCATCAACTTATTAATATACAAAATTTAGGTATGCTAACTATAAATACAAAATAAATATAAAGTCATTAAGAGTACTCACTTGACCGAAGTCATTATAAATCATAGCAATCAACGAGCAACTTGCCTTCTTGATCAATGTCTCCTAATAGACAAAATAATAAAAACTTAATGAGTATCTAAATGCAATACTAAACGATCTAATTAGCTAACTATATACTTTTTTATTCCCCTTTCAACTTACGTACTAAATCGTACATCACTTTTTCATTTTAAATCATTTTCGAGCATACTTTCATGTAGCGTAGTTCATTTTGGACATTGAAACCCATACTTTTCATTATGGGCCTATAATATTATGAATTCAGTTATTTTAGCCTAAATAATTTTATTTATCAATTTTGAGCTTTTCTTTATTATTTTATGACTTAATTGATTTGTACATTTTATATTTTTTAAATATTATATTTTTTAGTTCATTTTACAGCAATTTCTTTATTTCTCCATTTTAAGCTTAAATTATCCATTATGTTAATGTCTATTATAGTTATAATTCTCTAATTAATTAATTATTATTACTTCATAATTATTTTTTTAATTTTGTGGTTTTAATTTCAAAAATCAAGAATGTTGATGTGATAATTTCCCATTGGTCTACATCGCAAATTTTGTGATTCTTCTAATTTTTATATTTTTTTTTCTAATTTTGTAATATTAATATATATACATATATATTATTATAATTCATTAAATATTGAAATTCAACCCCCACTTCTCCTTTAAAGGATATGGCCCACATACATATGTAGATACATATATTTGTTTATCATCTTATTTTAAGGAATTATAAAGTTGTCATACCTATACTCATATTTTTAGATATGTACATGCATTTAAGTTTATACTATACTAATATCATATGTTTATTTGTACATGTACATATTTATATTTTCTTATTCTATTCTTAAGTAAATTAGATACTAATATACATATGTATTTCTTGAGGTGCATATATACATATAAATACTTAAGCTATCTTATATTTTCTTACTTATTTACATTTATGTATTTATACTACCTTATTGTATAGTTTACATATGTACATGTACTATAAATGTATATGTAAATTGTATATGTATGTGTGTGTGTATGTATATATATATGTACATAACTAAATGTGAGACTCGGTCTTTAACCTACTGCTCGAGACTTAGAGTAACGAACCCTATAAGAAGTATAACAGAAACAAGCAAAAAAGTAAAGTCATTAAGAGAAGTTTAAGAAATAGGTTAAGTCAAATGACCATATCTTAACTATTCAATATCGATGTAAATTAGGGTATACAGAACAATTTATGGCCTTTAGATAATTTTGTTTGAATTGAGCCAAATTTTAATATAATTCATAAAAGTTAGACTGATAGCCTTGATAATATCAATTTCTCAAAATAAAAAGTATATGAAATTTAATTCTAAAATAATATATTTTTATTAGGTGCACTCGATATTTATTGAAAACTCGAAATTTGAGTTCCGAATGAATACGAAACTATAGAGATAAATTATTTAACTTATAAAAATAATATTGGGAGTCAAATAGCATGTAATGTAATTATATGATTACACAATAAATGTCATATATGCCCGATATGCATATATAATAATATAATATAATATATTAATTAATGCTTGAAATATGTAATGAATCAATAAAATAAAAAGAATGTTATAATATATATGCCCAAAATACCTACAAATTAGGTGTGGCAAGTGAAGATAGTAGTAGAATAAATTAAGATTGAAGTGGCAATCAAGAATTTTAGCATATGTAAAGTTGTATAGGTGTCAATATGGGATGATTAACAAATGGAGCTCCTAATTTTAATTCCACCGAACCTGACCAGTACAAGAGGAGCATTAAACTTCACTTTCTTCATTTTTTGTCACACGATATCTAGAGAAAATGCACTCAATAGTTCATAAGGTATAAGACAACAAAAAATAGGGAAAAGATTAGGAAAAATGTAGTGGAAAATTAGAAAGCATAGTAGATGAAGACTTGACATGGTGAACATTTATGGGTTGAATTCTGACAATAGAGTAGAGGTTTCCAATATGGGGTCGTTGTCAGTGGAGCTTAAGTGACTAGAGAACTGAAAAAGCGTGAATTTTCGCTTATAAGTTCCTATTTTTACTAAAAATATCAAACAATAACAAAAAAAAATTATGAAATTTGGTTTCCCTTGGTATTTTTACATGTAGAATTAGATTATCAATCCAAAATTTTTAAATTTATAGTGCTTGTATAGGTTGCTTAAGAACAAGCTTGATTCCAACAAATTTTATATGAATTTTTAAAAATAGTAAATAGTATTATTTTGAGCTAATTTTGGTGGGTATATTCCTCATATGATACAAAAAAAAAAGAATTTTTGATAAACTACAAATAGAGGATTTATTAAATCTATTTTATATAATCTATTCTGTTTTTCAAGTTAAAGGAATATTGGGTTTTTAATTACATTTCTTAATCAATCTGACTTTTAATGATTTACGAAGCTTAGTTATGATTTTGGAAATATTCAACTCAAATTTTACAATTTTATTTGATCATTTAGCTAATATAAGTTAGTTTATAGTAAAATCGAATCTAAAATCAATTTTTTGGAAAATATTATATATTATACAATTTTAGTACTTTTCATGACTAGAATATAATAATCATAATATACTGAGTATAATATATTTTTTGTAGCTCTAATGGAGTTTAGATGTTTTTTGTAGCTCTAATGGAGTTTAGATGCTAAGTACTATATATTTTCCTAGCCTTTATGCATATTGTATCAAATATGATAATGTAAAGTAAAATCGATATAATTGGCAATGTAGTATGAGAATTTGAGAATTTAGGGGACTGGTGATGTGTGAGATGAGGATTCTAGGGAGTGATGAAGTGAAGAAGTATCAATAAGATGTAAAATGAGTTCCTAAAACTCAAACTTAAGAGAAAAGTGAGCAAATCAATTAATTATAGGAATTTGGTTAATGGTAGAGGATAACTTAGAGGAAATGGAAAGCAAGTATTCTAGTAGGTTTTGACTCAAAAGTTGCCTTAAAGGGTAATTCCTAGGAAGTCTTAGGTATTTATCAAACTCAGAGTCTAAATCGAAACTAGCTTATAACAAACTAAATACCAATAAGCAAGTATTTAACTTGTATACATACATATATATATATATACACATACTTATGACTTGTAATTGATTGTTAAGTGAATTTGTGAAAGAGGAAGCTCATGTTAACAAGTAAGATTAAGAATGTACCACTTGTTAAGTAAGTGGATATTTATGTGTGCCTGAGTAATCTTATGTCTATTACTAACTTTATGTGCTTTGTAATGTTTTACCTTAGTTGAACTTGATTGCAAGTTGATGTGTTGTTCAATGAACAATATAGAGCTACCTGTTATAATTGTAGCTAATTGAATAGAGACTTGATATTAAGCTTAGTTGTTATGTTGGTGTTGATGAGTGTATATGTACATATGTTAATTATATGATTTATCCTTAACTCAATGATGGTAGTAATGAACCCTCTTTAAGTACCAAAAGTTTGAGAAAAAAATTTAAGTAGACACCTTGAAGGCGGGGCATTGCACTAAATGAAAACATTATATATCGATATACACATAGTTAAATAGATTTAAGTGTATATATATATATATATATATATACAAGTACATATACGTAAAGGAAATAAATCATATACTTAATCAATTACATGTACATAAAGTTTTATTATAAGAAAAATAAAAACATCATCCATCACCTATTACATATAATACTAACAAATACATACTATTATAAAAGAAATACACCGAGATCTACATTACTTTAAAAAAAATAGTATATCATAAAGTGTTATATGATTACTCTTGAGCTTGAGAAGTTGTTGGATAAAATGCTTCCCTTCTTTTCCTTGAGATTAGTAAAATAATAATATGAAGGATGGGGTAATATTATTTAAAGTGGATGGTTAATTTGTAGTGTGTGAAGAGAGGAAAGTGAAAATGGAAATGGAGGATGATGGGGAAATTGCGTTGGTTGGAAGCAGAAAAAGAGAAGGTTATGTTTTTGTTTTCAATTTGAAAAAGAAAAAGAAAAAATGATGTGAATTCTAGAAGTACACATGGCAATTGAAAAGTAGGAAAAGGAAAAAGGAAAGAAAAAGGAAGAGATAAAAAGATAGAATGAAAGTGACATTTATTTGACTTTGTTCTTATCTCTTGAATTTATTACATAGAGTAATTTATGAAGACCATGCAACTGATATTTAGGAAAGGGAAGGAAGAAAAGAAAAATAAAATAAAATGAAAAAGGAAAAGAAGAAGGAAAAGAAAAAGAAATAAAAACATTTGACTTTTCTAAAAGGATTTGCAACTTTTAAGTAGTATTTAGAATAATACATAATATAATTATGAAAGGAAATATGAAATGTAAAATTAATATATACTATTTCATACATAAACATAAAATGTATAGTAAAAATTTGACCAAAATAATTAAATCAATATAATTCTAACATACGTATATTTATATATGTAAAGTCACAAATAATCATATAATATTATTTGTAACTTTATTAATTTAATTAATTAATTTGTGACTCTTTATATTCATAAATATTTATGAGCTATCTCTATTCATTTGTTAGCGATTTTATGTGATTACATATATTGATCGATAATTGTACTCAATGAAGGTTTTATTACTATAAGCATAATTTTGTATATTTATAAACTTAAAGTTTTAGTTTTAGGGTTTTCATCATATTCATGTATAATCTCCAATATTTACAGACATATAAGGTTTAGGGTTTCTATACGGTATTAAGGTTTTTCTCATTCAAATAGTTTTTAGCTTGTAATTTAGTAAAGTTTTTAGTTTACCTAGCCTTGTTGACTCTTAAAGTTATCTAGGGTATTTGGATCCAGTTTAAGATTCAAACTAAAAATTTTTTGGGTTTACATCCCCCTTACAAAAAGTTTCTTCCCTAAAACTTAATTGGAATAATTCCTTGTTAAAACTCCTTTCATTGTTTTTAATCAAGCTGTTCACATGTAGTCACCAACCTTCTCACCAATACCTAGTATATACCTATAAACATCATAATAGGTCCATACAATATATTTGAAATACATAATCCTTTCATATTGATTACATTAAATACCTTGGGTTCCTTGATAAGTCATTAGATTTCTTTCTAGGTTGCTCACTTTCGATGGCATTTGGAAATGTCATGATTACACCTTCCATAATTGCAACACATTAAGGCATTCTTCTTTTTAAAACACTATTTCACTTTATCTGCATTTTTTCTATAATAAGAACACTTTCCATTTAGCTGTGGGCAATCGTTTGAGCGATGATCTTAGTTGCATTTTAGCAGCTTATTTGGTGTGGCTTCTTTGTGATTGGTTCATTCACCTATGACCCTAATGTCTCAGTTGGTCACTCATCACTCTTATTAGCATCGTCCATTGACTCTTTACCGAATTCAAAGATTTCCTTGTTTTCCTCATTTTGCCTTACTTAGAATTCTCTTCCTACATATTCAATCACTCTTGCTCTTTCAACAACTTCATTATAAGCCTTTAACTGAAATTCTTTTAACATAAGTCGAGTCCCTTAATCTAGTCCTATTATGAACACTTATATGCAAAATTGATCGCTAACTCTCAATTTTGGACAAATAAGATGCATCAGTCTTCTAAGCTCACATTCATATTCACTAATGCTCCAATTTTCTCTCCCTGTAAGGAGTAGATCTTCTTGAAGTTTCTTTTGTAGGCTTTCCGAAATATATTCCTTTAAGAATTCCTTCTTAAATTCATTCCAAGTGAAAGGTCGAGGCATAGCTCTATTCTTTAATTCTCACCATATCATTGCATCCTTATGTAGCATAAAAGCCCGTAGGCTACCTTTAAGTCCTCTATAATCTTATAGATTTTAAATGATTGCCTAATCTATGCCAACCAGTCTTCTTTCTCAACTAGGTCATTAAGTTTACCTTTAAAGTATTTATTTACCTTGACAAACTTAAAAAGCTTCACCATGCGTGGTTCCATTGCTCTCAAATTATTTTCAAATTGGCCCTCACTTCCTCAATTTCACAATGCTAGCAAGGGATCAAGATTAGGATCAATAGTGATAACTCTATCAACTTAATATTTTCTCAAGTCAATGTCATTTAATTAGCTCATTCATTTAAATCATCAAACATTTGATTCAATCATCCTTACATTATTATAATTTTTCGTTTTCCTAAGTATGATCACCTTTTAGTCACTATTTGATTCTTACATATCATCTTCAATCCTACTTTCCTTCTTGTTGTATTATGATTAAAATCCATATAATATCACTCATAGTCCATTCTTAATAGTCTATTCAATCAAAGGTTTAAATTCAAAATCCTACTATCACAACATTTCTCTAAATCTCTACTCATGTGGTTTGATTTCTCCATCGGAATTGTTATTACCATCTTTAGGGATTAGAACCTCTAACTAAAATATCCTAATTTCTAATTCTATAGTTGAAATATTCTAGTACACACTCATCTTTAGTTACTCATTTAGGGATACTTATTTTCGCATCACTTTAACAACTTACTTCTTACATCTCAAGGCTCAATATTTGAAACCTATGTCACGTGAGTCTTTAGGGTATATTTATCAAGTTGGCATAATTAGGGGATTAATGGATGATGAATGTACATACATTTATATGTAATTGCAAATACATTGAGGTGATACTAAATATAGTATATGATCTAAAAGTCTAAGTCTTTTAATTTTTAATCCTAAATCTACCCAAGTTCTACCCCATCTCACCATTCGGCAAATTTTTCCTATCTTTGATAACTTAAAGCTTTGATACCACTTTTGTCAAGACCTTATAGGGAGCCTAGTAGGATTGTTTAAATTTTTCATATTTCGTATGTACCCATGATATGAAAATTTCCTTATAAGTCAGAGATTGCAAGACTCTAAACAATTAATCACTAGGTTTTCTAATTTTTATTTTATTAACTTATTGTAAAATATAAATAACTATGGATATCTAATATTATACAGTCCGTTAGAACCATAGAGAATCAGTACCTCTTATCAAACAATAAGATAAGGTAAATCAAGTTTATAAATTGCAACAATTACTAAATGATTTAGAACCTTAATATACAAATACTTTTCACTTGGGGTGCTTCTATACTCGCTATACGCTTCCTAACTAAATCTAGTTTTCTCTTACATAACTTCGATTTGCACTTTGAACTCAAGCTTATCTCAATCCTAGCTGATATGAACTTACATAAGAAGCTACGGGAGAATGAGCAAACTATGGCTCAGTGAGTTCCTTCCTCACTATTACTGATCAAGTAAGTTATCAAACATTATTAGCTCACATACAAGTCTATCTACACACGAAATGGATGCATATATAGTAAATGTAAGCAACACATCTGTAAGAGTCTGGAATTATGGAAAATGCAGATTTACGTCTATACATTGATTGTTCCCCATACTTACCCACACAGAGTATCTCACCTTACCCTCATGAGGCTGCTTAAGGGTTCATCTCTCTAAATGACACTCAACTATTACCCTAGTCAAGAAAGAAACACCAATCAAAATAGGTAAACTCTAACTAGGGCCATCCACTAATCACTTCTTAATAAAGCTATTGAGTTTTACAATTTAAATTCATATATTTTATCCTTTACTCCGTTAAATAGGCAAATGTACTTATTGTTTGTTAGTATGGACAAGTATTCGAAGGTTAGTTCATAAAATTTAAGGTAATCGAGCAAATTGTCCAATCTAATCCAACTTTTATGACGAAGCTAAGAATATTAGTAAAGTGATCCCGTGAGTTTCAATTTAGGAAAATAAAGAATGAAATAATTAATTATTATAATATTGAATTATATGTAAAACTCCTGTTATTTATTAGAAACATATAAAATAAGTTCTAATAACTAACGAATTGATAGAGATAAATTATATGTATACTAAAAATTATAAAATAAATTAAATAATATTTAGGAATATTTATTTATACGATATATGTATTTCCATGTAGGTAAAAATATACGAAATTACTTAAAATACATGAAATATACTAAAATAATGCTAATTAATTAAAGAAAATTAATAGATAATTAAGGAAGAAACATGAAAAATATGGAAAAATGAAGAAATCTCTAGAAAGTGGTCTTGGCAGCTTGGAAAAATGGAAGAAATAAAATTGATCATTTAAAATGCTACAAATAGAAAGTGGAAAAAAAAAAAAGAAATAAAGCAAATGTCACCTCAATTTAATACATAAAAAATCCTTAAAACCTCTATAAGTACCGTAAAATTTTTAGAAGCTCATTTGGACAGTTTTTGAAGTGAAAAATATGGAGAGGGTCGAAACAAGAGAGAATTATGGCTTTTCCAAAAAATTATAAAAAAAAACTGTGCAATTAAGGCAATTAAACCAAACCTACGAACCACTACCACTTTGAACCGAACCACCACCACCACCACTCCCCAAATTGACCACCTAGATTAGCCAACACACCCTAGACTGTCGCTGGTGGCTGGAAGCCCAAGAGACAAGTGAGTTTAAATTTCCAACTGATTTTGTATAATTTATTAAAATTATTAATTTTATCTAAAAAATTATGAATTTTATTATTCTAATGTTTTATTGTATGTAGATTTAAGGAAAAATATTGATTAGGTTTAATTACATCAATAAAGATAGGCTGCTTAAGAAATTATACAAAACTGAACATGTTTCGAATTAGAAATAACTTGGCTTAAAAGTGTAGTTTTGAACTCAAAATGTTTGTGTAGACTACTTAGGTAATATAGAACAGTGCCAAGAGGCCCTTTTGTGAAAATTAATTTTTAAAAATTTTAAGTGATTTTTAGGCCCTTAAAATATGTATATAATTAGGGATTTGGGGGGGTTAAGTAATGATTAATTGAATAATTACTAACTGAGTATATAATTAGGGATTTTAAGATGTTCATATCTGATGTGGTGTAATAATCATGATATTTAGGGAGTTAGATGTGATTTTTAGTGGTATTATGTAGTAAATATAGGTAATTTTGATAATATGTGAAATTGGAATTTTTGTAAATATAAAATATTAAGTTAAAATAGATAATATAGTAATAATATTAACAAATTTTAAATCTGGTACAAAACTTAACTTTAGGTAATTATATGAAAAATGTAAAAATTTTCTCACATTAGGAATAAATTCAATACAATAATAAGGATTTAAGTGTTCCAGGTAGAATAGAATACTAATTTAGGATTAAAAGTGATAATTAGGATACTCAAGCCTAATGTAAATAATTTCATATTTGTGTTTGGATCGCTTTTTTTGGATTTGTGTATAATACTCGTAGTTAGAATTGATTCAAAACTTGAACTAGAATTGGATTTAGAAACCAAACCCTAAAATAACCTATGGTGAATTAATAATAACTAATATGTATATAGGAAGAATTGAGTTAAATCATAACTTAGAGTGTGTATGTGTGTGTATCATCAAGATGTAAATACTAAAAACATATTTATATTATATATTATAGGACACGAAGATGAGTTGCACCTCAAATGAGCAAGCGAGGAGTCCGGGTAAGTTAGGATTAATATGTTGCTGTATTTCGGAGTACTAATTTATAATACTTGGAGGCTTAAAATTGTACTTGATTATGCTTGTTAAATAGTCAACTGTATACATGTATTTGTTTCGAAGTTGATAATGTGATTTGATTTACTGCTTTAGCTTATATTGTATGATTTGTATGAAATGATTAATCATCTTCAACTGGACCCAATCAAATATATGGCTTGTAATCATAAATTAGACCTATATAGCAACCCATTAGAGGAACAATAGGATTCTCTGATAAAAAATCTAACCCTTTCGAAAGGGATAGTGTTGAATAGCATAATTGGTCCCTTCTTCATCCTTAGTCAAACTAAATGACAAGTAAGGAGGTCATGGCAAGGATAAGTCAATGGTTCAAAGGTAGTCGCGAGAGAGTGGTGTCTTCATTGCATAAGCCTGACTTTAGTCGTGAGTTGCATTAATGGAAACTCTTCAACCCAGATTAGAGTGGGTACAATTTCTCTAATCTCACAATGAGCCGGACAATATCGTACGATAACATTTGCTTGAACATGTATTGCACTTAATAATTTGGTTAATAACCCTATTTGTGTTTACTCGGTGGTTTTAAGTCTCCATCCCAACTTATTGAGCTGTGGTTGCTCACATCCTTATAAACGTTGTTGCAAGTATTAGCTAAGAAGCGACTTACATTTACCTTAAAGCTAGCAATTGCTAAATCTTAGGGAATGAGAAAATACATCTGAAGAATAGATATATCTTTAATGTCTTATCCTTTATTTAGATTTTTTCATTTTCAAATAATGTATTATTTAGGAAGTATAGGACAACGAAACCATGCAAACATTATTTGTAATACTTAAATCTTAATATACATACAAGATTTGATGCTTTGTTAAGAAAATAATTTATTTAACCTATAAAATGTTTACTTCAAAGCGGGTTAGTCGTAAGTGCCTTGTATAAATCAAGTCTAAGATGGCGGCTGTATGGTCAGCTTCTATCTTAGAGTGGTTGGCATGCTCTGCTACTTTAGGGCGTAACAGTTCTGAATTAGTATCAAAGTATAGTTTTAGTGAACTCACTTTGACATGAACAATTAAAAGAAGTAGTCATTATAAGAGGACATTGAGAGTGGGTAGAAATAAGTGAGCATTAAAGTATTGTACTATAAATTATAAGATAAGTAGTTACTATAACATTAAAATTGAGATACATGTTAATCGAATTTAACTCTAATTATGGGATTGCATGGAGAATGGATAGTTAGATAAAGTAATCAAAGTAAAATGGTGGAGTAATATTTAGTTGAAGTGATTTAGGTATAATGAAGGAAAATCTCTGATTTAATACAAAGTTGAGATGTAGGAACATTGTTAGAATTAATTAGTTAGGATATATTGATATTATGGATGAGATTATTGAGAAGTTTATTGATGGGTTGTGTTGTAATTGATGAGATGTGATGAAGTGGACAATAATAGAGATTAATTTAAGTTTTAAAACAATAGAGATATTGTAATATGTATCGTAGATTAAGGCATATTAGAAACCTATAGAATTTCGAAGATGATCTCAACTTGGTGCTTAGTACAAATATGAGATGGTATAGTTGAGAGTGAAATAAAGCATGATATAGAAGAGGATCTTAGAAAGATAAAACATCGAGAGGGAAAAGTTAGAAACTAATTCAGAAATGAATCAGAACCTATATTAAAGGTACAATCAGAACCTATAGTAAATTTTGTACAGAATGAGAATGCAGTGTACAAGATAATAGATGATGATGCCATTGAGGAGTCTGATAATGATAAAATATATCAAATAATTACTATTTTCGATTTTTCTATTGAAGTATAGAGTACTGAATCAATAAGCGGTGATGACAATTAAATTGGAAGATAAATATGGTGGAATTCTTTTAAACAAAGAATTGTTATTGGTGATTTAAATGATGAATACAATGTGATAGTTGGTTATGTTTTGTCAAAAGTTAGAATTGATCTTATGTTAATTGCTCATATAATTGGACATCTCAATGATCTCTTAATGGATATAGTTGTACTTCTTGACAAATGTGAATTCTTTGGATATGTACACATGCTATAACATGTTATACACTTGTGATTAAGTGTGTAAAAGGATTAGATGTGTTTTGAGTGACTAATCTTGGAAGTCCTTTACATGTGTAAGAATCATAGTAGAAATTGTACTATGAGGCTATAATCGAGTTATGAACTCTTTAGCCCTTAATGAATCATGAATTGAAGACTTATATTTTTGGAGTTGTAATTAAGTGCAAATGAAGTAAAATGAATATGAAATGGATAGTGAGATCTTTATGTGGTGCTGAGGTAAATGGAATTATATCATTATGGTACTTATGATCGATTATAGGAGATGGATGGTTATTAATTGATACATGAGAAATGAAGTAAGATTATTAAGTAAACTACAAAAGAATATATATCTAGACACCCTAAAATAGTAGTAGAATGAGTAACAATTGACGATGGAAATAGAATTAAAGCAAAATTTTTAGAGAAGATCAATGCTTTCAATCAAAGGTTCCCTTACTATTTTAAGATTGATCTAGATAGAACAAAACTCACCAAGACATGAAGTTCATAAGATGATTACCCATTGGTATATTAAGATGATAAGGAAGGTTGATCAAAGATAGTTATTTACATATCTAACCTCAAAGGAATCAGAAGATAAATAGTGATTTCATTAAAGGACTCTTCTTTGATCTTAGTTGAATGATAATAAATATGAATAAAAGGATTGGTTGATAAGTATCATCATTGAAGGATATGATTAAAGTAGAATTTAAGGGAAAAGCTACTAACGGTAGATGATAAGAAGTTTGTTGATATTTACAAGTGAGAGATTGAGAAAAGTTCCAATAAGTAATTGATCTACTAGTAATGTATAAATGTTCCAAATGCATTTCTGAAGATTAGTTTGTGGACATTTGAATTTTATGATTTAGCTAACCAAGAATCAAACGTATAGCTAAAAATTCTATATTAGATAATGTAAATGGGACCTTTAGGAATTAAAGGAGTGACTATGTTTTTCTAGAATTACATCAGATTAAGATGGTACCAATATAGGATCAGTGCATAAAGTGTATTCCCATAATCGAGAGAATCGTATGTCTGCTAACTGTATATGAAGATGCTTGATGTGATAACTATCGGTAGTATGTTAATATATAAAGTATATGTGGATGGTATTACTAAAGTTAAGTAACCATAAGTCGTATGTCGAAATTGAAGAAATGTGACTTTTAAAGGAGATAATATTTCTTCATTGAACACATTATATTTGGAGAAGAAATTTTGGTGGATATTGAAAACTTTGAATTAGTGATTGGAGGAAAATCTATTAAGGCAACCTAATGTATGAGAAAACTATAAAGTTGCAATATACTTCATATGAGCAATTACAATAGGTAATCCAATAAAGGAATGGCAAATTTGAGATGGTCAATCCATTGCTATCTAGTTTTGTGTCTTGTTAACCCTATCAATGTATTCTATTGTGTCATGTTTTGTCAAGTAATAAGTTCTTGTCAATACTATCTCTTTTACTAAATCTTTCAATCAAGAGTCATAATCATTCACGTCGAATCAAGTCAAGTCAAGTATAGTTGATCTACAATGTTAACCATCTCATTTGAATTTGAGTTGGAGGAAAGACAAGATTTGCCAAATTTACTTCTGTTGATCTTATGTTAAGCTATATAAAGAATAAATAAGAAGCCATAGCAACGACTTAGACATTGTGAGTAGAAGATTATGGATAAGAGGAAAGGCGATGATATGAGGTGAAGTTAGAACCGCTGATGATCACAAATAAAACAAAACTAGGAATCAGTAAAACAAGGAACAAATGGAGGATAAATCGACAAGAAAACTTATAAGATTATAAAGCTAAGTCATAAGATAGTATAACACAACTAAAGGACTATGATGATGAAATAAGATCTAATTGATACTAAAGTATGGAATGCAAAGAAAGGAAATGAGATGAGAATTTTAGAGATAAATAAAGAGGTTAAGCAAAGGTTCCGATAGAGAAGGAGTGGGAACTTAATTAGAAGACAATTCAGAAGCTTCATTAAAAGATAATTCAGTAGAATGGAAGATGAATTTCAAAGTGATGAAGTAACCTACAAAAATACTAGATAATCAAGTTCAAAAGTTAAAGAAGTTGAGAGATAAGATATGTGAAAGGATAGTGGGATAAGAATCTAAACTTGGAAGTCATTGTAGAACAGAACTTAGTGAATATAAAACATTACTCGCGGTTCCTCTAATTACTAAGATAGTAAAAGAATATGAGCTACTATTTTTGTTAATTCAGTAACACATAGATATACAGTAGTTTCGAGGACAAAACTATTGTAAAGGAGGTGGAAATGTAAGACCTACAATCAGGTATTTAAGGTTTGGTTCGTAAAATTTAAGGTAATTGAGTAAATTATCCAATCCAACCTAAATTTTACGATAAAGCTAAAAATATTAGTAGAAGTGATTTCATGAGTTTGGATTCGAAAAAATATAAAATGAAATAATTAATTATTATAATATTGAATCATATGTAAAACTCCTATTGTTTATCGAAAACGCGTAAAACGAGTTTCAATAATTAATGAATCGATAGAGATAAATTATATGCATACTAAATATCATAAAATAACTTAAATAATATATAGGAGTATTCATTTATAACATATATGTATTTACATGTATGTAAAAATACACAAAATTACTTAAAATATGTAAAATATGCCAAAATAATACTAATTAATTAAAGAAAATTCATAAATGATTAAGGAAAAGTCATGAAAAATATGAAAAAATGAAAAAATCTCTAGAAAGTAGTTGTGGCAGCTTGGAAATGGAAGAAATAAAATTGAACATTTAAAATGCAACAAATAGAAAATGAAAAAAGGAAGAAATAAGGCAAATATCACCTCAATTTAATGTGTAAAAAATCCTCAAGACCTCTATAAGTACCCAAAAATTTTCAGAAGCTCATTTAGATAGTTTTTGAAGTGAAAAAAATAAAGAAGGTCAAAATAAGAGAGAATTAAGGCTTTTCTAAAAAATTATAAAAAAAACACTGTGCAATTAGAGTAATTAAACCAAACCCACAAACCACCACCACTACCACCATACCCTAAACCAATCGCCTAGACCGATCGATACACCCTAGACTGTCACTGGGGGCCGAAAGTCGAAGAGACAAGTGAGTCTAAATTTTTAACTACTTTTGTATAATTTATTAAATTTATTAATTTTATCCAGAAAATTATGAATTTTATTATTCTAATGTTTTATTATATGTAGATTGAAGGAAAAATATTGACTAGGTTTAATTACATCTGTAAATATAGGATGCTTAAGAAATCATGTAAAACCAAACATGTTTCAAATTAGAAATAAATAGGCTTAGGAATGTAGTTTTGAACTCAAAATTTTTCTATAAACTACTTAGGTGATATAGAACAATGCCATAAAGTCCTTTTTCTGCAAATTAACTTTCAAAAATTTTAAGTGATTTTTAGGCCCTTTAAATGTATATATAATTAGGGATTTTAGGGGGTTAAGTAATGATTAATTGAATAATTACTAACTGAGTATATAATTAGGGATTTTAAGATGTTCACATCCGATGTGGTGTAATAATCATGATATTTAGGGAGTTAGATGTGATTTTTAGTGGTATTATGTAGTAAATATAGGTAATTTTGATAATAGGTGAAATTGGAATTTTGGTAAATATAAAATATTAAGTTAAAATGGATAATATAGTAATAATATTAACAAATATTAAATCTGGTACGAAACTTAAATGAAGTAATTATATAAAAAATTTTCACACCAGAAATAAATTCAATATAATAATAAGGATTTAAGTATACCAAGTATAGTAGAATACTAATTTAGGACTAAAAGTAATAATTAAGATACTCGAGCGTAATGTGATGAATTTCACATTTGTGTTTAGATTGCATTTTTAAGATTTATGTATAATACTCGTGGTTAGAACTAATTTAAAACCTGAACTGAAATTGAATTCAGAAACCAAACTTTAAACTAACCTACGATGAATTAATAATAACTAATATGTATATGAGAAGAATTGAGTTACATCATAACCTAGAGTATATATATATATATATTATCAGGATATAAATACTAAAAATGTATTTATATTATATATTATAGGGTATAGAGACAAGTTGCACCTCAAATGAGCAAATGAGGAGTCCAAGTAAGTTAAGATTAATACATTGTTATATTTCGAAATACTAATTTGTAGTACTCGGAGGCTTAAAATTGTATTTGATTGTTCTTATTAAATAGTCGAATGTGCGCATGTATTTGTTTTTGAGTTGATAATGTGATTTGGCTTACTAGTCTAGCTTGTATTGTGTAAATTGTATAAAATGATTGATTACCCTAATCTGGACTTAATCAAATATATGACTTGTAATCATAAATTGGACCTACATAACAACCCATTAGGGGAACATTAGGATTCTCTAGCCAAATACTGATCCCTTTAAAAGGGATAACGCTAAATAGCATAATTGGTCCTTTCTTTATCTTTAGTCAAACCAAGTAACAAGTAAGGAGGTCATAGTAAGGGTAAAGTCAATGGTTCGAAGGTGCAGGAGGAGTGATGTCTCCATTACGCAAGCTTGGGTTTAGTCGTAAACTATTGTATTAACAAAAACTCTTCAACTTAGATTAAAGTGGGTGCAATTTCTTTAATCTTACAATAGGTCGAACAACGGTGTGTGATAGCATTTCCTTAAACACGCATTTCACTTAATAATTTAGTTAATAACCCTATTTGTAAATAATGTATTATTTAGGAAGTATAAGATAATGAAACCCTGCAAACATTATTTGTAATACTTGAATCCTAGTGTATATACATGATTTCATACTTTCTTAAGTAAATAATTTATTTAACCTATAAACCGTTTACTTCAAAGTAAGTTAGTCTTGGATACCTTGTGTAAATCAGTTTTAAGATAACGGCTATATGATTAGCTTCCATCTTAAAATGGTTTACATGACAAGACTGTTGCATTTCTATTACTTTAGGGCATACCATTATCTATCCTAACAATTACTCATCTGCAGGAATTATCTACTCATGAATATTCTTCTCAGAATTATTCAATTTTAATCTTGATTGCATTCCTTAGAATCTCTTCTCAAAAAATGGACAAGTTAAGATTGCATTAGAAGCTTACTAATCCTTGAATTCTATACAACATGCAGTGAACTTCCTAAAAAATATCTCTATTGGTAGGAATAGTTCGTTCTAATGACTAAGATCTATTCAGTGTAATCGTTTCTCAATGTATTCCATTGAAATCTTTTGCAAAATTGCGTCTTGCACTACACTATCTCAACTTATATGAAATTCTAATCATCAAAAAGTCATAATTATTAGGAATCACAATAAATCAAAGTACATTCATGTTAAAATGACTTCGTAAGCCTTATTTTATCACTTACACATGATAGAAATATAACAAATACAAAGAAAAAGGAAAAAGGAAGTAAAACATAATGTAAAAGAAGAGGGAAGAAGAAAATTTCTTTTGATTCACTTAAAGGATTCTCATACAACAGTATATAAACACTAGATTCTTCATAATTCTCTTGAAGTTAGTAAAGAATGTTACTCAAAACTTTCGTCATAGTATCACTACCTAAGAACACAAATAAGAAACTTAATGGTCTTGATTTTGATGACCTCTTGTGTTTCTTGATGGTATTCGTTCTAATGTAATTCTCTCTCCCTCTTATCTAAAAGATGCGGTATATTTATACTTGACTTGTCAAAAGACTCAAAATTATACCACTTTAAGATACCACCTAGTGTTAAGATATGTTCTACATATTGGTTCATGTGAAAAAGTTGAAGAAAAACAATTGTGTCTACTCCTATCTCACTCATGACTTAGGGTGTGATAATCTCAAAAAACAAAAATCTACACTAGTCACGACGGTGACAATAGACGTAAACTCTTCATTGCTTCATTACATCTCATTACGCCCGTGATTGAGGGCATGATCACCTTCCTATTAGACAATCATGAGTGTAACCGATAGAAGGATCAACAAAACTTCCTCAATCACGCTTGTGACAAAGGGCGTGATCAATGTTGGCTATTCTAATTTTTCATCATCACACCCATGATTGAGTGAATCTTGATTCTGCTTCAAGGTTTTCTTCTCCTTACAGTCGTAATTGCCTTAAAAGTCATTGTTCTTGTGTAAATTTCATCCCTTTACTTATGATTCATTTGAAATCAATACATTGCCTAATTAATACAAAAAATTTAAGAATTGAATCACAATTATGAATAATTTATGCCTAAATATGTCTTGAAAGTGTAAAGTAATTTACGCTTATCAAACTTCCCTATACTTAGGCTTTGCTTGTCTTTAAGCAAACACTCAAAAACAATCAATTGCACATTCTACATAGTATTCCCAGTGGATTAACTTTGGGCCTAACACATTGTGTTCTTAGAACAATAACCAATATTCTAAGACTAATCAAAGTAAAACATACTTCACCCTTATTCTTTAATGATAGCTTCCAAAGGCATAAATTTAACACAAAGTAAAATAGATCCAATGAAAATTAGGTATACTTCATCCACTTCTTTAAGTGTATAAAAACCTTTCAATTACTTCTTAAGAATACTAATCTAGAAGAAAAGTACATTGTATCCATTTTTCTCCTGTATTTTTACTTCTTTTATTGAATCTCTTTAAGGACAAATTACTCATTACATTTTCATTTTCATTTCTTTTTTTTTTTTTAATGACCAAATATTAATAGTAGAGTCAAACTTCACTCTTTTGAGGGATCAAAGCTTGCCCTTACTAACTTGGTTATAAGGATAAAGATTATCGGCGAAGTTAGACTTTGCTCTTTTGAAGGACCAAAGCCCATCCTTATTAACTCAATCTTTATAGATTCTTATTGCAAAGTTATAAAGACAAAAATTAGCATTGGGGTTAGACTTTGCTCTTCTAAGGGATCAAAGCCTACCCTTACTAATTCAGTCCTTAAACACTTCAATTTACTCTATTTTGAAGAGATACTTAGGAAGCATCAATAAGTGAATCATTTCATTTACCCTTTTCATTCAAGATTAAATGAACTATAAAAGTAATTGAAAAGTAGATATACTACTTACAAAGTTTAGAAGCACAATCAATTAACTTTGAACTAAAGACTCCGATTTATTTCTAACCTCTAAATTCATTCATTAAATAGCAAGTAAGTTTGCCTCACTTGGCTTTTATCTCACAATATTGATCATGTACAATAAGTCTACAAGAAGTAGCTGGGTACAAAATTAATTGCTACTATGCCAATTTGACAATCTACTTAGTAAACTAACAACTTGAAAACAAATAGCTTAAGTGGGAGACTTATGATAAACAGGGTTTATCCATCGTTAATGAAATATATCCAAGGCCCTATAGGCTTAGCTATGCAAGTCTTCTCATTATTAATTAATTGGAGATGCTTTGGTAGCTTTGCCTCAACAATAAAAATATCATTAATAGGTACTACAAGCCCTCGCAAAAGTTGCATAAGAATCTATTTAAGATTGGAAAATTTTTTCCAAAAATATTTTTCTCAAAAATTGGCAAAGCTAGCACTCTCCTTAAGTATATCAGTTAAGTCATAGATATGAGACAAATATAACTAGTTATTTAGGCTAGATATTTATATTTACCGATTTAAGAAGGTGATCATATGATGATAACATGCAAGGAAAAATAGTAATTCAAACAAAAAATAATATCAACTAATAAAACAATAAGCACATATCAAGGACAAGCTGATAGTAGGTCATTTGAACTCCTTTACCTAGATTAATGCTGACTTTATAGGTCTTTGGAATTTCTAAAACTTGATAATTGAGTACCTAAAAGATAATAAGACTTATGAGTATTTGGAAAAGTTAGGCTTCTCAAATAACTAAATGTTTGTTGTAGTTTGCCTAGTTTTCCATTATAACCTAAACATTGTATGAATATGGTTTAACTTCTTCTTTTTTTTTAGGATTCCAAAGACCTATAAAGTCAGCATTANATTATCTTCCTCCTTACTCCAATCTTTTGATAAAATTAGGTGCTCATACTCATTTTTCCCAAACTCTTCCTTACTCGTCTCCTGCATTAATTAGTTGATTAAATTTATGGTGTAGCAAGAACTGTTATTACTCGGTTGCTTTGTTACCTTGAATAAATTAAAGATCACCTACTCATCCATGGCTTAGAGTGTCAACTTTCCTTCTTCAACATCTATCAAAGCTTTGCCAAAAGCCAAGAATGGCCTACCTAAGATTAGTGGAAGTTCCTTGTCTTCCTCCATCTCTAAGACAATAAATTTTGTAGGGAAAATAATTTTTTCCACCTTAACTAACACATCTTCTACGACCCCTTTAGGGTACTTAATACTCTTATCAACTAGCTTCAGTGATACTGTAGTTTGTTTGCACTCTCCTAACCCCAATTTCATAATGATGGATAAAGGCATAAGATTTATGTTGGCGCCAAGGTTATAAAGGGCCTTGTAAAAATAGGAGTTCCTTATAATGTAGGGAATCGTGAAACTTCTAGGATCTTTAAGCTTAGGAGGCAACTTATTTTGTAGAATCGTTGTACATTCCTTAATAAGCATTACAGTCTCATGGTCGAACAATTTCCTCTTTTTTAAGAGGATTTCTTTCATGAGCTACGCATAAGAGGCATTTGCTCAAGCGCATTCATAAACAGGATGTTGATGTGTAACTTTTTGAATACATCTAAGAATTTAGAGAAGTGGCAATCAAGCTTTTGTTGCTTCAACCTCTTGGAAAAAGAATGGGTGAAACATAGGGCTTTACTTCTACCTTTTTCTGTTTGAGTTCCAAATTGACTACTTTTTCCTTCCCATTTTCACAACTAGTCAATGGGTCATCCTTCTTTACATTAGGACTCGAGTCCTTTTCTCCATCATGCTTTGAGCCTTTTTGAGTAACCTCCTCTAATTCTCTTCCACTCCTAAGGTTTATGGCATTGACTTCCTTAAGGTTCTTCTCAGTATTGCTTAGTAGTGAACGTTAAGGTTAATTACTTAGCATCTATGCTACTTGACTCATCTGGACTTCCAAATTATGAATTGCAACATCTAATTTTGAAACTTCTTATATGCCTTTTGAGTAAAACTAGTCATAAGCTCTTCTAAGATCGATTTCTTCTCCTTAGGTAGCTGAAAGGGCTGTGAAAATCTGTGTGGTGCTTAATAAGCATTATTATTCTCTTACCAAGAGAAATTTGGATGGTTCCTCCATCCTGGATTGTAAGTGTTTAAGTATGGATTGTAATTACCCTTGAAATTGCTAACAAAGTTAGCTTGTTCAATGCTTATGCTTGTAAATGGAGCAAAAGGATTTCCAACTTAACAATCTATATTCCTATGGGTGCCTCCACAATGGCTACATACTTCTGGTAGACAATAGGAAGAGCCCAGAGTAGTGAGAAGCTTGCTCATCTATGTAGTGAGAGCTATAGCTTGTGTTGACAATTATGATATTTCACTCACTTCATGAACTCCAGCAACTCTCTTATGCATTGCTCTTTCTGTCTGCTAGCTGTAAGTATTTGATGCCATCCCTTCAATCAACTCATAAGCATCTTATGCTCTCTTACTCATAAGTGCTCCTCTAGAGGCTGCATCAATCATTGTGTGAAGTTAGGCTCCTAATCTATTGTAAAATGTTTGCACTTAAAGCCATATAGGGAGCTTGTGATGAAGCCATCTCCTTAAAATTTCCTTAAATCCTTCCCATATCTCATACAAAGATTCGCCTTCATATTGTGTAAAGGACATGATGTCACTTCTGAGTTTGGCAGTACAAGCAAGAAGGAAGAATTGAGTAAGGAACTTTTGAGCCAACTAATCCCCTGTAGTATTCAAGCCAATAGGGAGCGAATTAAGCCAATGTAAAGCCATATAAGGAATATTATTTTCCCACTTTTGAGCAAATTGATCCCTTCAATCAACTTTATTACTTTTGAAAGTTTCACAAATTTGAAGGAAATTTTGAATATGGTCATTAGGGTCCTTATGCAATGATCCTCTAAATTGGTTGGCTTGCACCATTTATATCAATGCGGATTTTAGCTTGAAATTCTTAGCCTGAATTGTAGGGCCCATGATACCCAATGTTGCTCCTCAAATAGTGGGAACATAATATTCCCAAAGGGCTTGATTATCTTCGTTTTCGTTTCCATTTTCATTATTTTATGCTATGATCCCTATTGGTTCTTGATTTAAATGTATGGATTCTCTTCTAAGCTTATGGAAAGTGCACTCAATCTCAAGGTCAAAGATTAGCAATTCCAAGTTTGCACTTCTAGTCCTATGTATACACATATGGAGGATTTTTTTTTTTTTTTTCTAAGGGAAGATACAAGCTAAAAATCCTAAAAATCTAAGCTAAATGCAAATACTTTAGTCTACTGAAAACCAATGCTATTAAATATGACAGAATTATGATAAACTAATTATCGAACAAATTAAAATTGCATCTGAATCAATAAAGAAAGAAACTTGATGGACATGCTCCAATATATAACAATGACCCAAAAAATGATTTTCTTCTTCTTCCTCTTTTCTTTTCTTTTCTTTTTTTAAAGGTGGAGAACTACCTAATGCAATATAATATAAAAAGCTGAAGTGAAGTGGAATGGATAACATTGCCAAAAAAAAAAAACAGCACTACTTCAGAGAAGCTATGTTAAATAACGTAAGATTGAAATGCAAATTTATTTATTTTATTTTTTTATAATCACGTCAAATGTAAACTCTTTTCTTTTTCATTTTTTTTTTAACCTAAAGACTAACAACAATATGACAAATTTAGCGAAACACTTTTGTGCTCTTTTTAAAAAAAAAAAAAATTGATGCGTGTGATAGAGAAGACAGTAATATGAAAGCAATGAAGTTAACCAGCACAATGCAATACAAAATGATTTTCTCTAATGTTAGAGGGCTGTAAAGAAAAACAGAACTCCACGGTAGACCTTGGTGATGTATGCTACACTAAATAACAATGCACTTGATGATGACTGCTCCAGACGTCAGCTGGTGAAATGTATTCCCGTAGAAGTCAAGGAATGACGCCTTCAAATATAACTCCAAATTCACACTTCTCCGATAAACTTGAGGTTGCACCAGCTGAAATCAAAAGGCAACTGAAGTAAACGGGGTGCAACAGTGAAGACTAATAAATTTATCCTAATGGCCAATATCACAATTGATGCAAGATGTACCAAAATAAATAAATAATCCTAATGCAAATATACTTACTCTCCAGTGTGTGAACAATTGGGAAGCAATAATAAATCTAAAATGAACTGGCGAGGTATTAGTCTAATACAAGCAACTAAAAATTATAAAAATAAATTGATGTCAACGAGAAAGTCAAATGAAAATTTGGAATTTTTTTTTTTTTAATACAAGTAAGGATGAAGAAGGAAATAAAAAATATAAATGAAAAGGAAAATTACATGCCTAAAACAAAAACAATAACATGAGACACAACTAAAACAGATTAAATGGACTTGAAAAGTCCAATATGTAAAACTGGAGATAAAAACTGGAACGAGATGCCGGAACACAACATAACAATAACACTGGAGTGGGAAAATCACTATCTAGAAAATATGCGAAATGAAACAAAATAAAACTTAATAACCGCACATAAAACGCATAGTCTAAAAAAAAAAATTTGTAAATCTAATATTAGTTAACGTTGCCAATAACTTAATATGTATGAATTTAAAAATAAAAATTTAAGTTATATTAGTAAGTATATTGGGTTGCGTATTAGTAATAAAAAAAAAAAACTAGTAAGACTATATCATATCCATAAGCTTTGAAAACTAATTAATAGATTATATCAATTCCCTTTTTAGCTAGACAATGAAACAAAGTGTTTAAACAAGTTAAAATAAAAAGAAATAACTTAACTAAAACAAGAAATTAACAAAGAACAAGCTTATCAAGTTATTTGCATGGGATTTCGACCATGCTATCATCCGATCAATTAACATATGTTTGTAAAACATATTAAGACTAATTAGTTAGTTTTAATTAGATTCATTAGAACTCACTTCCCTTTCAAGTTGTTATTATCCTAACCATAGCAAAAATGTCCCTTTCGAGTAATCTATCTATAATATTTAGTTTTTTTTTTTTTTGCCATCTTATCTATAATATTTAGTTAAGTAGTAAATTTCTCTCACAAATATTACTACTCTAATTAGTATCAAAATTCATACATAGTTTTATTTCACAAAGATTAATATCAATTGCATTAAATATGTAAATCTTAAAATTAATTTAAAGAGTATATGTTCATGACAACAATTAAATTAATTTTAGTTCAATCTTATATGAACCATCTTTTCCCTTTCTAGTTTTTTAGATTTTATTTATAAAAATATCGTTGATTAGATAACAAAATCATGAATCATGAAAAAAAGATAATTAAAAATTGCGACTAATTAAATAGTAACATATATATGGTAAAATCATATATTAATCAAATGTAAAACCCAAACTAAAAAAAAAGTTATATAATGATAAAAATAATGATAATAATAATAATAATAAAATTTAGAAATTAAAATAATGGAAGGAATATAGTAATATAATAAAGGCTTGAAAACATAGTATAACTTGTAATTGAAATGCTACAGTAGGAACTCAAGAAGGGAGGTAAATTAAGTTCAATGCCCAAATTTCGCTTTAACATAAATTTCTTGATTTAAGCAACTAAAAGAATGTAATATTGAAATAAATTAACAATGAGTTTAATCAAGATAATAGTAAAACAATAATAAGTGCTGAAAATAAAAGAGATAGAGATAAAGATAGAGATAGAGAAATCATGCTCGAAATTTTAATATGGAGTTCGGACTACCTCCTACTCTCCACGATCACTCAATGCCTTAATTGAGGTCTGCACACACAATTTTAATTGATAATAATCTCAAAGGCACAAATACCTACACCCAATCTTTAACACTAATAATCTCTCAATCACAACAACCTACAATCACTTAATATAATGCTCTCTTAAATAAAAATTACAAATATAAAGCTTGGCAGTATACTAGGGTTTATAAAAGATTACAAATAATGAGCACAAGACAATTAGAAGAAAGTACAAGTAGACAAGAAGAATAATTGAAGGAATATATCTCTATTAATTGTCCTTTAACTGCATACAAAGTTGCATTTATATCCTTTTGCAAAAATCCAACCATTGGTCCTTTTTAACCTACATTAAATGCACTGTAATAGCTAATTCCTGTATAGATTAACCAAATGGTCTATTCAAATGATATTACCATTCGAATGGTCTTCAAATCACCAATTGCATGGTTCAACTAGGCTTACTAACCTTCATTAACCAATTGAACAGTCTATGTACAACCAGCCACATGGTCCAACATACCACACCGATCTCTATCAACTAGTTAAACAATCTAAGGTCAACTAGCTGCACAGTCCTTATCCTACCACTGATCACAAAATGTCTAGAGCAACCAACCAGTTGGTTCCAACCAAACAAGCTGGACAGTTCATATCGGAAATCTGCAGTAGTTAGTGTTTGATCACATTTTCTTTTTTCAACAATATTAGAATCAATTTGATATATTATTAAGATATCTTCACTTTCTAAAATGTTATGGTTTGATAAAGTACTTATGTGAATTTTGCAAATTAGTTTATAACCATATTTGATTAGTCATTTGTTCTCATCAAAATCACAAATAAAAACTTCTAAGTTCAATAAACTTACCCTTTTTTATGAGGACAAAATCTTACAAATAACTGTTAATAGATGCTCCCCCTCAATGGTAATAACGGATGTCAAAAAATAAACACTTGAGAATATCCATCCTTTATTTTGGAAGATAGTCAAGAGATAATTCATGTCCATGATTCAAAAAAGCATGCTAATCTTCACATTCACTTAGTTAAGACACTTACAAGCACGTTCACTTTGTTTACATAAATTACATACCAATCTTCATTTAGTAAACAAATTCATTTAACAAATTCTTTGGTGACTTAAGGTCTTCTTCCCTTTTGGCCTCATCAAAAGGATGAGAAACTAAGCAATATAGGGTAAGAAGAAACATGGTAGAAAGCCATGACATAAACCATTAGATAGACAAGAGCAATACAATGATTAGCACAATAACAACACGATAATTTGACAATGCCAAAAAGAGATCATATTGAGCTTAGTCAAACAAGAACAATATAAGAAGTAGAAGTAGAGTCACCATATAAATAAAATAGAGAAGCCAAGAGTCATACAACATAAGGATAATTAGAGAGGGCCGAAAGGCTAAGAACCATCTTAAGCAAACATCATAAGAAATGGCCAAAGGCCGAGTTTGAGTATAATGATAAAAATGAAAACACAAGATAGGACCACAAAAAGCTAAATGTCTGAAGGTGGAGAAGAGCTGCTAGACAGCTTGGGCAAAGGAGGCGATGGCTAAGCATAAGGACCAAGAGTCAATGGAGGGAAGGGATATAGCGGTTAGAAGTGCTAAAAGAAAGGATTAAAAAATGCGATCTTATCGATGAGAGACCTGTTGCTCCACTTAATAGATGCTATCATTAATGTGTTAGCGAAGCTAGCCCTCCATTTGGTCAATGTACGTTTAGATAGATGTTGGAGGACTACAAGGAGATGGAGTAGTAAAGGGAGCAGAAGGGAAAGTGCCATGAGGGATATCGTCACTAATAAGAGTAGGCCCTTCCTGAGGAACATCCTAATTAAGTGGCTCGACTAGTTTAGCATTCTCTTCATTAAGGGGGCTATTGAGTTCTTAAGAAGTAACGCCGATAAGAGGGGATAAAGGTTCTTTGCAAACCAACTAACTTACTTATCCTATTTCCACTTGCCTTTGCTAATGCGACGCACAGTAAAGGGTTCAATATAGGGATTGATGCTGGGAGCAGGAAAGATAACCCCCTTAGCCAAAGGCAGCTAAGTTACTAATTATCTACATCAAAGAACAGCTTGCTTAGATTTGTTAGTAACCATACGGAAATAGTGAAACATTAAATCTACGTATTCAATTTGAGCATCATTATAGATGTGGCTTAGTATTTACAAGTCCCCCTTTGTAACATGCTCATGTTCACCACTCTGTAGACAATAGTTATAATAGATGAACAGGTAAAGAATTCAATAATGAAGAGGTAATCTGATGGCGCTAAGATTGCACTTATTTGCCTAATTATGTTCATTAATACGATGCTCTTGAAATACATCCTTATAGAGTGTAGATCCAATAATATCAACACCTTCCATATAACTAGCAACACTAGCTTTAGCCTTAATAATGTTATAAATATCATTCCAGGTGATCTTTATTTCTCGACCATAAAGATAACTATACAACCATAACCGCAGATGCTCACTAGTCTTCATACCAACTAGTAATTTACCATTCCTATCATGATCATCAGAAAGATTATAGTAAAAATATTTAACAGCCTCTTCATTAACAACATTTGAGATGTCTATGGTATCAATAATGCGATTAGTGATAACCCCTTCCATGTTAGGAATCCCAAAGGCACGAAGAACATCTTCATTGAATTGACGTCCATAATCATTTTTCATAAGACAAAATTTATCATACCTTTATACATGGTGTAGCATGGGGAAGAAGTGATTGTCGAACTGAGTTGGTGGAGCTTATCTCCCTCGACCTCGAGTGTGGTTACTTGAAGCGCAGTTACCTCATTCGACCATTAAGAGGAAAGGAGAGAGTTAAGGTTTGAGAGTAAAAAGTTAGGATTAGGGTTTGTTTTGAGGGAGAGGAAAGTAGAGGTGAAGAGGAGAAGAGAAAGAAGAGAGCGAAGGAGGAGTGGTGTTGAGGATGAGGAGGATAGGTCAAAGGAGGAGAATGGGGAGTGTGGACGATGGTAAAGAGGGAAAGAGTGAAAAAGAAAACGATTGGCCCCCCTTTCATTTAATTATTTATTTATTTATTTTACAGTAACGGAGCGAACTGTTTAGATGGTTCTGGGAGAACTGTTCGGATGGTTAAATACAAGGAAGCAAGTTTTAAGGCAGCTATTAGAATTGTGCCTACAGTTCAAGGGGAATCAATCGAACAGTCCAAGGGGGTATTCTATGGTTAAAGCCCTTAATGCAACTGTGCCCATGATTCAGGGGAACCATTCGAACGGTTGCATACATAGTGTCAAAAACAAAGAATACCTGTTAAAACTATCTGAACGGTGGGACCACAACCATCCGAATGGTCCGAGCAATTATTCTGAGGTCAAGATATCTAAAGCAATTGTGTGCATGGTTAACACTACTAACTGATTGGTTGACTATATTTCTCAATAGTTTATTTGAAAAGAGAATTAACTCAAGAATTATTGATAATTATTAAGAAAGATGAGGAAGATTGCACAAAAACATAACAAGTGATGGAATTCATATAATAAGCCTACTTAAACAAAAAATTTTAGATTGAGAAAGATGTACTAAGGTTACTATCTAAGTTTATGGGTCTTAGCACTCATCTTGCTTAATCATCCCTAGCTCTCTTCTTAAGGTGCAAAAGCGATCTTCACTTAAGGGTTTAGTCAAAATATCAGCTATTTGACTACTTGTATTCACAAATTCTAAGCATACATCATTACTTTGAACATGATTTCTAATAAAATGATGTCAAATCTCTATGTGCTTGGTCCTTAAGTATTGGATCGGATTTTTGGTTAGGTTAATAGCACTTGTGTTATCACATTACATTGGGATATTGGAGAAATTAAGCCCATAGTTTTGTAATGTTTGCTTTATCCATAGAATTTGTGCATAACAACTAGTGGCAGCTACATATTCAACCTTTACAGTTGAGAGTGCTATGAAGTTTTGTTTCTTAGAGTGCCAAGATGCTAGAGAGTTTCCTAAAAAGTGACATATGCCACATCGGAATATCCCATAAGATCAAAGGAAGTGTATTTAGGATACCACAAGCCAATTTCAATAATTCTCGTTAGATACTTGAAGATGCGTTTTACTGCATTCAAGTGAGATTCTTTTAGGCAAGATTGAAATTTTACACATAAGCATACGATAAACATAATATCTAGTTTAGATGCTGTTAAGTATAATAGGTTTCCTATCATACCTCTATAATGCTTTTCACAAATAGATTTACCATGTTCATCTTTGTCTAGTTTTAAGGTTGTGCCTATAGGAGTAGGCTTAACTTTACAATTATCCATTTTAAAACATTTCAAAAGCTCTTTTGTATACTTGGATTGATTTATAAATGTTCCATTTTCGGTTTGCTTAACTTGGAGACCTAAGAAGTAATTGAGTTCTCCCATCATGTTTATTTTAAATTCTTTCTTCACACAATTTATGAATTCATTTACAAGATCCATGCTATTAGCTCGAGACATAAGATCATCTACATAAATGTGAATGATTAATATATAGGACTTATGATTTTTAATGAACAATATTGTATCCAACTTTCCTCTTATGAAGTCATTTTCTATTAGAAAGGTACTAAGCCTCTCATACTAAGCTCTAGGAGCTTGTTTAAGTCCATAGAGAGCTTTGTTAAGTTTATAAACATGATTGGGTAACTCATTGTGCTCAAAACTTGGAGATTGTTTTACGTACACTTCCTCTTTGATAAAGCTATTTAGGAAAGCACTTTTGACATCTATTTGAAATAGTTTGAAGTTTTTGTGAGCCACAAAAGCCAAAAGCAACCTAATGGCTTCTGGTCTAGCAATCAAGGCAAAGGTCTTATCAAAATCTACCCCTTCTTCTTAGTTATAACCTTTATCAACTAATCTAATCTTATTTCTAATTGCTGTACCAGTTTCATCAAGTTTGTTTTTATAAACCCATTTTGTTCTAATTATCGGTCTATCACTAGGTCTAAGTACTAGATCCCATACTTTATTTCTAGTGAATTGATTACATTCCTCTTACATTTTTTGTATCCAATATTCATCTTTGAGGGTTTCATCAATATTCTTAAGCTCAACTTGAGACAAGAATACTAGGTTGCTTATATTTTTAAGAGAGGATCTTGTTAATACCCTATTTGAAGGTTCTTCAATAATTAGTTATTTAGGGTGATCTTGAACATATCACCATTTTTTAGGAAGATCTAAGTATGATTGATTCGTATTATTATCTTTCCTAAGTTCATCCTTATCAATAGCATTGTTTTGGTCATTATTTAAGTCTAGCATATCTAAATAAGCACTTACATCGTTCATTTCATTAAGAAATGTATTATAAAATGAAGGTAGTGAATCATCAAACGCAATATGTATAGATTCTTCAACGACTAAAGTTCTTTTATTAAATACTTTATATGCTTTGCTTGTTAGTGAATATCTAAGAAAAATAGCCTCATCCAATTTAGAGTCAAATTTTCCTAGTTCTTCTTTACCATTATTGATCACATAACACTTGGTACCAAAATGGTGAAAATAAAAGATATTAGGCCTCCTTCCTTTTCAAAGTTCATAGGGGGTTTTCTTTAAAATTGATCTTACGAAGACACGGTTTGAAATGTAGCATGTGGTGTTAATGGCTTCCGCCTAAAAATACTTTGGCAAATTTTTCGCACAACATTATTCTAGCCATTTCAATTAGGGTCTTATTTTTCCTTTCAGTAACTCCATTTTGTTGTGGAGTTCTAGGTTCCAAAAAGGTATGTTCCATGCCATGTTGATTACAAAAATCATTTATTTCACTATTTTCAAACTCTCCCCCATGATCACTTCTAAGAGAAGTAATTTGTGTAGCCTTTTTCATTTTGGACTTTCTTCCAATATTTAAAGAATACATGATTTGTTTCATCCTTACTTACAAGAAAAAAAGTCCATGTGTATCTACAGAAATTATTAACAATGACTAAAGTATATCTTTTCCTACCTAAACTTAATGTTTATGTAGGGCCAAACAAGTTTAGATGTAGTAATTGTAATGGCTTAAAAGATGAGACACCATCTTTTAGTTTGAAAGAGTTTTTGGTTTGTTTACCTTATTGACGTACTCGGCATACCCTATCTTTTTGAAAATTAATTTTTGGTAGACCTTTTTAAGGTCTCTTTTAATAAGTTTAGAGATTACTTCCATGCTAACATACGCTAATCTTTTATGCCACAATCAACTATCATTATTTTGGATGGATAGACAAATTTCATTTTGATTCATAAAATTGCTAAGATTGATTTTATAAATGTTTCCTTGTCTATATCCTTTGAAACTACATTGCTCATTGTTAATTCTTTCAATGATACACTTGTTTGCTAGAAATGTAACCCTATATCCACCATTACATAATTGACTAATGCTAAGCAAGTTATGCCTTAGATTATCAACTAACAATACAGCTTTAATAATGAGATCATTTTTAATAAGAATCTTACCTTCACCTAAGACGGTTGATTTTCTATTGTCTCCAAAGGTAACATTCCCTTCATCCTTCAAGATTAATGTGGTGAATTTGGTAGTATCTCCCGTCATATGTCTTGAGCATCCACTATCCAAAATCCATTTATTACTCTTTCTTAAAGGTTCCTACAAAAATAAGAAATTTAAATTTTTGGTACCCACTTGAGTTTGGGTCCTTTAGAGTTAGTTGTAGCAATAAAACTATGTCCCTTGGAGACCCAAACTATCTTTCCTTTATGATTCAAGTTGGTATTTCTCCTTATTGTACAAGTGTGAGCAATATAGCCATACCTTCCATAATAGTTACAAGTCTTATTAGTTGCTTTAACAAAGTAACTTTTATAAGACTTGTACATATTTTTTTTGCTATAGCTAATTCTAGTTTTCTCAAGACTATGTCTTTATTATCCTAAGGGTTTTTCTAAATTCTTTTCACCTTCACCAAACTTAGCTATAGTTTACCTTAAGTCATTTAGGCTAGATTTTAACACATCATTTTCTATTTCTAACTTGACTAATTTATCTATACTCACATTCTCATTTTCAATTACTTTGATCTTTGATTTTATTTCTTCAATTTCCTTAAATATCTCTTTATTTTCATTCATCATTTCCTCATTTCTTTTGCTCAACTCATCATTTTCTTTCTTTGAACCATCATGCTCAATATTCAATTTTTCTTTCTCAATTCTCAAATATTCATTATCCTCTTCTAAGTTCTCTTTTTCCTCAACTAACTTATTATACTCATGTTTGACCACATTAAATTCATTTCCTACATTATTCATCATTTGTTTGAGAATTTTATTCTTCTTTCTCATTTTAACAAAATCTTTTAAAATATCATCATACATTTCCTTCAACTCATCGTAAGAGGATTGAGATGTAGTGCATACCTCATTATCTAATGCCATAAGGCAAAGGTCATTATACGAATCTCTCGAATCACTATTGCTCCAAATGGTCACCATGGTTTTCTTTCTTGATACTTTATCTCCTTTCTTGAGAAATAGACAATAATCTTTAATGTGTCTCGATTGATGGCAATTATAGCACTTTATGACATCTTTCTTCTCCTTTGTAGACTTTGAGGTATTACCACAACTAACTTTATCTTTCCTTAGCTTCTTGTTGAACTTTATAAACTTTTTAAATTTCCTTACCATCATTGCCATTTCGTCATTGTTGTCATCATCATCACTTTCATCACCTTCATCACTAGTATTGCAATTGCTGGCTTTGAGAGCTATAGATTTCTTTTTAGATTCTTCTCCATGTCTTTTGATCAACTAATAAGTCTTGAGTATTCTAAGAAGTTGTTCATTTGATAGTGCTTCTAGATTATATACTTCTTCAATGGCAGTCTTCTTGGCTTCCCATTCTTTTGGAAGATACCTAAAAATTTTTTAATTAATTTTCAAGTTAGAAAACCTCTTACCAAGAGCCATTAATGGATTAATAATGTCAATAAATCTTTTATGCATTTCGTCTATGGTCTCATTAGGAAGCATTTTGAAATTCTCAAATTCACCACATAATAAACTTATTTTAATGTCTCTAACTTTAGATGTGCCTTCATATGTGCTTTGTAGCTCATCCTAAATTTCCTTAGCATTTGGGTATGTACAAGTTCTATTTGAAATCATTTTCACACATAGCACAATACAATATGTTCATTGCTATTTCATTTAGGTCTACTTTCTTCCAATCATCCTCCGTATATTCATCCTCTTCCTTTCCTTCAATTTTAATTGGTCCTTTTTCAATTACATCCTAAAGTTTTCTATTTTGCACCTTAATAAAGATTCTCATCCTACACTTCCATTAGGGAAAATTCCCACTAGTTAAAAATTGTGGCTTATTTATAACTTAACCCTCTATGAATCCTAATGCATTTAGTGCCATGATCTTTACTCTATATTGCGATTAAGCAATAAAATTAGAGACCTAGCTTTGATACCAAATGAAATACTACACTAAGAATTCAAGAGGAGGGGTAAATTGAGTTCAATGCACAAATTCTGCTTTAATATCAATTTCTTGATTTAAGCAACTAAAAGAATGCAATATTGAAATAAAACAACAATGAGTCTAATCAAGATAATAGTAAAACAATAACAAGTGTTGAAAATAAAAGAGATAGGGATAGAGAAATCAAGCCCAAAATTTTAACGTAGAGTTCAGACTACCTCCTACTCTCTACGATCACTCAATGCCTCAATCGAGGTCTTCACATACAATTTTAATTGATAACAATCTCAAAGGCACAAGTACCTACACTCAATCTTTAACACTAATGATCTCTCAATCACAATAACTCATAATCACTTAGTATAGTGCTCTCTTGGATAAAAATTACAAATATAAAGCTTAGCACTAACTAGGGTTTACAAAAGATTACAAATAATGAATACAAGACAATTGGTATGAAGTACAAGTAGACAAGGGGAATAATTGTAGGAATATATCTCTATTAATTGTCCTTTAACTACCTACAAAGTCGCATTATATCCCTTTGCAAAAATCCAACTGTTGGTCCTACTCAACCTGCATTAAATGTACTGTAATGGCTAATTCCTGTATAAACCAGCTAGTTAGTCCATTCAAATGGTATCACCATTCAGATGGTCTTCAAATCACCAATCACTTGGTTCAACTAGGCTTACTAACCATCATCAACCAACTGAACAGTCCATGCACAACCAGCCATTGGTCCAACATACCACACTGATCTCTATCAACCAGTTGAACGATTTAGGGTTAACCAGTCGCACGGTCCTTGTCCTACCACTAATCACAAAATGTCTAGAGTAACTAGCTAACTGGTTCCGACACAACCAACCAAATGGTTCATACTAGAAAGCTGTAGTAGCCAGTGTTTGATCACATTTTCTTCTTTCAATAATATTAAAATCAATTTGATATATTCTTAAGATATCTTAACTTTCTAAAAAGTTATGGTTTGATAAAGTATGTGTGAGAATTTTGCAAGTTGGTATATAACCATATTTGATTAGTCATTTGTTCTCATCAAAATCACAAATAAAACACTTCTAGGTTCAACAATAATTGACTAGAGATGCTAGGAGCAATATTGTTAGGGAAAAAGATTTCGATACTAGTATAACATTTAAATAGATATCAAGTGCTAAGGGCAATACTGTCATGGCAAAAGATCCAAACATTAGTATGGCATGTAAATAAACTTTAAGTACCAATGACAAACTTGTCCAAGGGAAATATTCAATCCAATATCTCTCCCCTACATTATTTTCTTCCCCTACTATTCCATACACTTCTTATTGTGTACCCTACCAAAAAACTTAAAGGAGAACTCTTAAAACACTTATAGATATGGATTCAAGGAGATAGAGGGTAAAAATCAAAGAAAAAAGTGGGTTTTTGCAAATGAATACTTGAAATTGCTTAAGTTGCCACTAGTTCTTTGAAAAAATTCGGATTTGGGGGTTAAGGCACAAGAAAAGTGTCGAATCTTCAAGAAAATGCAACGATACGACAACATTGAGTAAGCACTTTACCTATCTAACATAGAAATTCATTTTACTTTAAGGAGATATCATAAAAGATTTTTGTTTTTGCAACTTCACACATTTATAATTTGAGTCTAAGGTGTTTCTTATCAAGAGTTACATGTAAGTATTGTTCTTGCCTTTTTTCTTTAAAGAATTATTAGTTTATAGTTTTAGTGTTGGTTTAGCGAAAGCGGTTAATGAGGTAGATGGGAACGATTATGATATCGTTACGATGTAAATTGCGTAATGTTGACGATACCGAGCCGGTGTTAGAGTGTATGGTGTCAAAATGTACGGTACGATGGTGTATACACGTTGTGCATAAGTGTGAGACTATGTGTGTGATGTGTAACCATAACTTTTTATGTGTTGTGCAAGTGTGTGTATCAATGTTGGGTGTAGGTGTGTGAGTGATCGTAAGTGTGTCGACGTGTGTGTTGTGGGTGTATGCATGTCGGTGTTGATGTGTGTAGATTATGAGATGTCGAAAAGTAAATAAGAGATTATGAAAGGACATGCAAAGGGTAGTTTGGAACCTCAAAAGATGAAGTAGAGGGTTGAGTTAACGGGAAAGAAATGTTGAGTCGAATTGCAAAGAATTTAATAAATGCTAAACTCGATATTTAATACTTTTGCATAGGTGCTAGAAGTTATGAGGAATTAGATCTTATTAAGATAAGAGTACCAGGTATGGGATACATATTTGTTGGTTATGTGTATTAGATTATTATACATTAACCAAACTTAAATGAAACTATGACTTAACTATTTGCTACTTGTGCTTGGTTTCGACCACCCACTGGTTAAGTCTAATGGTATTGGTGAGTCACTTAGTGACGTTATCCCTAGTGGAGTCCCGCACTGAAAGGACTAAAGTAGATCTAAGATACTTTTTGACACTCGGATGATTAGGGAGAACTCAACACCAATACCTATATAGTATATATATTGTGTATGTAGAGGTCATGAGTAACCCTAAATCTCATGACACTGAGACTGTGTTATTTGTAGACTTAAATGACAAGATTTAAAACTGATTGTTTGTTGCATTTATGATGATATTCACTTATGTGCTTGGCTCGTTACATGTATGTTCATGTACATGTGTATGGTATCCTATATTGGATGTTAGCTTACTCTTCGGGGAATTATTGTTTTTTAGCTACAGGTTTAAGGTATGAAGTTTATAGTTGTTATTCTGTAGAGGATGAAAGTTACAATTATCTATCTTATGTGGAGAAGGGTGATCTCCATTATTAGGGTAACGTCACAAGGACAACATAGTTTAGTTTTAGGAGTAAACTGTTGAGGATCATATATTATTGTTCTATGTTATACATATTTAGAGATTGTCGATTGTTTGAAGTCGCATGTGACTCCTTTAGTTGATGTTATTAGGTTATCACTTGTTGGAGTTGTGAGATTCTAAGTTGTTTATCTTAGGGTTATATTGTATTCAAGTTCACTCACTCGTAACAGTTAGCTTCATTTACTATTACGGTATGTGAAAATTTGGTGGTTGACTTTCTACCTTTGTTCAAACTTGAGGTTATTAAATTATGGGTCGTTAGAGTTCATGTAATTATTTTATAGATCTTATATAAATTGTAAGTTCCTAAATACCTGACGTATTAATAAAGGTTATGAATATGTAACAGGTTACAACGTTTCAGGTTTTGGGACATTACATCAAATCATCAAGCATGTGACAATCTTCTCATATAAATTTAGTTCATGATAATTGTAAAAGTTATAGAAGAGAATTTAAGAAACATAATAATATATTTAGAGCAAAGGAATAAAAAAAATTCAAATAAATCCTTAAAGCACAAGTCCATTTTCTATTTCAATAAATCTCCGAATATCTCTGTAAGTCCGTTTCTAAAGCTCATTAAAAAAGCTCCCAATAAAACTTTCTTTGTAATCTTTCTCTCCGAACTCTCAAAGCCCTTAAACTATCTCCGTATTTATACATTGTCTAGCGTATGGAAGGACAGGAATGATGGGCTCATAGCATGACTCATGAAATTTGCACTGAACAGGTATGGCAAGTGTGGTGGATAGGACTCTTGGAAGTCTAAGGTGATGATGAGAAAAGGGTCCCCCTTTGCTTCTTCTCGTGATATTTCTACACTCATGGAGCACTCTACGTTTGCTTGCAATTGGATTTAATGTTGAGCAAGCGAGGGTCCCACGGAGATGAAATTGCAAACTGTCTCCAATGAAAGTTTCCCAATTCCTTCGGTAATGTCAGTGGACTTCGAAATTGCATAGTGCCCATGTTGGTCTTCACGATAAAAAAAAAAAAAAAAAAAGGTTCTCCGATTTCCACATCTCGTGTATTTTCACTCTTATAATCAATGGAGTGTATTTTTTTTTTAATCCGTATATTTTCCTATTATAAATACAAAAGTATAAACATTAAAAAGGTTTATAATCAAGATAAAAAATATATTAGTATAATATAAACCATTTAAGTCATGTTTGGGATAATTTTTCATCAATTTATCTTATTAATTCATCCGGTATATAATTTATTATTTTTATGTTAATAAATCAATAAAAACACTATAAATAAAATGTATAGGATTTAAAAAAGGGTTTATCACTTATACCATGTAAGTCCTTGCACAATAGGAACAAAAGCATGGCCTTCTCACTCCATTATTAATGGGAATTGACCCACAAGCTTGTACGGAATTAACCCAAAGTGACCTAAAAGTTTGGAAAAACATTCTACTTTATATGCTATAAGTGTAAATTGAGTCCATGTTTTGTCTTAAGAAATTTAGGAGGATTTTACATTATATACAATATGTATAGTATTTTCTTAATGATAGTATGGTAGAATTCTTATCAGAATAGAGGAGCACTTGAGAAACAATGATGTCAAAACATACGTATAATTAAAATTGAATGTGGGAAAACTTACTATAATAGAGTGAGATATTCTATTTTAATGTTGAAGTGGCTTAAATTTTTATTGAGTTTTCGTGGTACATTCGTAGATTACGCTGCTAATGCTAGTTCTCTATTATTGTAAATGAAAACCTCCATGGCTTTCTTATAGATTTTCATGAGGATTTGCATAAGGAGATGTCCAATTTATTTTATAATTATTTTGTGATTTTTATTAAGGTATTTAGGTCATCTGAGGACTTAACCATAAATATTTTTCTTCCTTGATCTAGGAAAAAAAGAAACATAAATAATTACAACATCGCTCCATGACAGAATAGTCTCCTCCCTATTTTATGCTGATTATTGTACTATTTTTCACAATTGCTACATCTATATCTTTAATTGACCATTGTATTTTTTAAGGCGTTATGTATTGACTTTTGGTCAAGAAATTAATAGGAATAAGTGCAGTTTTTTGACACCTCGTCATCTATAAGTATCGAATCCGGGTGACTCATTGCATTTACGATTTCATAAAATCTTCACTTTCTTTAATTTAATTGGTATTTTTCATTGTTTTTGTATTGAAGGGATGCTAAATTAAATTTTATAGAGGATCCATGGTCGGGATACTAACTTTTATCTCCACCTGCTCAATTGGTGTCGGTTACGTCCTTATTATTTTCAAATGGATGGCCGATGACATCTTATTTTCTATATCTGCAAAAGAAAGTATTTGTAAGGTCAAATCCATTACTAGTAGTTTCGTTAGAGAAACTACTAAAAATGACTATATATAGAACAAGCCTGTTCGATGGGACATGAGCTGTGATAGGCTCCGTACACTTTCATGACAAAGAATAGCGGGTGGGTCCGGTGGGCAGCTTTGCTTCAGTACTTTAAATACAATGCATTTGATGCATTGAAAATAAACACACGCATATTTAAGCTTTTCAGACAAATCGCATGCATTCAATTTTTCAGACTCACTTTAATTTTTCAGTGTTTCATATGCGTGGTGGTGAAAAATTTGAGGCCTTCCAACGCATTGAGATAAATGAATTTGAATTGTATTATGATTCTGATAATAAAAGATCACCATTTTGAGTTTTGAAAATCTATAAACTTAAAATCATTTTAAAAAATATCAGAGTTTACATTTTTCAAAAGTTAGATTTGAAAATTTGAAATAAACAAACGTGCTCTAAATTGGTAACACCATTCATCGAACTCTCACTAGAAAAATCATTTTACAGATTACATGCATCTCATTTCATCTATACTCATTTCTCAAGCAATAATACTTTGCATAATAGTTGAAGCTTTTTCTACTAAAGTTTATGTGTCCTTAAAATCGCTTTTAGGATAATCGTACTTGAATTTAGAGTCTTTAAAAAAATTTATCTAATATAATCCAAACTTTACAATTATGTTAAAAAAAGTTATTTATGTTATGAAAATAAATAATATAACTTAATATACTATATGAATATATATATATTTTTATTAATATACACAGTATATGTAATAAATATACCCATAAATTAACTCGAAATTATATGATTATATATAATAAGCGATAAATTTACAAAATTAAATAGGAAATATATCTTAAAAATAAGAGAAATGCTAAGAACATAACTATATGCATATAATTACTCAGTATGTGTATTTATAGGACATATACTTATATATTAACAAAATCATTAAATACCAAAATATCTTAAAATATCATCCAAAAATTATAAAAAAAAAATTAAGAAAACAACCTAGAATCATAAAAAAAATAACACATAGCAGCTTAAAAAGAAAAATCAGCTACATCAAAAGCTGTTTTACAAAAATTTGATACTTCATAATAGCTTGGTTTTGACAAAGTAATTAAATAAAAATACTTAATAATTAAGAAAAAATTGTAACCGATTGCAACAAGTATAAATAGGATATCAAGACTCAGATTTTACATTTTAGACACTTAGGATACCTCAAGAAAAATTAGAAGAAAATAGGAAAAAAAAAATGGACCCTACTGCACCCTTCGTTTTCTCAACCCAAACAACAACCTAACAACAACTCCCATTACTAGTAAATCCCATACCCTTCATTATTGATAGCCTCCATTAGCCATCAGCTACTGGAGCACTGACTAACATAGGTGTTAAGTTTTTATCATGTTTTTTCCTATTTTAAAAAAAAATTAAATTAATTGGGAAAAATATGGTGAAAAAATTTCTATGTTATTTTAGATGTGCTTTTATGCTATAATTTTATTTTTGTAAAATTATGAATATTTTATATACTTGTTTAATAAATGTACTATTCACTCGAATTTGGAATTTTAAAATAAATATATCAAATAATATTATTTTAAGTTCAAAATTTTTTGGTAGACTGTGTAATACATTTAGTCTATTGATATGTAGCCTAATTTTGATTTTATATACATATAGCATTTATTGCATTTTTAGGTCCTAAAAATAAGGTAATTTGTGAAATAAATTAATTTTACTGAAAGTAATTGATGAAATTATGATCCAATTAATTCTAGATGTTTATAATAATGTTAGGACACATTGGAATGAATTTGGTGTAAAATCATATTATTTCCCTAATTAATCATGATTTAGGGGAAAAATTGTAAGTTTATATATATAAGTGATAAACTCGATTGCATGAAACTAGTTATTGATTAAATCTTGTATATATTTCTAAGCTCATAAGAATTTTCGTATAACTATTTGATGATTTGTGCTATTGATTAAGAATTTTGCTAGTTAAATAGCTTAAATTAGTAACCTAGATGTGTATTTAGCAATAATATCCTAAAGTATGTTAATTATTTGATTAAAGTACAATTAAAACATACTCTTATCATATTGGAATAATTATTGCTTTGTTATATTTCATGATATAATTTGCATCTGATTTTGATATATACATGCTAGGATTTGATTATATATAATTCATCACATTTTATCATAGAATTGTGAAAAAATATATTTTATTTATATAATAAGATATCAATATAATGCTACTTACTATACAGCTTTATTTATATACTAGGATTAGAAATACTATTAATAGTCGAATTTTACCCTAAAAAAATTACTCAACCATTCGAGTGTTGAAAAGACAAATAAAACTGCTCTTGGCTAATGCTGACCTAGGCTCAATTTAGTTGATGGGCCTTAAAGCCAAGCCTGTTAATATGTTTGGTTTGAACTTAAGGAAATGGCGCAAATGGTTATGATCTAGTACAATCTCATTACTTAATCGCCTACTACTCTTATATTTTAAGCATGTGTTTGATTACAAGATCTCTATGTGGCCTATGACCAATTATTAATTGCTATTTTAGACACTCGATGTTTTGCCTATAAATACAGAAAGAAAGCATTGTAAAAACTCTCTTACGATCTTCAACTCGATATTCATTCACTTATTTCTCTCTCTCAAACAACTATTAACTTAAGTATTACAGTGGTTACATCAAACTAGCCCTAGGAATGCTTAGCCTTTATTGTTTTTACAAGAATAGAGCTTTACTCCAAAATCACCTAACAACATTTGTTGTTGTTTGTTTTTCATAACTTACCCACATGGCAAAGACAAGAATGACAAAGAGTGTAGGTGCTGGTTCTTTACCCCAACACTAAGTGGAGGGAAGTAAGCATACTAACGAACAATGTTTAGCTAATTTAGAGTAACTTTGCCTTAACTTGGTCAAAGAAAACCTAGAACTCAACAAGAAACACAGTGAAATCCTTAACCTTCTCCCCAAATCAAAACCAAGGATATGGTGATAATAGTACCAAAAATAGTGGTACTTCAATCTATTCTCTAGAATTACTAGAAAAACAAGCCGAAGTTACACTCAGACCTTTAGCCCCTGCTCATAAGAAAAGTGACAAAGGAAAGCAATAACAGTAAGCATACCATGTGGGACTCTTACATGTTAGCACCCTTGTTTTGACTAGTAAACAATTACAAATAAAGAAGAGTTCTTTTATCCCCGAAATTTTAGATGAAGTAATACCATGGTACATCAAGTTACCACAGTTTGAGACTTATGATGGAATAAGGGATCCTAAAGATCATCTTGAATATTACCGCACCCTAGCTAAGCTTCACAGGTTAAGTGATGCTATGATTTACTAGGCTTTCACCTCAACATTAAGGAATGTGGCTAGCATATGGTTAAACATCTGAAGCTGAACACATTCTCATGTTTCGAAGATTTAGCATAAGTATTCTTGCAATACTTTCTTGTAAGTAAGCTTCCGATTATGGATTCTTCTATCCTTAGCACCATAAAACAAAAATCAAACGAATCCATTAGGATCTAGATTCATGGTTAAGATGGTCTAGATTCCGAAGTTAGACATAGGCGTTGCTTTCTATGCAGTGATTAATGGAGTTAAACCCCACAGAGACTTTTTTAAGTCTTTGACTAAAAATAACCTGAAAACTTTTGCTGAGTTTAAAGTTAAGGCTACTTCTTATATCCATCAGGAACACAACATTAAAGCTTGACGAGAGGTTGATTAGAACAAAGGAGATTGAAAAGGCAACAAGAAGAAGAATGCAAAAGATCGACTCGAAACACATGATGATCAATGTTTCAAAAGATATAATGCCTAGAAAAAAAAAAAAAAGCTACGCATCCCTACATATTTTGTTTACACGCCACTCGGTTGTCTAATTGTGGACATATTGATGGAAATTTACGGTTAAAGGGGCGTTTTGCAATGGCTGGAAAGGATGAGAGGAAATCCTTCACAAGGAAAATCTAATAAATATTGTGATTTCCATCGCAATAAAGCTCATAACACTGATGAATATATCCGGCTCAAGAATGCAATTGAGGATGTAATCCAATGAGAGTATTTGACCAAGTTTCTCACCTATGATGTTGAGAATATTGATCAACCAACTTAGAGGAGACATTATAAGCAAGAAAATGTTACCTAGCCTTCTTAGGCCGGGAAAGATGTAAGAGATGGAAGCAGCAGCGAAGTACCGAATGGGCAAGAAGGTTAAGATCAACAATTCAATTTCTTTTATGGAAGAAGATTTTGAGGGTATCTAAAGGCCCCACAATGACACACTTGTAATTAATGTGAGAATCACCAACTTCAAGGTTAAAAAGATTCTTGTTGAAATTGGAAGTTTGACAGATATTATTTTTCAACATGTTTTCGATCAAATGAGGCCAAAGATCAAAGTACAGTTAAGATTTTATGACTATGACTTATATTCTTTCAATAATCAACTTGTTTAGGTTACTGGAGTTATTTCTCTCCCAATCCAAATTGGAGATGATGAGCATGTTGTAGAAGATAAGGTAAATTTCCTTCTTGTTAAATGTTGGTCCCTATACAATATAATCATAGGCCAACCATGTCAGCATTTATTTAGCATGGTCTCATCAACTGCATATCTTAAGGCGAAATTCCCTACTCCTACTAAAGTTAGAGTATGTAAAGGGGATCAACAGTTGGGAAGATCCTTGTATTTAAAGGTATTATGGCATGAGAAATTTTTTAAAGTTGAAACTTGTCCAAAACAAAAATTAGTCGGCATAGAAAATGCCGAGGAAGACATAAAGGAAGTCCCATTAGGAAGTGATCTTGGAAAGACAACAAAGATATGGAAACCTTTGCTAATGGACATCCGTCAAATTTTGATCAACTTCTTATAGGACAATGTTAATGTGTTTGCATAGTCTCCTTCAGATATGTTAGGCATCCCTAGAGAAGTAATAACACACAAGCTTCAAATTGATCCTAATGTAAAGGTAATTCAGTAGAGGAAGAGACATTTTGCTCCTAAACGGTAGGAAGCCATCGAAGAAGAAGTCCAAAAGCTATCAAAGGCCAGGTTCATTAGGGAAGAGCCTTATCTGACATGGCTAGCCAATTATGTGCTAGTCAAGAAGTCTAATGGTAAATAGCATATGTCCATAAACTTTACAAATTTGAATAAGGCCCTTCCCAATTATTGTTTCCCCTTGCCGAGAATATATCGATGGTTGACTCAACTACCGAACATGGATTACTATCTTTTATGGATGCATTTTTCGACTATAGTCAAATTAAAATGGATGAGGAAGATGAAGTTCATATGTCCTCTGTCACTAACTTTATGATGTACTGTTACACGGTGATGCCCTTAGGGCTAAAAAATGCCAGCATGACCTATCAAAGGCTTGTCACCAAGATGTTTAAGCCTCAGATTTACTGTAATGTCAAAGTATATGTCGACAATGTGATTGTAAAATGCCCAATAGAAAATCAACATCTTGTCGATCTTGAGGAGACATTTGTCACTTTAAGGAGGTATAATATGAAACAAAATCTACAGAAGTGTATTTTTGGTGCTACTTTAGGAAAACTAATATGGTATATGGTCACCTAACGTAGCATTGAAGCAAACCTAAGGAAGATTGATGCTATTCGGAACATGAAGTGCCCTTGCATAGTTAAGGAAGTTTAGGAGCTAATTAGGTAGATAACTACCCTAAATAGATTTGTGTCAAAAAGTGTAGACAAATGTGTGAAATTTTTTAAAGTCTTAAAGAACTCAAAAGAATTTTGGTGGACCGATAAGTGTGAGAAAGCATTCAACGAGCTGAAAGAGTTTTTTGCATCACCACTAATACTCTTGATACGCATTTTAGAAGAAAATTTCTACTTGTATTTGTCAGTTAGCAGTTAAGCTCTTTCTTTTGTTTTGGTTTAGATAGAAGGTAGAGAGCATTGGCCGATTTCTTACATAAGCCATGTCTTACAAGGGTTAGAACGCCGATATATAAAGATTGAAAAATTTCTATTAGCAGTAGTTCTCTTAACAAGAAAGTTAAAGCCTTACTTAGAGGCATATCAAATTATTGTCCTTACTAATCAGCCTTTATGACAAGCTTTATAGTGACCAAACTCCTTAGGGAGGATAATGAAGTATGCTTTAAAGCCAAATGCCTATGGTGTATAGTATAAACCTAAAACGGCATTAAAAGCTTAAGTATTAGTAGATTTTGTCACTAAATTCACTAGTGAAGAGGACAACATAGAGATGGCTAAGAAGCCAATATGGAATTTATATATTGATGGCTCCTCCACTAAAGAAGAATGCGGTGTGGGCCTCATTCTATAAGGACCCTATAATGTGAAAGTTAGTTATGCTTTAAAATTTGGCTTTTCAGCTAGAAGTAATGAGTTTGAATACAAAGCCTTGATAGCTGGACTCAAATTGGTGAAAGAAGTTAGTACCAAGAAAGTTGAAGTTTTTTCCGATTCATAAGTAGTTGTGAATTAAGTCAAAGGGAGTTATGTAGCAAAATAAGAAGTGATGAGAAAGTACTTGTTAATAGTACAAACACTCAAGGAAGAGCTTCAATACTTTTCAATTGAGAAAATACCAAGAAGCAAAAACATTGCTGTTAACAAGTTGTCAAAGTCAATTAATATGGCACTCCCTAATTTAAATAACAAGCTCTTTATTGAGTACCTCCCCAATAAGAGCTTACAAACTGTTGAATAGAGCTATGAGTTGGCTCCCTACCTAAAGGAGAAATCTTAGATGGATCCAATTACAAATTATTTGAAGGATGAGGTTCTTCCTCATGATAAGAAGGAGGCTCGAAGGTTAATTTATCAGGTTGCAAATTATACGCTGATCGATGACTAATTGTAAAAGCATAGCCTTTCCCAACCTTATTATTTTCGATGCCTTCTACTATCATTTTCGATGACCAATGAATACTGTTCAAATTATATGGTGGTCTTTGTAACAACCATGTAAAGGGTCAAACCCTATATATTTGCATACTATGAATCAGCTATTATTGGCCTACTACGAGAGAAGATGCAAAATCTGCTATCCAACAATGTCCATAATGCTAAAAACATGAGGTAATGAGCCATGCACCTTCTATTGAACTATACAGCCTTACCAGCCCTTAGCCTTTCGCTCAATGCGGATTGGGTATACTTGAACCATTTCTAAAGTCTACAGCACAACGATAATTCATCATAGCTGCCATGATTATTTTACCAAGTAGGCAAAGGATAGGGTAGTGGCTAAAATTACCAAACAAAAGGTCAAAGCTTTTGTTTTGTTTTCAACTTCATCATATCAATATTTAGGGTTTCATTTATGATAATCACTAACAATGTACTATGGTTCATAATGATAAGTTTCAAGCATTTTGTGAGAAACACGACATTCATCTAAATTACACTTCAATGGCTCATCCTCAAACCAATGGCCATATGGAAGTTGTTAATAAGATCATCTTATATAGTTTGTAAAGAAAAGCTGACTAAGTCAAAGGTAAATGAGTTGATGAACTACCAAATATTTTATCAAGATATAGGACTACTCATAAGACTTTAACCAGAGAAACAACTTTTAGATTGGCATATGGGTCGGAAGCCTTCTTACTGATTAAGATGGATTTACCTAATCTTCATACGTAGAACTTTGACATAATGGCCAATCAGGTCAGCCTCACAACTAATTTGGATATAATTAAGGAGATAAGAGATGATGCAGGGATGAGAGTTGCTGCATATCAGCAAAGAGTAGACAAATATTGCAATCGGAAGGTAAAACACAAGGTATTTCCACTTGGAGATCTGGTTTGTAAAAAATTAGAGGTAACTAACATATGAGATAATCAAGAAAAGCTCAGCAAAAATTGAGAGGATTCTATTAAGATCTAACAAGTCATAGGCAAGGGAGCCTATCGATTAGAAAGGCTGGATGGGACAATTATCCTTCGGGCATGGAATGCCAATAATTTGAAGCTTTACTTTGCTTAGTTTCCTTTAATGTTATGGTTTCTTTCTATTTCTAATCTAAACATTGTAAGGTAATGGCCTACATCTTGTTTTAAGTATGAAATGTTCATTTCAAGTTTATGAGTATCTCTATTTCCCATTGTTTTCATTCCTGATCAATGCATGATTAACAAATTAATGAAGTTCTAGCTATACAACGAATGAACTAATATTTAATAAGTTCATACCTATAACGATCAATGAGCTTAATAATTATTGAAGAGTAATATTAATTCTTCTTTAAAAATATGCTGAGAAACTAGAGAACAATCTCTATTATGCCTTTAATAGGTAATCTCATGGCTAAGGAAGAAAAAAAAAACTAGTTTATGTCCAATGTAACTAAAGAATGCTATGTCTACAAAAAGACATTCAACATGTGTGTGAAATAAAATGTGCTAAAAAGAAAGAATTTGTGTATGAAATGAAATGTATAGGAAGTAAAAGGCATAAATGCCAAACATTTCATTACCATAGAGGATTGGCATCTTGACCATATTAAGTCCATGCTACATTTACGAAAATATAGTACAAATTAACTAATCATCTTAAGAGTTTGGAACGTTTTTGTTCTTGGATTAGGCGGGAATGTTGTCCTGATAAGAAGAAGATGAGACCTTTTTAGAGCTTAATTCTTTTTTGGCACCAAGGGTTATGGAGCAGGTGTATGTCTATTTATAAACATAAGGGGTCCCTTTAGACAATGGTTCCTCATCATTGACAGTAACTTGAATATTGGCTTTAATATTGTCACCCTACCCATGAACCTCTATCTCTACTTCTTCATTAACTTCTTCGTCACTATTGCTGTCATCGTTATCATCAACATCAACAAAGTCTAAAGCATGGCAATTCATAGTCAGGGTGAAATTTTAAAATCTCTTTTCTCGCTTGTTGGACCCCTTACAAAAGCTTCTTTTAGAGCAATTGCTTGTATTATTGACTAAGAGTCACAATTTCAAGTACTTCCTCCATGGAGGGCTTCTTTTTTGCTCTCTCTTCTAATTCTGCAACACGAGACTTGAGTTTGGTGCTGTTTATCTCCAATTCCTTTATTCACATCCTTAACCTGTTCTCTTCGTCACTCATTGAGGTTATTATTTGTTTAAACCCCTAGTACTCCTCTCGCTTCTTGTGAAGCTCCTCCTTCAGGTCCTCGACCTCTTTATATAGCTCTTCATTCTTAGCCTTGAGAATATCTCAAACTTCCAAAATTCACTAACAATAGATATTATTTATGGCATATAAATTTTTTTACTATAATAATCGTAACATATCGATGATTTTTTAATAACTATTAAGTATGTATGGGCTGTTCAGTAAAATTTAAATAAAATAAAATATTAAAACACTATATCTTTGGCTTTAATATTATAGTAAAAAGATAAATTAGTAAAATTCTACTTATTAAATATAGGTAAATATTAAAAGTTTGAATTTTAAAGTTAATTTGTCTTTTCTCACTCGTTGTTACTAGAGGTAGATGGAATGATAATCACAATGCTTGGGAACAAGAGGTGATGATGATGATGATAATAAGCTATTGATATTTGATTTTGCCATTGATCCAAATAAATAATTCGATCATTTGTGTTTATATTTGTATTTCAATTTTGAACTTAAGGTTTTATTTAGATATGTGATTTATCAACAAATTATGCTTCTTATTTCCATTTAAATTGGTGTGTACTTGATTAAATTTTGATTTATTTAATCATATAATTTAGTTAAATTTAATATTCTAAAATTTTATAAATGATATATATAAAATTTAATGACACTCACTCAATCCAATCCAACACTATTTCAACCCATCAACCTATAGCTCCTAACATCATTCGTATCAAAGTTAACTAAGATTTTTGCGAGTCAAGTCCCCTCTAAATCTTGACTACATTGTGTATAGGGCTATAAACTAACCTAATTGAGCCGAAATTTTGAAAGGCTCAAGCTTGACTCGTTTAAAAATTACTAAGCTCAAGCTCAAGCCGAGCTTTTTATCAAGATTGAAATTGAGGTTTGAACTTGACTCATTTAGACAAATGAACTTTATCTTGAGCTCAAGCTTGGCTCATTTACTGATTGAGTTCAAGCTGAGTCGAGCCTAAAGTAAGTTGATATCGAGCCAATTAAGAGTCTAAGTATACAAAATTAAGAAATATATAAATAAATAGATTAGCAAATAATGAACAAGGATTAGATTATATATTATATATTATGTATTATTCTATAATATATTATGTAGATATTAGCTTTTAAATTTTTAGAATATAAAATGTTTGTAATATATATATATATATATATAATTTGTAAACCTACTTATGAGCTTAAATTAGTCGGCTTACGAGCCTAAATTGGAGCTTGAGCTTATCATTTAGGTAAATGAGCTTTAACTTAAGCTCGAGCTTGGTTGTTAGGACCCTGTAGGGGGTCTAGTAGGATTACCTAAGATTTTTATATCACGTGTATACTCATGATACGAAAACTGTCTTACAAGTCAAAGATTACAAGACTCTAAATAATTAATCATTAGGGTTTTTGATTTTTATTATATTAACTTATCGTAAAATATAATTAACTATAGATATCCAATATCCGACAATCCATCAGAACCATAGAGAATTGATATTCCTTACCGAATAAGAAAATAGGGTAAATCAATTTTATAAATTACAATAATTACTAAATAATTTAGAACCTTAACATACAAATACTTTTCACATGGGGTACTTCTATACTAGCTATACGTTTCTCAACTAAATCTAGCTTTCTCTTATATAATGTAGATTTGCATTCTACACTCGAGCTTAACTCAATCCCAACTCAAATAGACCTGCAAAAGAAGCTATAGGGAAATGAGGAAACTACAACTTAATGATTTCTTTTCTCACCACTATATGGCATGAACATGGTTTAACTTCTTTTTTAAGGGTAAATAGGTAATATATGGGTATAGTTATAAATAATCGTATCTTATGTATTTATTTATTTACTTTAAAGGTTTATCCTAATTATTAGTTTATAAGGCTAATTAACTTAGTTATTCATCTTTCTGAGTTTAACTCAAATCTTTAGTCGCGTATAACTTATTCATTTAAACTCTAATTCTTATTATCTTATAGCCGATCTTTATTATTTTCAGATGTACTTTTATGTAGTGAGGTTCATTTTGAACATTGAAACTTGCATTTTTATTATGGGCCCAGAGTGTTATGAATTTCTTCATTTTTTGCCCAAATGTTTTTAATTATTACTTTGGGCATTTCTTAATGATTTTATTTATTAAGATTTTCTTTAAATTTTGTAATGGACCTAAATAATTTCAAAAATTTTATATTTTGTAAATATTTTTATTTTTTTAGATCCATTTTGTCATAATTTCTTTATTATACCATTTTTAACCTAAAACATTAATTATCCTAATTCTTAATATAATTATAATTGCTAATTAATTTATTATTATAATTTTACAATTTAATCAAAGAAATTTTTTATAAAGCTTATGTAGCAGCTTTTTAGTGGTTCACGATGCAATTTTCCTAATTTTTCTAATTTTTGTATTTTTAACAATTTATAGTTACATATAAACCAGATGAAATACAAACTAATCTTATATATATCGTATAGTTATATATTAATATTTATATATGCAATACTATAAATAATTAAATGTTTGAAAATAACTCCTATTCCTCATTTGAAGGTCACATTCAACATATATACATATATGTATATATTTATACTTATTAGTCTATTTTTAAGAAAATAAAGTGCTAATAGACATATACATGTATTTTTCGGTATGTGTACATATAAATACTTAAAATATATTATATTTATTTATTTAAAACTAAAAAAATAGAAAAACACATCTATATTTATATGCATATATCTATACTTCCATATTTTTACTGCTTATTTACATATGTATTTATACCATTTCACAATTTTTTTTTCATACATATGTAAATTGAAGTAAGTATACTTAATATTAGATATAAATGAACCATATATATATACTAAGTCAGTATAACATATATATATGCATATAGATAGATATATTTAAGTGTATACATACATATATGCATATTTAAGAAAAGGAAAATTTGCACATATAATCAAATACATGTACATATAATTTCTATTACAAAAGATATTAAAGGTACATATAATCCCCTATTACATATATCTCATAGTACATAAAACACTTACAAGTACATATCAATATAAAAAAAAAAATATACAAAACTCATATTACAAAATAAAAACTAAAATAACATAAAGAAACCTTTGATTACTTTTGTTCTTGAAGCTTTTGAAAATGGTCTACCTATTTCCTTTTGAATTCCTTAACTCTTTTTAATTGATGATAGGATCATAAGCTATAAATTGAAGATGGTAGATGATAGAATGATAGGAAGGAAACTAAAGAATTTAGAAGGTTAGAAGGGAAAGAAAGTTGTCGGTCAAAGAAAGGAAAATGTGAAGGAGTGAATCAAGAAGCGTCAAAGTGGGAAGAGAGATAAAGTTAAAAGTGCTATTGTGTGTGTGATGGGGGTTTGTGGAATAACTCAATTGATGGTACAAAGAAGAATAAGAAGAACAAGGAGAAAAAGATAAGAATATAAAAAAAGGAGAAAAAGATAAGAATATAAAAAGGATGATTTGACTTTGCATTTATCTTAACTTTAATTTGTCCCATGGGATAAAGCTTATGTTAATCCTTATGGC
>JAMXBB010000001.1:7962390-7981763 GCA_024138015.1 Lumnitzera littorea | reverse complement strand
TGGTTCTAATCGGACTGCTCAATAAGACGTGGGACTACTTGGAAGCTATCATTGAAACTAGGTAAGTAGTCCTAAACCTGATAAAACATTGCATTGGCAATTGGTTTCCCCTTAAGGATAATAGCTTATTTTCCAAAAACATTTTCTAAAGATAGTTAGCACGTAAAGCATGGTCCCAGTATTTCTTCAACTTCCAATCGTTGAACTCACAGAACGTTACCTAACCCAAAATTTCTTCAAGGGATTTAGCCCTTCGGTTAGCTTATGGAGCGCTATTTCGACTCATATTCTCATTTAGGGATCTAGTCAGCTCATAGAGTGCAGTCCCAATCTAAAGCTTCTTAAGCTTCTGGCTGACTCCTAAAAAAGTCCCAATTTATAATCTCCTAGGGAGCTAACTCGTAAGTATAGTCCTAATCCAGAGTTTCATAGGCTCCTAGTCGCCCAACTTACAGAACGTTGGCAACTTATAATCTTTTAAGGATTTAGCAAGCTCAGAAAGCGCTATCCCAATTCAAGTTTTCCTCGTTTTTAGGTCTTAGCCAACTCAAAGGGTGCTTTGACCGCCTTGGTTAGTCAGCTCATTAAGGGCACAACCAAGTTTTCCTCATTTTTAGGTCTTAGCTAGCTTAAAGGGCACTTTAACCGCCTTGGTTAGTCAGCTCATTAGGACACGACCAAGTTTTCCTCGTGTTTTTAGGTCTTAACCAGCTCAAAGGATGCTTTGACCGTCTTGGTTAGTTAGCTTATTAAGGGCACGACCAAGTTTTTCTCATTTTTAGGTTTTAGACAGCTCAAAGGGCACTTTGACCGCCTTGGTTAGTCAGCTCATTAGGACACAACCAAGTTTTCCTATTTTTAGGTCTTAGCCAGCTCAAAGAGCGCTTTGACCGCCTTGGTTAGTCAGCTTATTAGGGCATGACCAAGTTTTTCTTATCTTTATGTCTTAGCCAGCTCAAAGGGCGCTTTGATCGCCTTGGTTAGTTAGCTCATTAGGGTACGACTAAATTTTTCTCATTTTTAGGTCTTAGCTAGCTCAAAGGGCAGTTTGACCGCCTTAGTTAGTCAGCTCATTAGGGTACGACCAAGTTCTCCTATTTTTAGGTCTTAACCAGCTCAAAGGGCACTTTGACCGCCTTAGTTAGTCAACTTATTAGGGTACGACCAAGTTTTTCTCATTTTTAGGTCTTAGCCAGCTCAAAGGGTGCTTTAACCGCCTTGGTTAGTTGTACCCTCAGCTCATTAGGGCACGACCAAGTTTTTCTCATTTGTAGGTCTTAGCTAGCTCAAAGGGCGCTTTGACCGCTTTGGTTAGTTAGCTCATTAGGGCACGACCAAGTTTTCCTATTTTTAGGTCTTAGCTAACTCAAAGGGCGATTTAATCGCCTTGGTTAGTTAGCTCATTAAGGGTACGACCAAGTTTTCCTCATTTTTAGGTCTTAGCTAGCTCAAAGGGTACGTTGACCGCCTTGGTTAGTTAGCTCATTAAAGGCACGACCTAGTTTTCCTCATTTTTAGGTCTTAGCCAGCTCAAAGAGCGCTTTGATCGCCTTGGTTAGTCAGCTCATTAGGACACGACTAAGTTTTTCTTATCTTTAGGTCTTAGCTAGCTCAAAGGGCGCTTTGACCGCCTTGGTTAGTCAGCTCATTAAGGGCACGACCAAGTTTTTCTCATTTTTAGGTCTTACATAGCTCAAAGGACACTTTGACCGCCTTGGTTAGTAAGCTCATTAGGGCACAACCAAGTTTTCCTATTTTTAGGTCTTAGCCAACTCAAAGAGCATTTTGACCGCCTTGGTTAGTCAGCTCATTAGGGCACGACCAAGTTTTTCTCATTTTTAGTTCTTAGCTAGCTCAAAGGGCAGTTTGACCGCCTTGGTTAGTCAGCTCATTAGGGCATGACCAAGTTTTCCTATTTTTAGGTCTTAGCCAGCTTAAAGGGCGCTTTGATCGCCTTGGTTAGTCAGCTCATTAGGACATGACCAAGTTTTTGTCATCTTTCAGTCTTAGCCAGCTCAAAGGGTGCTTTGACCGCCTTGGTTAGTCAGCTCATTAGGACACGACCAAGTTTTTCTCATTTTTAGGTCTTAGCTAGCTCAAAGGGTACTTTGACCGCTTTGGTTAGTCAGCTCATTAGCGCACGACCAAGTTTTCCTATTTTTAGGTCTTAGCCAGCTCAAAGGCCGCTTTGACCACCTTGGTTAGTCAGCTCATTAGGGTATGACCGAGTTTCATTTTATTTTTTAGATCTTAGCCAGCTCAAAGGGCGCTTTGACTGCCTTGGTTAGTCAGCTCATTAAGGGCACGAAAAATGTTTTCCTCATTTTTAGGTCTTAGCCAACTCAAAGGGCACTTTAATCGCCTGAGTTAGTCAGCTCATTAGGGCACGACCAAGTTTTTCTTATCTTTATGTCTTAGCCAACTCAAAGGGTGCTTTGACCGCCTTGGTTAGTCAGCTCATTAAGAGCACGACCAAGTTTTTTCTCATTTTTAGGTCTTAGACAGCTCAAAGAGCACTTTGACCGCCTTGGTTAGTCAGCTCATTAGGGCACAACCAAGTTTTTCCTATTTTTAGGTCTTAGCTAGCTCAAAGGGCGCTTTGACTGCCTTGGTTAGTCAGCTCATTAGGGTACGACCAAGTTTTTCTTATCTTTAGGTCTTTTCCAACTCAAAGGGCGCTTTGATCGCCTTAGTTAGTCAGCTCATTAGGGCACGACCAAGTTTCTTTATTTTTAGGTCTTTGCCAGCTCAAAGGGCGCTTTGACCGCCTTTGTTAGTCAGCTCATTAGGGCATGACCAAGTTTCTTTATTTTTAGGTCTTAGCCAGCTTAAAGGGCGCTTTGACCGCCTTGGTTAGTCAGCTCATCAGGGTACTACCAAGTTTTTTTCATATTTTCAGGTCTTAGCCAGCTCGAAGGGTACTTTGACCGCCTTGGTTAGTCAGCTCATCAGGGTACTACTAAGTTTTCCTTTATTTTTTAGGTCTTAGCCAGCTCAAAGGCCGCTTTGATTGCATTGGTTAGTCAGCTCATTGGGGCACGACCAAGTTCTCATTATTCTTTTTAGGGATTGTTGCCAACTCACAAAGGCGCTACCCCTTGCTATTCTAACCCTCTTCAAGTGACAAAACGTTTCTTAGGATAGAGCCGTCCTGAGACAAAAACAGTGTCTCTTTTGTCTTTGTGGCAAAGTTTTGCTCAAACTTCACCATAAAGAGGGGTAGTTGTAAACACCTAATTTTTGCCCCTCCCTAGTCTTAATTTTTATTTTTTACAAAAGGGGTCCTAATTCAAAAAGATAAAAAAATAATAAAAATTAACAAATAATGAAAATAGCAAAAAAAAAAAAAAAACAATAATAAGAAAAGGAAAAATCATAAAAAATTCGTAGATTTTTATGAAGTAATTTATATTAGGAATAATTAGTTTTAGTGTTGGTTGTAGTTTAAGTTTAGTTAAAAATTTTAGTTTAGGGAATCAGATAGTTTAAATATAATTTAATGGTAATGAATGTCAGGATACAGGTTAATGGCCTAATAGATAAGTAACGGAGTATTTGGGTAGATTTAGTTTGGAGTCTTGGGTTCGAGTCTCAGTAAGCACCTATGTCTTTATTTTTCTAACTTTGTAGAAGCGAGACAAAAATCGGATTCATATCTAATCAAATCATATGAATTTAGTTAAATCAGATTTGAATTGAATTTGAATCTAGTTTAATGGTTATTAAATCAGATACGATAGATATGATAGGATTTGATTTGGACTCTATAAAAGAAAAAGAAAACAACGGGAGAGATGAGAAATCTGCTTCATCCACAATCACTACCGCAATTCGACCCAACACAAATGAATCAGCTACACGTCCCTTGTCCTTGCCCACTCCCAGCCGACCCTCTAACAGAAAACAACAGGGGCCGAAAACAGCACGCCAGCACAGCAGCCACAACACATTCATATAAACAGCCACCGATCCTCTTTCGCCCCAAGTCAAACCAGTGTCTGCCGGTTAATACATTGGCACTTAAGTAACAAGAAAGCATCAAGGCATAAAACCAAAAAAAAAAAGACCATTACTTCCGCATATCAACAAGCAAGTCAGTCCCCTCGTCGCTTTCCCTGAGTTGCTCTAATATAAATTTCTTCTCATCAGCGAAACATGAAGAGCAGCAGGGAATTCGAGAAGTAGCTTTCTATCAGTCGCCGCTAGGGAAGAAATAGAACAGGCCGATTATTCCATTTAACCTTCAACAGCATGTTCTTGGTCGTACTGTTCACGAGAGGTTCAATTTGTTAAATTGATATAAAAGCATTATGCCTTCAATTATTCACGATCGGAGCTCCTCAACATCGACGATCTAGTCTACAACAAGCTACAAACAGCATCACAGCAGCCTGACTCAAACGCCGCGCATAGCCAGAGCAGTAGTAGTAGTAACGGCCACACATATCTAGACATCATCGCCTACCACTCCAATCACGTCCAAGCTTCAACGAAACTCCCCGATACGCCGCAAACCGTACCGCCCACTGCATCAGCGTTCCACCGCTGAACATACGAGGCCCTGCACAACTGTAATGAACAGACTAAGGTTCGGTTGATGAGTATTTTTTTATTATTTATTTTATTTTATTTTACTTATTATTTGATTATTATTATTATGTTATTAAGTCTTTAGTGATTTAATACATACATTAGTTTAGGATATCTTTAAGATTAGCTTTTATATTATGTATATTTCTTGACATTATTAATTCACTTAGGAGGATAATTGTTAAATAGAAATAGTATAGATGCATATATATATATATATACATATATATACATTGGCTTAGGATTCCTTTAGAATTAGTTTTTTATTTATTTAGAAATTCTCGTATAGGAAATTATTTTTAGAAACAAAAATTAACAAAAGAAAAATTTTTACAAAAAAAAAGAAAGATTATAATGTTTTAAGGAGTCTCTTGATCACTTATGAGTTAGGGCCCTTTATTCATTTATTTATTTTTGAATAAATTAAATTGATTAAAACGTAAACTTGACCGGTTTTTAAAAATTAAAATCAATCAACATATTAAAGATTTTTGAAAGAACTACGATCGTCTGATCTCAGCTAACGGGTACGTAGGTACGTTCGGGGTGATGATAAAATATGTAGAAACTTAGGTTCTTTTTTTCTTTTGATTTTATTTATTTATTTTTTTAAATATTATAATTAGAAAAATAATCCTAATTTCGGTAAATAAATAGTGGTACCCGTTAGGGTTTAATAGGTTAGCCCCCGAATTCGAAATCCTCTGGTTCTTTATTAAAATTGAAATAAAAAACCGATAGCTAAATCGTAATCAATCCACCCAATTGGTTATGGTTTTTCTTTCTTTTCCTGACTTCGGTCAGGTGGCGACTCCAAAAACTATTTTTAATAAAAAACTGAAATTTCTCAATTTCTTTAGTCGAGGATTAATATTAAATGGGTTAGGGTTTAGTATTAATTAAGAAATGAGAAATCAATTTTAAACAAAAATCGAGAAATCAAGCTCTCTACTGGGGATTGCTAGAGGGCTAGCCACTAGAAATTACCGAAAATAAGATTATTTTTTAAAAATAAAAAATAAAAAGATGAAATAATATAAATAATAAAAATAATGAAAAACTTAGGTATCTTATTTTATGTCCTTGTTTATTTTATTTATTTGTTTTTTTTACTAACATTTTTTTAGTTGTGGCAGTTTTTTTAAGGGGAAATTTTGAGGGGCTTTACTTTTATCTTTTATTTATTTATTTATTTTTATTTTTATTATTTTTTATTTTCTGCATTATAAATGCATGGTAGGTACGGTCAAAATCAGGTTGTCTTAGGACCTTAGGAGGAGGGCCATTGTGTAAGCTTTGAATGTTGTGGGGTAACCACCTTCCGGGGCCGATCAAGCTACCCCCCCTCAAGTTCAAATGTGACTACAAAATCGTTGCTTTGAAAAACGTAGTGGTTGCAGAACTTGAGAACCCTTAGAACCCACCCTTTATATTACATGAAAACTTTTTCAAAAATCACAAGAACCTATGATGTGGCGAACCTAAATTGATAAAGGTAATTGGAAGTTGTGATTGTAATTGTAATTGTAATCTTCCCTTGTAAATAATTTGTAATAATTTTATGTAAAGTTTAGAATACATTGTAATTGTAATTTTGATTTTGATTTTGATTAGTCATAGCTAGATCAAGTCAAGGGCCTTTTGAAGACATTCATGTCTACTTACCACATTGGCCACAGAAACTGCTTCAAACGTGGTTTCGACTCTTCAGCCCAGATAAACAGGAGTTTATTAAGAATAAGATTGGGCCCATTCTCTCTCTACAGAAGATCCCTGTGAGCATCACTCTAGTGCGGGCCTTAGCTCACCTTTGGGAGCCCGAATCCACCAATTTCTGTATGGGCCTACATCAGTTAAGCCCAACCTTAGAAGAATACTCCTAATTGTTGTGGGCTCCTGCAATCACGGACGATATTTATGTCCCAAACTTGGAAGCTGCAGCACCAAAGATCTTTAACAAGTTGCTGGGAATCAGAAAAACCAAAATAAGCCGGGTTCTAAATCAAGGAAAGACCATTCGATTAGAGGATGTCATGGATTGGTTTTCTACTGAATTGAAGCATAGAGAAAAACATGAGGGTTTTTTTTTTTTTTTTGCAAATTTAGAAGCATGGCACCAGTATCGGGTCAACGCTTTTATACTGGTAGTCTTCAATACTATTTTGTTCCCTGATGAAAGATGTCGAGCCCATTTCAGAATTGCAGAACTCGTGGCCCAATTCCTCGAAGGTAAATCATACGTCCCGGCCCTTCTGGCCGAGTAGATCCGGTCACTAAACCATCTCAAGAAAAAGAAACAAGGAGATCTGAAAACTAATATTGTCTTACTGGTGGTCTGGTTCATTAGCCACATGAGCAGTTACCAGCTTGATTTTAATCGGGTTGAGTTTACTCAGCAATATAATCTCATCAAATCTTTTGGAGAAAGAATCGAGCTGCCAGAAAATATAGCTAGCCGCTACTAGGTCCAATACTTTCAGAGTATGAAAGCGGAAGAGTTGTTGTTGACACCCAGGTGGTTTGCAAGCAAGGAAATGATAAGAGGATGTGGAAACTTCAAAGCGGTTCCTCTAATCGACTTCAACCTCTGTACCGCATACATCTCAGCCAATGGACTCATTGAGGAAATAATCCCCAGACCATCATTAGAAGTTGTCTCGTTGGACTTCCTTAACCTCGGCATGACGATGGTTGATAAAGTAACCAAGCTTTAGAGCATCCGAGCTCTTTGGTGCACGAGAAAGACCACCCCTACCACTAAAGGGATAACAGCCAGGAGCCAGACAACCAAAGGATTTCTTTATCACCAACTAAAAGGGCTGAAAGATATGGAAGACAACAAAGAGAAGGGAGAAGTTCAAGCTGAACCCGAGAGGACGAGTAAAAGAGAGCAGGAGTTGGAAAACCGTTGCAAGGAGTATCATCAGAAGATAAAGGTAATGGAAGCACAACTGAAGAGGACTAAGGGCAAAGAAGAGTAGGCTCCCATGATTCGAAAGAAGAGAAAGTTACAGGATAAGCCTACTAGCCACTAGGAGAGAAAATTTTAGATTTTAGGTTTTTTATGTTTTCATTATAATTCATTTTTATAAATAGAATAAGAAGTGTAAAGCTTCACAACCGCCAAAAATTAATAAAAGTTAGTTAGGTTTTGCCACATCAAAAGGTTTTCCCCAATTCTTGATTTTTCATTGCACTCATGTAACATGCATTTTGTGTTTGTACGATTAATAACCCTTTTTTAGGAAAATATACTATGTACTAACCCTTTGTTGAGTTGTTCAATTCCTACAAGGTAAAATTTCAAGATAGCTCCCAAACGTCAAGTCTTTCAGAGAAGTTTGATTAGAACATGTTCCCGGACCAAGATGGCCACCACTTAAGGAAATGAAGGAGACCCTGAGATCAATGATCCCTCCGAGCTAAGGTTTCGTTCCATAAAAAGGGCTATGGAAAAGATAGCAGAACAAATGAGCTTCCTAGCAGATAGCATTGCTTTGCTGCGAGCTACAGCACCGGCTAATGAAGAAAGTTCTAAAACCCGTTATGGGAAGAATACACAAGCTCCTGAAGCAGAGCACGAATATCCAAAAGACCCATTTGAGTCAGAAGGAGTTTACCCGAAAGACAACCCGACCTTTGAACCTGACATGTATGCGGCCCCAAGACCTGTTGACCATAGGCCAAGTATGGACAGCTTGAAAGAACTGGAAAAGAAATTGACACAACAGATCACTGAGAAGATGAAGGCATTCGTAGGTTATGATGGATTTGAACAGGCGAGGATTGCAGAGTTTTCCACGTATGACATGGGATCATACCCTGAGAAGTTTAAGGTACCAGAATTCGAAAAGTATAATGGGACGAGTTGCCCCAAGCTCCACACCAGGTTATATGTCAGGAAGATAGGTAAATATGTTCAGTACAATCCACTTATAGTACAGACATGTCAAGATAGTCTGACCGGACTAGCCCTGACTTGGTATGCCTAGCTTGATTTGAATTAGATAAATACATGGGAGAAACTTGCTCAATCGTTTTATGAACAATATAAATTCAATGTAGAAGTAGCCTCGACTATGATGGATTTGGTTGCCCTACGAAAGAAGAATAATGAATCGTTCAAAGAATACGCTCAAAGATGGAGGTCCTTAGCTGCAAGAATCTCTATTCCAACGATTAAGAAAGAGCTGACATCGGCTTTCATTAACACCTTAGAGAGGCTGTATTTCTCCCATCTCATCGGGCAGGCCTCATCCAGTTTTGCTGAAGTGGTAGCGGCCGGGTGTAAGATTGAAAGTGCCGTCTCTTCCGATAAGCTGCAAGACCCAGCAGATACAAGACCACCAGCATCATCATCTAGTCCTAGACCAGCCGCCAGCAAGCCCAAAGAATCTACGGTTGGTATGGTAAATTCAAATGCCAAACCAAATGCTCAAGTCGCTTTTAGGGCGAATACACCTCCCGCTCAGCAACAATACAGAGATCAATTTCAAACTAACAGGACTTATAGACAATTTACTAAGATACCGATCCCTTTGAGTCAAGTCTTCGAGAAGTTGCAAAGGGATAATTTGATACGGTATGAACTTCCTAACGATCGATATCGATCGAGAATCTTTGACCCCATAGTAAAGTGCGAATACCACTGTGGACAAGTGGGGCATTCGACTGATGTATGCTGGAGATTGAGGAACAAGATTCAAGACTTGATAGATGAAGGGACAGTGCAATTGGATTTTGTGGAAGCTCCGGTTCCTAATGTTAACAATAATCCCTTACCTAACCATGGGCCAATGATTGGTAGGATTTTTTATGACTATGCTGTCAACGTCATTGATGCAAATAAGAAGCCTACGATTTTTGAGTTCTATACTGGCAACCAGACTCCAGAAGTGAAGAGGTACACATTCCACGTATCGTTGCCACCAGAAAATTACAAGGCTGCTCCATTTAACTATCACCTGGTAAATCAGGAGAAACCAGGTCCTCTAGTAGGGGGTATTACTTAATCGGGAAATATTTATCACCCAAGAGAGGAGCAAGGGAGGAAAGTCATGTCAGGAGAATCGAATGATAAGACGGCGGCCGAACGCATTGAGGGGCTATTGGCTTTTACCAAAATGATCAAGTCAAGTGAGTATAAAATCATGGATCAACTTAGTAAGACTCTTGCATAAATATCGTTGATGGGCCTGTTAATCGCATCTGAACCACACAAGGAGGCTTTGTTTCACACTTTAAATGAAGTAAAGGTCCCTTGGGAGATTCTAATTGAGAAGATGGGACTGGTTACTAATTCGATATTTTCAATAGACCAAATTTCATTTTCAGCTGAAGAATTGGGCGAGGAAGGGAACAAGCATACTAAGCCACTCTTTATCGTAAGGAGTAATGACATAATTGTCACTAGGGTACTCATTGACAACGGATCATCACTGAACGTCTGCCCACTCGCCACCTTGGATTTGCTGGGCATTGACACATCTGCAATTAAGCCTTCTTCCACAACAGTCAGGGCCTTTGATGGTTCCAAAAGAGAGATTATAGGGGAGATTGATCTATCAGTGAGTATTGGCCTTTAGCACTTTATTATTCGATTCCAAGTCATAGACATTCCAAGATCTTTCAATCTACTTTTGGGAAGACCTTGGATTCATGCAGCAAGGGCCATACCCTCGAGCTTACACCAAAAATTAAAGTTCATCTCCAATGGCTAGGTGATTACAATTCTAGGAGATCAAGATTATGAAATCTATAAGGAAACGGCTATACCCTACATAGGAAGTGAAGGACAAGAGAAGCTGGGTTTACAAATGTTTGAAGAAGTGAACATGATTACTGGTCCTGACAAAGAGGATGATAGAAGGAAGGGATTGAAGGAAGGCCAGATTGGTACTTATGGCTTTGGTTACAATCCTACCCCGGTGAAAGAATTCTAGAAGAAGCAAGCGAGGGGCAAGAGAGGTAACAGATTATACCATGCCTCGATGGCCTTTCCACCTCTAGCTGAGACGTTCATACGGGAAGAGACTTAAGCTCGAGGATCTGACAAAAAAGGATCAACAAACTTGCCACCCAAGTTCCAACATCATTTGAACAACTGGTTCTCCATCCCAACGAATAGCAACAGGTCTTCCCTAGGGTAAAGGGGTGACCCACAGTTAGTATTTTCTGAATTTTTATTTTTAATAGTCATCGTTTCAAATGTATCATTGAACATTTTTGTTCAAAGTTAGTTAGGCCTTTATCTCATTTGAGACCATACCTCCATTTATTCAATGAAATCTTAGTTTGTTTCTTTCTTATGTTGCTCTTCAATTCTCTTTCGTTTACATGCATTTTTTTTTATATACATTCTCATTTAGATTCAATGAACCAAGCGAAAACCAGGAATACCTCACGTAAGTAGAAAATGAGAATATCGATATCGCTTCTGGCCCTACTGGGTTAGTCGTTGGGGGCGATGTCGATGACTACAATAATATACAAGAGGAATGGCATAAACATGAACTGGGTAGAATCACTATTGATGAATCGATTGAGACAATTAATGTGGGGAACAAAGAAAATCCTAAGAATTTGAAAATTAGGGCGAGTTTAAAAGAGAAACAAAAAACAGAAATGATTACGTTGTTAGTTGAGTATCAAGACGTATTTGCTTGGTCGTATGAAGATATGCCTGGGTTGGACCCGTCGATTGTAGTCTACCGTTTACCCACACAGGAGGACGTCAAACCAAAAAAGCAAAAATTGAGGAGATTTCAACCTGACGTCTTGCTGAAAATTAAAGAAGAAGTAAAGAAACTACTAGAGGTTGGATTCATCGAGGTGTAGGATTACCTACAATGGGTAGCTAATATTGTTCCAGTAATGAAGAAGAATGGGAAAGTTAGAATGTGTGTAGACTTTCGAGATCTCAATCAGGTAACGCCTAAGGATAATTTTCCATTGCCTCACATTGATATCTTGGTGGATAACACTGCTGGAAATCATCTATTCTCTTTCATAGATGGATTTTCGGGATATAATCAGATTCAGATGTCTGAAGAGGATAAGACGAAGACAACTTTTATTACGACTTGGGGAACATTTTACTATAAGGTGATGCTGTTTGGGTTGAAGAATGCAGGTACAACATATCAGAGGGCCATGGTTGCAATTTTTCATGATATGATGCATAAAGAAATAGAAGTGTATGTTGATGATATGATTGCGAAATCCAAAGAGGAGGAAGATCATTTAGAAAACCTGAGAAAGTTGTTTGATAGGTTAAGGAAGTACCACTTGAAATTGAATCCAGAGAAGTGTACCTTTGTTGTGATGTCAGGAAAATTGTTAGGGTTCATAGTCAGCTAAAGAGGTATTGAAGTCGATCCTGATAAGGTCAAAGCTATAATTAACATGCCTCCTCTACAAACGCTCAAGGAAGTGCGAGGATTGCTGGGTCGTTTAAATTACATAGCTTGATTCATTTCATAGTTAATGGACAAATGCCGCCCTCTTTTTAAGCTGTTAAAGAAGAACGCAAAGATCTGCTGGAATGAGGAATGTGAAGAGGCTTTCATGAAAATCAAAGAATATCTTATGAAACCTCTAGTATTGGTAGCACCTAAACTTGGAAAGCCGTTGTTCTTGTACCTGGCCATAATATCGGAATCCATGGGATCCGTGCTTGCTTAAAAGGATGAAGAAGGGAAAGAGTGAGTCGTTTACTATCTAAGCAAGAAGTTTATAGAAGGGGAGTAAAAATACTCAGAAGCTGAAAGAACCTATTGTGCATTGGTCTAGGTTATGCATCGACTCAGACAATATACACTGTATTATCAAATTGAGTTAATAACACAATACGATCCTTTGAAATACTTAGCTGAAAAACTGGCTCTCATTGGTAGAGTTTCAAGTGGCAGATGTTGCTGACAGAATTTGACATTAAGTATGTGAGCTAAAGTTCAGTCAAGGGGCAAGCTTTGGTGGATCAATTAACGGATAATCTTTCTGAGGATACCCCTCAAGGAGCACAGGTTGAGTTTCCCGATAAAAATATCCTAGTAGCAGGAAATGATTCTGATGGTGAAATAGTCGAAAAATCTTCAGGGTGGAAAATGTTCTTTGACGGAGCAGCTAATGTGTCTGGATGTCGAGTAGGGGCAATTCTGGTATCACTTGGACGTATACAATTTCCAATGGCTGTGAGATTGGTTTTCCCATGTACCAATAACATTGCAGAATATGAGCCGTGTATTTTGGGACTCAAAATCGCATTATTTAAGGAGATACGAGAATTACAAGTGTATAGAGATTCTTCGTTGATAATAGGCCAAGCTTAGGGTGAATATAAGACGAAAGACCCCAAATTAGTGCCTTATCGCCAACACTTGGCTGAGTTGATAACTAAGTTTAAAAAGATTACCTTTGTGTACGTACCAAGGGTTTAAAACCAATTTGCCAATGCTCTTGCTACTTTGGCATCAATGATTCAGATATCGAAAGGAGTGGAGATTCAGCCACTTAAAATTGAAATTGAGGAAAAGCCTGCTTTTTGTTTGGCAATGGAAAGTTCGTGTGGCAAAAAGCCTTGGTATCATGATAGCAAAATATTTTTACAACATGGTACGTACCTCAAAGGAGCAAAGAGAAAGGACAAAAAATTAATTAGAAGATTGGCGGCTCAGTACTTAATGAGTGATTCTATGCTGTACCGACGATCGTTTGACGATACACTTTTACGTTGTGTAGATGGGAAAGAGGCAGAGATGCTAATGAAAGAAGTGCACGAGAAAGTATGTGGCCCCCACATGAATGGCTACATGCTTGCCAAGAAAATCATGAGGATGGGATATTACTAGTCAATTGTAGAAGCGGATTGTATCGCACATGTTAGATGCTGCCATTTGTGCTAGATCTATGTGAACAGGATAAATGCTCCACCTTAAGAGTTGCATACACTATCAACACCATGGCCTTTTTCGATGTGAGGAATAGATATCATTGGCCCAATCACTCTAAAGGCATCTAACGAGCATTGGTTTATATTGGTAGCTATTGATTATTTCACTAAGTGGGTTGAAGCCTCATCCTACTCTAGTGTGACAAAGGGAGTAGTGGTCAAGTTCATCAAGAGGGACATACTGGCTCGGTATGGTACGCCAGAAATGATTATTACTGACAACAGTACGAATCTGAATAATAAATTGATGTTTGAGTTATGCCGACACTTCAGGATCATTCAAAGAAATTCTACTCCTTATCGGCCCCAAATGAATGGAGCCGTAGAAGCAGCCAATAAGAATATCAAAAGAATTATTGAGAAGATGGCCATTACGTATCGAGATTGGCATGAGATGTTGCCATTTGCACTCATAGCCTATCAAACTTATATCAAAACATCAACAGGGGCAACCCCTTACTCGTTGGTATATGGAATGGAGGCTGTATTGCCAATGAAGGTTGAGATCCCGTCTCTCAGAATATTGTCGGAAACTTAGTTAGATGAAGCTGATTGGGTAAAGAAGCGTATTGAGCAGTTGAACCTAAATGATGAAAAGAGGCTGACAGCTTTATGTCACAACATTTGCTATCAGCAACGAATGGCCAAGGCTTTCAACAAAAAAGTATGACCCTGAAGTTTTGAGTAAGGAGATATGGTGTTGAGGAAGACGTTGCCTAACACAACTGATTCAAGAGGGAAGTTTGCCCCAAACTATAAAGGGCCTTATGTTGTGAAGAAAGTATTGCTTGGGGGAGCTATTATTTTGTCTCAAATGGATGGTCCGAACTTGAAGGACCCAGCAAATGCTGATGCATTGAAGATGTACTATCCTTAAACATCAATGAAATTTTTTGCAAATAATCTTACTATTACTGTGGTCTCATTTTCATTTTCTGCATGCAAAGTTGGTATTCTTAGTAGTTGTTAGCATTGGATAATATCCTTAGCCTTTCTTTTTCTCATTCCACTAAAAGACCCCACTTCTTGCTCTATTATTTACCCAAATAAACCTTACACACAAAGAACCACAAGAAAAATAATCACTTAATTTGAAGCGATGACTATTGATAAAAATTCTTTTAATACTTTATTGTGGTTAACCCCCCAAAGAAAGGGAGATTTGTTTCCTATTTTTCAAGATAGGGCCATGTTCCAAAAGAGTAACATGTGGCATATAAGTAAAAACTCGCTTGAGAACAGATGCTTGCACGGAAAGCCAATGTTTGGACCGGAAGTTCAATACAGGACATCTTTGTTCCAGAAGAATATGTTTTACATTCATTTCAAGCTTAAGTTGTTTTAAAAAAAAAAAGAAAAAAGAAAAAAGAGAAAAATAGAAAAAATGGGGGTTTCAGAAAGAGACGGTAGAAGAAAGAAGAAGAAGAACGAGAACAAGAAAAGCAATAGTCAGAATCATTGGTTACAATCGGACTACTCGATAAGACATGTGACGACTTGGGAGCTATCATTGAAACCGGGTAATTGGTTCTAAACCTGATAAAACATTGCATTGGCAATTGGTTTCCCCCTAAGAATAATAGCTTATTTTCCAAAAACAATTTCTTAGCAAGGTAGTTAGATCGTAGAGCATGGTCCCAATGTTTCTTCAACTTCTAATCGTCAAACTCACAGAACGTTACCAACTCAAAACTTCTTCAAGGGATTTAGTGCTTCGGTTAGCTTATGCAGCACTATTTCGACTCATATTAGGGATCTAGCCAGCTCATAGAGTACAATCCCAATCTAAAGCTTCTTAAGCTTCTGCCTAACTCCTAAAACAGTCCCAATTTATAATTTCTGCAAAGGATTTAGCAAGCTCACGGAGTGCTATCTAAAATTCAAGTTTTCCTTCATGTTTTAGGTCTTAGCTAGCTCAAAGAGCGCTTTGATCGCCTTGGTTAGTTAGCTCATTAAGGCACTACCAAGTTTTCCTCATCTTTAAGTCTTAGCTAGCTCAAAGGGTGCTTTGACCACCTTGGTTAGTTAGCTCATTAAGGAACTACCAAGTTTTCCTTCATGTTTTAGGTCTTACCCAACTCAAAGAGCACTTTGACTGCCTTGGTTAGTCAGCTCATTAGGGCACTACCAAGTTCTCCTTCATGTTTTAGGTCTTACCCAACTCAAAGGGCGCTTTGATCACCTAAGTTAGTCAGCTCATCAGGGCACTACCAAGTTTTCTTCATTTTTAGGTTTTAACCAGCTCAAAGGGCATTTTGACTGTCTTGGTTAGTCAGCTCATTAAGGCATAACTAAGTTTTCATATTCTTCAGGTCTTAACCAGCTTAAAGAGTGCTTTGATCGCCTTGGTTAGTCAGCTCATCAGGGCACTACCAAGTTTCCTTCATTTTTAGGTCTTAGCCAGCTCAAAGGGCACTTTGACCACCTTGGTTAGTCAGCTCATTAGGGTATAAACAAGTTTTCATATTCTTTAGGTTTTAGCCAACTCAAGGGGTGCTTTGACCGCCTTGGTTAGTAAGCTCATTAAGGGCACGACCAAGTTTTCTTTATTTTTAGGTCTTAGCCAGCTTAAAGGGCGCTTTGACTGCCTTGGTTAGTCAGCTCATCAGGGTACTACCAAGTTTTCCTTATTTTTAGGACTTAGCCAGCTCAAAGAGCGCTTTGACCGCCTTGGTTAGTCAACTTATCAGGGCACTGCCAAGTTTTCCTTGTTTTTAGGACTTAGCCAACTCAAAGGAAGCTTTGACCACCTTGGTTAGTCAGCTTATCAGGGCATGACCAAGTTTTCTTCATATTTTTAGGTCTTAGCCAGCTCAAGGGGTACTTTGATCGCCTTGGTTAGTCAGCTTATTAAGGGCACGACCAAGTTTTTCTTCATTTTTAGGTCTTAACCAACTCAAGGGGCGCTTTGATCGCCTTAGTTAGTCATCTCATTAAGGGCACGACCAAGTTTTCTTCAGATTTTTAGGTCTTAGCCAGCTCAAGGGGCGCTTTGACCGCCTTGGTTAGTCAGCTCATTAAGGGCACGACCAAGTTTTCTTCACATTTTTAGGTCTTAGCCAGCTCAAGGGGCGCTTTGACCGCCTTGGTTAGTCAGCTCATTAAGGGCACAACCAAGTTTTCATGTTCTTCAGGTCTTAGCCAACTCAAAGGGCACTTTGACCACCTTGGTTAGTCAGCTTATCAGGGCACTACCAAGTTTCCTTCATTTTTAGGTCTTAGCCAGCTTAAAGGGCGCTTTGACCGCCTTGGTTAGTCAGCTCATCAAAGCACTGCCAAGTTTTCCTTATTTTTAGGTCTTAGCCAGTTCAAAGGGCGCTTTGACCACCTTAGTTAGTCAGCTCATCAGGGCACTGCTAAGTTTTCCTTGTTTTTAGGTTTTAGCCAGCTCAAAGGGCGCTTTGACTACCTTGGTTAGTCAGCTCATCAGGGCAGGACCAAGCTTTCTTCATATTTTTAGGTTTTAGCCAACTCAAGGGGTGCTTTGACCGCCTTGGTTAGTTGGCTCATTAAGGGCACGACCAAGTTTTCTTTATTTTTAGGTCTTAGCCAGCTCAAGAGGCGTTTTGACCACCTTGGTTAGTCAACTCATTAGGGCACGACTAAGTTTTTCTTCATTTTTAGGTCTTAGCCAGCTCAAGGGGTGCTTTGACCGCCTTGGCTAGTCAACGCATTAAGGGTACAACCAAGTTTTCTTCATATTTTCAAGTCTTAGCTAGCTCAAATGGCACCTTAACCACCTTGGTTAGTTAGCTCATTAGGGCACGACCAAGTTTTCTTTACATTTTTAGGTCTTAATCAGCTCAAGGGGCGCTTTGACCACCTTGGTTAGTCAGGTCATTAAGGGCACGATCAAGTTTTTCTTCATTTTTAGGTCTTAGCCAGCTCGAGGGGCGCTTTGACTACCTTGGTTAGTCAGCTCATTAAGGCACGACCAAGTTTCTCCTTCATATTTTTAGGTCTTAGCCAACTCAAAGGGCGCTTTAACCACCTTGGTTAGTCAGCTCATTAAGGGCACGACCAAGTTTTCTTCATTTTTAGGTCTTAGCCAGCTCGAGGGGCGCTTTGACCACCTTGGTTAGTCAGCTCATTAAGGCACGACCAAGTTTCTCCTTCATATTTTTAGGTCTTAGCCAACTCAAAGGGCGCTTTAACCACCTTGGTTAGTCAGCTCATTAAGGGCACGACCAAGTTTTCTTCATTTTTAGGTCTTAGCCAGCTCGAGGGGCGCTTTGACCACCTTGGTTAGTCAGCTCATTAAGGCACGACCAAGTTTCTCCTTCATATTTTTAGGTCTTAGCCAACTCAAAGGGCGCTTTAACCACCTTGGTTAGTCAGCTCATTAAGGGCACGACCAAGTTTTCTTCATTTTTAGGTCTTAGCCAGCTCGAGGGGCGCTTTGACCACCTTGGTTAGTCAGCTCATTAAGGCACGACCAAGTTTCTCCATATTTTTAGGTCTTAGCCAACTCAAAGGGCGCTTTAACCACCTTGGTTAGTCAGCTCATTAAGGACACGACCAAGTTTTCTTCATTTTTAGGTCTTAATCAACTCAAGGGGTGCTTTGACCACCTTGGTTAGTCAGCTCATTAAGGCATGACCAAGTTTTTTCTTCATATTTTCAGGTCTTAGCCAACTCAAAGGGCGCTTTGACCACCTTGGTTAATTAGCTCATCAGGGTACGACCAAGTTCTCATTATTCTTTATAGAGATTTTTGCCAACTCACAAAGGCGTTACCCCTTCCTATTCTAACCCTCGTCAAGCATCTTAACGTTCCTTAAGATAGAGTTGTTCTGAGACAAAAACGGTGTCTCTTTTATCTTTATGGCAAAGTTTTGCTCAAACTTCACCATAAAGAGGGGCAGCTGTAAATACCTAATTTTTGCCCTTCCATAATCTTAATTTTTATTTTTTACAAAAAGGGTCCTAATTCAAAGATAACAAAAAAATTAATAAAAAATAATAATAATAATAATTAACAAATAATGAAAATACCAAAAAAATAAGGAAAGGAAAAATCATAAAAATTTCGTAAATTTTTAGGAAGTAATTTATATTAGAAATAATTAGTTTTAGTGTTAGTTTTAGTTTAGTTAAATTAAAAATTTTAGTTTAGGGAATCAGATAGTTTAAATATAATTTAATGGTAATAAATGTTAAGATATAGGTCAACGACCTAACGGATAAGTAACGGAGTATTTGGGTAGATTTAGTTTGAGGTCTTGGGTTTGAGTCTCAACAGGTACCTATGTCTTTATTTTTCTAACTTTGCAAAAGCGAGACGAAAATCGGATTCATATCTAATCAAATCATATGAATCTAGTTAAATCAGATTTAAATTGAATTTGAATCTAGTTTAATAGTTATTAAATTAGATACGATAAGATATGATAGGATTTGATTTGGACTCTATAAAAGGAAAAATAAAGACGGGAGGAAAAGGGATCTGCTTCATCCAAAAAATCACTACCGCAATGTGACCTAACACAAACAAATCAGCCACATTCCCTGATCACCAATGCCACTCACCAAACACTGCAGTTGCTCATCCACCGATCAGGCTTTGCCCACTTCATTACGTTGTCACGACTGCACTGCCATAGCTCCTTTTACTCACAACTGTGAACCTTACGCACAATACATAAATCACAGCATCACTTTCACATAGCTCCAGTAGCACGTTCACCTAATCCATTGACATACAAGTCAACACGATTCATACACAGCTAAATCTCTGAGCGCCATTGTCTGTTTCGCGCACGAGAACGTCTTGCACACACTTAGTTGCAATCCTGAACACATCATACGCGTTGACTGCAGCAATAGTCACTTG
>JAMXBB010000001.1:7947369-7962311 GCA_024138015.1 Lumnitzera littorea | reverse complement strand
GATATAAAAGCATTATGCCTTCAATTATTCACGATCGGAGCTCCTCAACATCGACGATCTAGTCTACAACAAGCTACAAACAGCATCACAGCAGCCTGACTCAAACGCCGCGCATAGCCAGAGCAGTAGTAGTAGTAACGGCCACACATATCTAGACATCATCGCCTACCACTCCAATCACGTCCAAGCTTCAACGAAACTCCCCGATACGCCGCAAACCGTACCGCCCACTGCATCAGCGTTCCACCGCTGAACATACGAGGCCCTGCACAACTGTAATGAACAGACTAAGGTTCGGTTGATGAGTATTTTTTTATTATTTATTTTATTTTATTTTACTTATTATTTGATTATTATTATTATGTTATTAAGTCTTTAGTGATTTAATACATACATTAGTTTAGGATATCTTTAAGATTAGCTTTTATATTATGTATATTTCTTGACATTATTAATTCACTTAGGAGGATAATTGTTAAATAGAAATAGTATAGATGCATATATATATATATATACATATATATACATTGGCTTAGGATTCCTTTAGAATTAGTTTTTTATTTATTTAGAAATTCTCATATAGGAAATTATTTTTAGAAACAAAAATTAACACAAGAAAAATTTTTACAAAAAAAAAGAAAAGATTATAATGTTTTAGGGAGTCTTTTGATTACTTACAAGTTAGGGCCCTTTATTCATTTATTTATTTTTGAATAAATTAAATTGATTAAAACGTAAACTTGATCGGTTTTCAAAAATTAAAATCAATCAACATATTAAAAATTTTTGAAAGAACTACGATCGTTTGATCTCGGCTAGTAGGTACGTAAGCGCCTTCGGGTCGACGACAAAATATATAAAAACTTAGGTTCTTTTTTTCTTTTGATTTTATTTATTTATTTTTTAAAATATTATAATTAGAAAAATAATCCTAATTTCAGTAAATAAATAGCGGTACCTGTTAGGGTTTAATAGGTTAGCCTCCGAATTCGAAACCCTCTAGTTCTTTATTGAAATTGAAATCAAAGATCGGTAGCTAAATCGTAATCAATCCACTTAATTGGTTATAGTTTCTTTTTCTTTTCCCGACTTCGGTCAGGTGGCGACTCCAAAAACTATTTTCAATAAAAAACCGAAATTTCCTAAATAGTTAATTAAGAAATGAGAAATCAATTTAAATGGGTTAGGGTTTAGTATTAATTAAGAAATGAGAAATCAATTTAAAAAAAAAAAAAACCGAAAAATCAGGCTTGACAATAAGTAAGCTATCAAATAGTTAATTACAAGTATATGAATGTATGATCAAGCAGAATTCCAAACAAATGCATAAAATTGATCAAGTGTAGTATTTAACTCAGATTTAATACCTTCTGAAGTTAGGGTTGGAGATTATATGGCACCAGTCAAATCTGGATGCCATACTTGATGGAGTGTCAACCTTTGGACCTCTCACCCGAGCTCACCTTCGAAGCTTACAGTCTTTTACAAGAAGGATCCTTTCTTGTTAATTGGCTAAAAATGAGCTCCAATACATGGAAAAGCTATAAGAGAACTCCTTAAGGCCTTAACTTAGACACATTCCGCTTTACTCGAACTCTTACCCAATCGTCAACTTATTTAGTGCTGAGGCTAACTTGCTGAATGCGAAGGCTGAAGCCTACTTGCTTAGTGCCAAGGCTGAAGCCTACTTACTTAGTGCCAAGGCCGACTTGTTGAGCGCTGAGTTAGAGGTCCTTGTACATTGACCTCTCCTTTTCCATCCTACTAAGCTATAGCTTCACCCAATCACCTTAACAACCTTTAGTATAACATATCAGCAACAACCTCAACAAAGACTGACCTAGTACATGTGAACCCTATTACAGTGTGTTACCTATCCCCTACTTTAACATTTGTACTATGCTCCTTTTTGTATTTTGTCATATTTACTCTTTTTGTTTGTACCAGCAGTCTTCTTCTTATATTATTCTTTATGTAATTTTCCATTACTTTATTGATACCTTAAAAAACTTACTATAAATAGTCCTTTTTCACTATAGCCACAATAATCTTACAGAATATCATAGTTAAATAAAAATCTTCTTGTTGTTCTTACGAGACACCATTCTTCGAGTACATCCTTTTTTACACTCTTATTTAATCATATCGAGTAGCTCGAGATTAGTGGTGAATGAACCTTAGTATCAGCTTATGTATCATATCAAGCGAAGTATTAAGTCGTGTTGTGCTCCTTAATGAGTCATATTTGGAGAGCAGCTTCATAGAAGTTACTGTATTTGCCAACTTATTCGTTTTCATCTTTCTTTGATATTTCGAAGGACCCATTGGTTACCTCTCTTCAATAAGCCCTAGTGATTAACTCAACTCTTAGGCAGATTATATAATCTTAGTAGTAGAGCTTGAGGTTGTGATGGAAACATAAGTATTATAGTAGTTGCTTCATATTATAGTATGTTTTGTTATACTCTATTTCTTTAATGGAAAAATAGAGCAAGTTCTTAAGTTACTATATGATATCATATTATCAAAGTTGTGTCAAATCTTCTGTTGAGTAGTAAACTTCTTGAAATTTTGTATTGAGAATGCTAAATCCTAGTATTCAAGGAGAGATTAATAATGTCGAAAGTGATGCTCATGATCTCAATCATATTACCTAATGGACCCTGCGAACTATTAACAAGCAATTGTAAGACCTTATTGCTATTGTAGCTACTCTGGCTATATCTGTACAAAGAGTTGTAGAGACTAGACCTTAAGAGAGATTTAATGAACATGGTTGAGATGTGAGAGATAGGTCGAGAAGACAAGTAGTTGAGCCTAAAGCACCAAAAGCTGTTAATGTGAACTTAGCTCCACCCTGAGATGTTGAGAGGTTTACAAGGAGGAGACTTGAGTTAGATGAAGTTAAGGAATATAAGGAAGAGGAAGAGTAGTACTAAGAATTCCAAGAATGTAAGCTTCATGACCCTAAAGGAGTCGAACATCTTAAAGTGTAAATCTCGAGTTTTAATGGATTGGTAGTATTGATGATTTACATGGATTGGTAGAAGATTGAGAAAATATTTGACTTCTATGATTATGAAGTCTCAATGCGTATTTAAGGAGCTGCTTTGGGATTTTCTAGGTATGCAACAATGTGGTAGAAGAAATTGCAGAATGTACTTCAGTGAGCTTGATGTGAAATCAGAATCTAGAATGATATGAAAAGAGTTTTGAGGAGTAGATTTATACCAGAACATTATAAGCAATATACCTTTTAGCGTCTTCAGGAACTCAAGTAAGGTAGCCGATCTATGGATGAATATGTTCGAGAGTTCTAGTTGTTGGTGATCTATTGTGATGTTAATGAGCCGAAAGTACATAACATAGCCAGGTTCATCTTTGGACAAAGATCTAAGATTGGTAATGTAGTGGAGGTACAAAGGCTAGGAAATCTAGATGAGAACATTCGAGTGGCATAAAGGGTCGAAAGGTAGAGGTGAAATCGACTTAGCCAAGCATAGAGTAGTCGACCTAGCTTATCGAATAGAAATGGTATGTCGAGTTGACCTGGATATGATCAAGCTCAATACAATTCCAAGGTCAACCACTGAGGTCAAATGCCAAGTAGACTTGATGATGGCCCAGGAAAGATTAAGGGCGAGTAAAAAGGATCAAGGTTAAAGCTCGAGTAGGAAGACCAGAGAGATAAAGTGTTTCTAATGCCTTAGTTTTGGATATGTGGCTAGTCAATATCCGAATTAACTTGTCATGACTATTAAAAGAAACAAGCCTTAGTTTGAAGCAGAGAGTGATAGCGAAGGAGAGGAATAAGAGGTGGATGTTAATAACATGTTGGATGAGTTTTAGGAAGATTCTAATACATAGCTCTAACTTAAACTTAGAGAATATTGCATGGTTGTGCGTTAATCACTCAGTACTATGTTGCTAATGATAATGAGTAGAGAGAGAAGTTTATGTGAATCCATGAACATGAAATGGGCACAAACCACAAATGGGTATTCGACATTTGAGTAGGATGAGGAATAGGAAGTGGTAGGGAATTTGATGGTGAATGTATATGGATATCACGCACTAAGACACAAACACAATTAGGGGTTGAGCTCGAAATAGAGTTTGATACAACTCACGAACACTAAATGTTACTCAAGTTTCAAATGAAAGGTTAGATGTGATTCACTAACTCCTTCAAATGAAGAGTTCACTACAATCGTAAGGACAAGATTGATAAGAACATGAGAGAGATTAAAGTGTAAAGTACTCTTAGCAATCCGAAATGCAAGCTTGAGGAGCTTCAAGAATATCCTACTTAAAGAGGAATGTTCAAGTGTGATCTCTGTTTATCTATTCTTCTTCTTTTTTTTTGGGTTAATTACAAAAGTTGCTATTTATAGTAAATTCTAAAACCTTAGTGGCAAAATTGTAAATAATATACAAGGCCCTTAAACCTTAAAGAATGGCCCATAATTAAAATAAGGAAAATATTTACAAAGTATACAAAATTATGCATTTAACAGAGTAATTGACATGCAGTCATCCAAGCTATCTATGGGATCAGACCCAAGTAGGGACCGATTAGCAGTCCAGTGTCTAAGTTAGGGTGGGATGTTTGGAAGTCTTATTATGCTTTGCCGAGCTCCTAGTGAGGTTAGCCCACAATTGTTACACTTATGGATTTCTTAGCGCTAGCTTTCTTATGTTGAATTGAGTTGTTCTTCAGCCTTGAGGCCTTAGCCGTTTAGTCTCTTGCCATCTCGGTAGGCGACAAACCTAATGCCGAATGGTTCCTTTTCCTCCTTTCGTCCTTCGATTATCAGTCTGGCCTCAACTTCTAGTAGGTCTACATTGGCTTCTAACAAGTTGGTCTTGGCTTGAGGATTGTCATGGATTGATTCCTATCATCATCGTAGGGTTAAAAAGAAGTCATCCTCAACTTTAGATTGTGAACATGGGCTTGGATGCCAAATAGGCTCTTCTTTCCTTTTCTCTTTACCATGGGCATTAAGCTGTTCTAGATCTCTTCAACGCTCATTAGGGTCAAGCAATAGCTCTTCCTATCCTTCTAAACCATGTAGGTGTTGAGGAAGTAATTGTAGATCACTCTTCGATCATACTTTGCTACATTCATAGGTACTATTTTGAAGTCAACCTCGTCCTCGTATTGTCCAACCTTGAACATTATTCGAGCTCTCTTATGTACATGGACCATACTCTTATCATTAAACCACTTCAGTCCATAAGGTCGGGGATGTGGGTAGGTCAGTAGTCTCATCTTCTCTACGAGCTCGGTAGAAATGATGTTAATACAACTACCTCCTCCAACTACTATGGAATAGGTCTTCCCATTCACCAAACATCGAATTTAAAATAAGTTCTCCCTTTGACTTAAGTCTTCCTTCATGTCAGTTTGTTTACTCATTAGGGCTAAGGGTTCTCCTATCTCAAGGTAAGCATTTATTGCTTCCTCACTCTTAGAGCTCTTATCACTATAACTCTCTACTTAAGCGTCTAATCCTTCACCCTTTAAAATCATTAACATCTTAGGCTTTGGTGCTAGGCACTCTCTCTTTCCCTACTTTCATAGTATCAGTCTAGTCAGGTTAGCTAGACTTTCCTTTCTCCATCTTCTTTTCTAGCCCTTTTCTTTCAACATACCTCTTAGGCTTTGAGCTACCTTATTGAGGTCGGCTAGTTGGCCTCTAATGCTGCCTTCTTCTCTATCTCTCTACTCTTAATGCTAACTTGGTCAGCTCATCCAATGAGTTGAACGGCTATAGTTCGACTACATTGGCAATATCATCTTAGTGCCCACTCAAGAACTTAGCAATAATACGATCTTGGGGCTTAGCAATCTCACATCTGGTCATTAAGGTCTTAAATTATTGTAAGTACTCTTTAACAGTGTTTTGACCTTACCTCAAGTGCTGTAAAGCATGGAGCATCTTTTGTTGAAGTAGATCAGTACAAAGCGCTGATTCATCACCCTCTTCATAAGCCTCCAAGTTCTCATAAGCTCCCCTTCTTCGGCATCTCATTTGGCGATTAATTTATCTTACCAAAGACTTGCATATTCAATAAGGGCTAACGAGGCTAGTTTGACTTTGGTTTTGTCATCACACTCATAGCACTCAAATAACTTCTATACTTGGGGAACTTAGTTAAGGAACTCTTTAGGTTAGCTACCACCACTAAAGGTCGACAACTTAAGCTTGATATTGTCAAGTCCTCAACTATAGGCTCGGGTTCATCCCTTACATTTTGAGCTGCTTGGTTTACCTTAAATTGGTTACTTTTGTTAAAGCTTTACTTAGCCTTGGCTCTCTTCTTCGAGCCCCTAGGTTCTCGGCATTAACATTTCTATCATTGCTTCTTCTTGGATCAGGTTGGTTCTCTTGTCTTCTAGGCACCGCAGCTCTTCTCGGTTGTTGTTCATCATTATCAAGATCATTGGAACCACTTCTACTAGTGGGTGTTCATTCCCTTCTTTCATTTCAGCTAATATGTCTACGGCCTCTAACTAAACTCATAAGCTCCTAGATAGAATTGGTGAGATTTTGAATATGATATTCCAAGTTATCAACACATCTCCTCAAGATTCCATGAGGACTGTCTCCATTGTTATTGATACTCTCTTCCAACATTGTGGTTCGTATAATAAATTCTAGAGAGAAAATTTAACAAACACATAACACACTTAACTGTACTGAACTTAGAATCACCACCAAGATAATTCCACAAGTACTATTGCAACAAAATACAACTAACAGTAACCCAAAAATTACTAATACTCGATTTCTACAATTACCTACGACTGTTAAGCACTTCTGCAACCAGAGACATCTACTAAAATTACTATTGCTTGACTTTACAACCTAGTGCAAGTAGTACAATACTACATTTACTGAGAATACGAACAACGTACTATATTACAAAACGATGATTAATAGAAATGTTCAAACCACCAATCAAACTTTGAAGAACACTATTATGATTATCTCCCTAAAGCTCTGATACCAGCGAAGCTTATGTAAATGTAAGAACACGTAGTAGGTATGAACTACGAATGGGTATTTGACGTTTGAGTGGGATAACGAATAAGAAGTGGTAGGTAGTTTAGCGGTGAATGTGTATGGATATTACGCACCAAGACACAAACATAATCATGGGTTAAGCTTGAAATAAGGTTCAATACAACTCATGAATACTAAATGTCACTTGGGTTTCATATGAGAGGTTATATGTGACCACTAACTTGCTTAAATGAAAGGTTCACCACAATCTTAAGGGCAAGATTGATAAGAACACAAGAGAGATTAAAGAGTAAAGTACACTCAATAATCCGAAATGCAAGCTCAAGAAGCTTTAGGAATATCTTTACTTAAAGAGGAATGTTCAAGTGTGATCTCCATCTATCTATTCTTCTTCTTTTTTTTTAGCTAATTACAAAAATTGTTATTTACAGTAAATTTTAAAACATGAGTGGAAAAATTGTAAATAATATACAAGGCCTATAAACCTTAAAGAATGGTCTACAATTGAAATGAGGAAAATATTTACAAAGTATATAAAACTACGCATTTAACAGAGTAAACTAAGTTGTCTAGTAGTCATCTAAGTTGTCTGTGGGATCAAACCTGAGCAGGAGCTAGTTGGTAGTCGGGTGTCCAAGCTGGGGTAGGATGTTTGGAAGACTTATTATGCTTGGTCGAGCTCTTAGTGAGGTCGGCTCACAATTGCTGCACTCATAGATTGCTTGGCCTTAGCTTTCCCATGTTATACTGAGCTATTCTTTAGCCTTGAAACCTTGGCCGTTTAGTCTCTTGCCATCTCGATAGGTGATAAACCTAATGCTGAATGATTCCTTTTCTTCCTTTAATCCTTCGGTTATCAGTCCAACCTCGATAAGGGCAGGTCAGTCTTAGGTTAGGACAAGTCAGCCTTAGCGTTTGGTAGGTTTGCATTAGCTTTTGATAGGTTGGTCTTAGCCTAAGGATTGTCATGGACCAATTCCTATCAAAACCTCTTTTACACTAATTGCAAAGTGAATGGCAACCTATGCTCTGTGATCATCGATGGAGGAAGTTGTACCAATGTGATAGTATAAGGCATGGTACATGCCTTGAAGTTGCCGACTTGTCCTCACCTTAAACCCTACAAGATTCACTAGCTTAATAAGAAGGAAAGTTTGCTTATTGCCAAGTAAGTCAGAGTGCCGGTCACTATTGGTGATAGATACAAGGATGAGGTGTTATGATACGTCCTACTTATGTATGCTTCATACATACTTTTAGGCCAACTATGGCTCTTTGACCTTAAGGTGCCCTATGATGGGTATAGAAATACTTATATGTTCTAGAAGGATAGCAAGAAGGTTATACTAACCCTAATGAGCCCCCAACAGCCCTATGAGTGGCAAGAGAAGATTTTCAGATCATTGTAGAGGAAGTCCTTAGTAATTTCCTAAGCCCAATTTTCCAAGAATGTTAAGAACAAGGAGTTTTTACTCTTATTGGTCAAAAGACTTCTTGAGTTGAAGGATGTTGGAGAATTGAAGAGGTGTAAACATTGCTTCAAGAATATGCCAACTTGTTTCCTATCAAGTTACCAAGAAGGTTACCCTTTATCAGAAGTATAGAGCATTACATTGACCTCCAGCCTGGAGCTACTTGATAACTCTGATTTTAAACATATTTTATATGGTGATTTTATGGCATTTCCCGTACATTTTTGGTTTTCTTTAAAGAAAATGATACTTAATTGAGTAAAATGTTAATTTCAGGGTTTAAACGCGTTCTAGGCTCGAAAACGAAGAAAAGGAATCAAGTTTCACTCAATTCCGAGTTCAAACGAAGAAGTTATGAAATTTTGAAGTTGTGCAGAAATTTTGCCTTTGTGCAGAAAGTTACACGACCTGGGGACACGGCCGTGTCCCAGGCCGTGTCTGGTGACGAAAATAAAATCCGTGAAATACACATATAAAAGGGGATCTTAGGGTTCAAAAGAAAGGGAGACATTACAGAAACGGAAAGAGAGATGAGAGACAAGAAGAGACTTAAGGAGAAACAACATCAAGAAGCGATAACGACATCGATTTCAAGATTAGAGATTGTTCATCAAATCAAGAGGGGTTTTCATGCTTTATTTCATGTTTTTGATGAATCTCGTTTTTAGATTCGTTATGATAGCTTAGAATTCAAGTATTTAGGATTATGGAACCTAGGGTTTCATGTGATTCTTGGATTGAATTATAATTTCAAGAAAGTTTCTATCTTTTCTTGATTCAATTATGTCGTTTAGTTATGGATTGATAATTCTAGAGTATCAATATATGATATTATGCATGTTGATTGAGAAATTGCATGTGTAATTAGATCTTAACATAATTGAAGAGAATTACATGTATACTTGAGATAAGATACATGATTCTTCCGGAAAGTTGATTGTTTGTGTGGGAATTCATTATACATTAATGCGATTCTAAGTTATATTACTAAGTGAAGAGATTCCGGTAAATAATTTAGAATTAGGGTTAATATGCTTGAGAAAGATGTTAGCTTTAATTGTGAATCCCTCCGGTCAAGAATCATAGAAACTAAATTAAATATATTTTAAAAAGGTTACATGTTAAACACTAGGAGAAATAATTCCTAAATACATCATTGCATACTTGAAGTCGTTAGTAGTTTATTGCTTTCTAAATTGCTTAGTTAAGTCTCATAATTAGTTTAGTTTATTAATTTCAGTATTTTTAATTCATTCAACTCGACATAATTTTCCGGTTAGATAATAAAGCTAAAGTTAATATTAGTACTCAAAATCTCTGAGGGATCGACTCGGACTTATATCCGACTATATTAAAATTGATAGGTGCGCTTGCCTCGTATCACTACTCTACTTAATCAACCTGCCTATAGGCTTAACTTAAAGCAAATAGTTGAGTTGAAATAAAAAGTTGAAAAATTGATTGAACATGGATATGTCAAAGAAAGCATGAGCTCCTATGCCATACCAACCGTCTTAGTGTTGAAGAAGGATGGCTTATGGAGAATGTACATTGGTAGCCGAGCTATCAATAAGATTATTATCGAGTATTGATATTCGATCCTATGATTGGATGATATGCTCAATGAGTTGCATGGTACGCAAATATTTTTGAAGGTTGATCTGAAGAGTGGCTACCACCAAATCCAAATGAGACTGGAAGATGAGTCAAAAACTACTTTCAAAACAAAGGATGGTCTATTTGAGTGGATAATGATGCTGTTTAGGCTTACAAACACGTCGAGGACCTTTATGTGACCTATGAATTATGTTTTTAGATCCTTGATAGGAAAGTGTGTTGTGGTTTATTTTGACGACATTTTAATGTATAGTGCCAACCTCAACTTTCATGTCGAACACTTGAAGTCAGTATTTAATATCATCCAAGCTGAATGATTGTTCATCAATTTAAAGAAATGCATGTTTTGTTAGAGTGAGATAGTACTCCTCAAATATGTTCTCTTTAGAGGAGGAATTAGAGTTAATGATGAAAAGATTTGAGCTATTCTCGAATGGCCGACACTGGCTAGTACTACTAACGTAAGGAGTTTTTATGGTCTATCTTCATTTTGTCAAAGATTCACTCGAAACTTTAATTCCAGAGTTACCCCGCTAACTGACCTAACGAAGAAGAACTTTGAATTCGAATGGTCTAAGAGAACTAAGAAGTGTTTTGAGGAGATCAAATCTAAGTTAACTTCAGCCCTAGTACTGGTTCTACTTGACTTTAGCAAGGTTTTTGAGATAGAATATGACGCCTCCAGAGTCGGCATTGGAGCTATTCTCATGCAAAAACACTAACCAGTTGCATATTTTAGTGAAAAGCTTAAAGGTGCTACACTAAAGTATTCGGCATATGACAAGGAGTTCTATACCCTTATCCAAGCACTTCAAAACTTACAACATTACTTATTGCCAAGAGAGTTCATTATCTATACCCATCATGAATCTCTCAAGCATCTCAGTAGACAACAAGAAATCTCTCGATGCCATGCTAAGTGGGTCGGATACTTAGAAATCTTTTGCTATGTCAGCAAATATAAGAAGGGAAGTTATAATATTATGGTCAACACTCTTTCTCATTGGCATGTTCGTATCATGACATTATAGGCAAGGATATGTGGGTTTGGTACCCTTCCCCATCAATATGAGTATGATCCATACTTTGGACCCTTAGTGGCCAAGTGCAATTTTAGAGTAGTGGATGGGTTTTATCTGAGCTAAGGATTTTTGATGAAGGGAAAGTAAGTCTATGTACTGAGTAGTTTTGTTAGGAAATTACTTGTTCGAGAAGCCCATGCTAGGGGTTTAGTTGGCCATTTTAGTAGGAAAAGGACTATCTAGTTGTTAAAAGAATATTTCTATTGGCTTGGGATGATGAAGGGTATGTACAAAATTCTTGAGCATTACAAGGTATGCAAGCGAGCTAAGGCAAAAAAGGAGCCGCATGGAGAATATACACCTTTGCCCATACTTGAGCGACCATAGACCAATCTATGCATGGATTTCATGCTCAGCCTACCTAGAACACCTTGGAAACATGATCTTATTATGGTGGTGGTTAATTGATTTAGCAAAATGAGCTACTTCATCCCTTGCCACAAAACCAATGATGCTTTATTTGTTGCTAACCTCTTTTTGTAGGTGATCATGCGACTGCATGGTGTCCCAAGAAGTATTGTGTTGGATTGTGATTCAAAGTTTATGAGCTTCTTCTAGCAAACATTATGGAAGAAGCTCGGCACTAAGCTTATGTTTAGTACTTCTTGCTATTCACTAACATATGGCCAGATAGAGGTTATGAACAAAATAGTACATAACCTCCTTAGAATACTATAGGGAAGAATATACATAATTGTGATCTATGCTTATCTATCATCAAGTCTCTTACAATCGCTTTACTCATAGTTGGAAAGGAAGGTTGCCTTTATAAGTCATCTATGGACTTAATTTGAACTTACTATTGGACATGATTACCAACTCGACCTCTTAAGGAGAAAGTCAATGAGGTCTACAGCATACCAAGGGGTTTTAGAAACTCCATCAAAAAGTTGTTAAGCAATTAACCAAGACAATAGCTTAACAAAGAGAGCAAGGAAGTATAGGTAGAAGGCAAATTATTTATGGCTTAGGAGAAGGAGTGGTTCTCAAGGAAGAGAACAAACAAGTTATCTCCTAGTTTGGATAGCCCTTTCAAGATTCTTTGAAGTACCTGAAGGATACGGAGTGTCTCTAACTTTCAACGTCATAGACTTGAAGTCCTATGTGCTAGAAGAAGAAAAAAATCAAGATTTGAGGGTAAATCATCAACAAACCCAAGGAGTGAATGAAGTACTGACCTCTGGACATCTCATTTGAGCTCGCCTTCGAGGCTTACAATCTCTCGTGAGAAAGATCATGTTTCTTCAACCTACTGGACACGAGCTCCAATATATGGAAAAGTTGTGGAGCAACTCCCTAAGGCCTCAGCTTGGATATACTCTGCTTTGCTTAGACTCTTACCCAGTCATCGACTTGTCGAGTATCAAGGCTAACCTGCTGAATAGTAAGGCCTATCTACCGAGCGCGAAGCCTACTTGCCTAGTGCCAAGGTTTGACCTATCGAGTGCCATGTCAAAGGTCCCTATGTGCTAAGCTCTCCTTTTCCATCCTACTAAGCTAAAGCTTCACCAATTAGCTCGGTAGCCTTCAATGCAACACATTAACAACAACCTCAACATAGACCTACCCAATATGCATAAAACCTATAGCAGTGTGCCACTTATCCCATACTTTTTTAACATGTGTAATGTGTTCCTTTTTGTCTTTTGTCATATTTAGCCTTTTTGTTTATATCAGGAATCTTCTTCTTATATTATCCTTTATGTAATTTTTCATTACTATATTGTTACCCTAAAGGACTTACTATAAATAGTCCTTTTTACTGTAGCTACTATCATATTATAGAATATCACTATTAATGAATATTCCTGTTATTTTTGCGAGACACCATTCTTTGAGTACATCCTTTTTCACACTCTTATATTATCTTACAAGTAGCTTGAGATTAATTGTGAGCAGATCTTAGTGTTAGCTTGTGCGTCATATCAAGTAAAGTACTAAGCTGTGTTATGCTCCTTGGTGAGTCATATTCGGAAAGTAGCTTCACAGAAGCTACTATGTTTGCTAACCTATTCATTTTCATCTTTTTTTGATATTTCCAAGGACTCATTAGTCACCCTCTCTTTGGTAAGCCTTAGTGATTAACTTAGCTTCTAAGCACATCAATACTTGAAGTTACATAAACTACAAAACTTCGTGTTTTGTATAACAAGAAAAATAGTTTATTTAATTCTAATTTTAAAAACCAAGTTCTAGGTATGGTTGTGAGTGGGCCCTTGCAATCCATAATCATCTCTAAACAAAGGCTCTTAGACTCGACTCTTAGTCATGCGATTGACATCTCTAACGCCTAATAAGCCTATATGCTAGGTTAAGGTCATGTTGTATAAATGCACCGACCAAACACTTTAATTTCATTTATATAAGTCAACCCTCACATGGCTTCTTGCTACCTCCATGTTGATGTGATGGTTGGAATATTTATAATGCAATGCATGCTAATGCATGATCCAATCTAATTAATTGAGCTAAGTATAATTAAGTCTAGTTATTAAGCGACCAACCAATATCACAAATAGCCAAATTTTGTACAATCATCTACAATGTAGTAACCAACAAGTTATAATAATTTAAGATATTTTCATATATCAAATAATCAACAACAATCACAAGCAGATCATGAACCTTAAACTCTAATCAATTGATTAATAATATTTAAGTGTCACTATCTATTATCATAACCAAGAATGGGATCATTAGGAGTACTTATTCGACCATAATGATAGTAAAGAATCGTAATAGTTGGCGAGGAGATTGGTATTCTCATCAGGATCACCTAATAATTAAGCAATATAAAAAGGTAGTAACTATCTAAGTACGAAAAATATACTATCTAAATATCTACTCAAAAGTCTACTTGATATTCTACTTATCTCACTTTTTCATTTTAAATCCAATTTTTATGATCTTATGATTTATTTTTATCATTTTTGGACATACTTTCACGTAGTGAGGTCTGTTTGAAAGTTAGAATCAACATTTTCTATTAAGCTCCTGTTGAATTTCAAATTTTATTGTTTTGGGTCCAATTATTATTTAATTATCTTTATGGGTTTTTCTTAGTGAGTTTATTAGTTGGGCTTTACTTAAAGTTTATTAGTGAGCTTAAATAATTTTCCAAAGTTTATATTTACTAATTATTTTTATTTTTTTAGTTGAGATCATATTTATTAGCCTAGAATGAGCCTTTTCCATAAGTTTCTCAATTCTACAAGTCATGGGCCTAACATGTTTGTATATGTTTACCCTTATCTTAATTAAATAGGTCTTTTCTACACCTTTTTCTTTATGGGTTAGATTTGACATAGGTTTTTACTCATGGGCCTTAGGTCCAATTTGTTCTATTTTCCTTAATCTACATTCTAACTATTATTATAATAATCATTCTAAATTAATTTATCATTATTAATTTTTATAAATTACAGTTTTTAGGGTTAGAAATATTATAGGTTAACATGGTAGCCCCTGGTTGGGTTAGGGAATGTTTCTTAATTTGTCCATTTTTGTATTTTTTGTTCATTTAAAGTATCAATATATAATATATATAAAATAAATATTTGCAAATATAGAAAAATAAAATGGAAACACCACTACAATGTCATGATAATACATACATACATATTTATATATTTGTATTTATGGTGTATGTATATATATAAATAAAACTAGTACACCTATTATTTTTCAAATACACCTAAATATTTAAATACATCTTATGATATATATATATATATATATAT
>JAMXBB010000001.1:7895998-7947073 GCA_024138015.1 Lumnitzera littorea | reverse complement strand
AAAAAAAAAAAAAAAAAAAAACCATGCCCAGACAAAGGCACGTTTGCTTGCTAAGGAGTGCATTGCAATGGATAAGAAACCGAAATTCGTTCCTCCATTCATTGGTCAGCAAGCCAAGGTACATCATTATACATACTCTAAGGAATCCATTTCAAGTTTCCAAATGCCACATCTATATCTTAAAAAGCTTTATTTCTCAAGAAACTTGCTATTTTATTCCTAGATTCTTTTATAAAAACTCATTTATATTTTGTTAAAATTTTTGTGGATCCTAATAAAATCATTTAACCAATCAAAAACTAAAAGGAGATAAAATTACTTACTTTTCAAGTTCCTCTAACAGGAATTTTCTCAAATGAAGGAACCCACGGTATTGCAGCAAGAGCATTCCTTCCAAGGAACACACAGTAATCCTGCCCTAGTAGAGCTAAAGTGACATTCAATTTTCATGTATAATAAGAACTTGACACCTTGACTTATTGTTGCCAACAAGGATTAGACTGGACATGGAAAGTAGAAACAAATTTATTTACTCTTGTAAGACAATGCATGTGGCAGCGAGAATTAGTGTGGGGGATAAAATTAAAAACCATAGTTGTTGATATTACACTTATTAATAAGTATGACATTTTGCTTAAATTTACTCTACACCTGGATCGTCTTGAAACAAGTCTCCATCCTATGGGATATTTCACAACCACTACAATAATTTTAAGCTAATGGAACAAGTATAAGAGGATACAATAAATTAAATGGTGGTACTAACTAAATTAATAAGACATAATTTATTATTTCTATTTTTTATGGAGAGTATTAAGCTTTATGTTAATAATTCTATTTATGATCAAGTTTACTGTGTTGAACAGAATAATGTTGGAAATTCAGGGATATATTATCATGTTGAATGTTTTCTAAGGAAAATTTTGAACTTTATGTAGGTACTCTTGTTCATGATGTAGTTTTTCTTTCTCCCTTTCTTTATCTCTGATTTTAAATTGATAGTTTTGAAAATTCACTAATTTTGTACGTTGAATTTAATTTTTTTTTTTTTTATGGAAAGTTTCTAACCTTATATTAATCTTTCTATCTTATGATCGAATTTACTGTGTTGAACAGTAGTGGTGTCGAAAATTCCGAGTCATATTATCATATTAGTATCTTTTAAGGAAAGTATTAAACTTTATGTAGATTATTGGTGTTCATAATGTAGTTTGGTGTATTTAAATGCAATCAGTATTGACTCTATGTTAGGGAAATTTTTTTTTTCAATCAACAAAGGGTAATTATATTACATGAATCAAATACTTCTAGGAGGTATTTGTGCTTCGACAATTGTAGTTTTGTTCCACTTTTTGTGCTTATAAGAATCAAATATGGACCTACTCGTTACTAGCCCATCCTGTTCATGCTTTGGTTTCTTGTCTTTGGTATCTAGGCATGTCAAGGACGCATGCAACATGATCTCATTTTATTAGTTTTGAAATGTCATGCAACTTTGTTTAACAAGTAATTAAATGATTGGGACTAAGATTTCTTTTAGGCATCAATCATTAGGCGGCCTTCTATTATGCACATATAATATGCTTTCAGTCATGATGACATTCGAATTGAGTGTAGAATTATTTGTTAGGGGAAAGTTAGTTTAGCCTTTTGTTTTTCCCTTTTTTACCTCATTAACAAAGATCCTGCTATTATATTATTTTGATCATAATTGAACCTTAGAATAAGTTAAACCATCAATGCACCGAACCGGTACTCAATAACTCTAGGAATTTATACATTGCTTGTAAATATTTATCATTGCTTATGTTTATATTAACTTTGCTTATTTTCTTTTGCAAGCGAGAAGTTGCCGAGGCTTACGAAGCTACCTCAACTTGGTGAGCTGAACCTCTTAAGGTAACGGGAGGCTAGGGTAAAGTCCTAAAAGAAGGCCACCACATCGAAGGCCAAGGCCTCGAAGCCAAAGTCAGGTGTAGGAGAAATGAGCCAAAGGGAGTAGCCAGTTCTATAGGGGATCCTTCTTTGTGCTAGTCATGGGGTTGGCAAAGACCACCCTAGAGACAATAGTGGCTCCCCCTTACCAAAGTAGAGGAGCAGGTATCTACTACCACTCAACCAAAGGTGGTGGTGTTGTCTCACCTTTTGTTGATGTTAGGAAGAGGGTTGACACTAACATAGAGGAGTAGGTAGGCCATAAAGGGAAGGCCTTAGAGGTGTCCGCCAACACAAAGGAGGAGCTAATAGCCTAAAAGAGGAAGGCACTAGAAGTGGTTGAGGCTAGCACATGGCCTTAGAAGAAGCCCAGAAAGATCACCAGTTTTTTGTAGGTCTCCATAGTCATAGATGAAGTGTGTCGGGTCAACTTAGACTAACCGCCCCTAGTACATTCCTATCAAGCCATAAAGCAAATGGAGATGCTTAATGTGGTGAGGTGGATGAATGTTAGAAGCTAAGGGTCGTCCTAAAGGCAATTAAGGATGTCCTCTATGTGTCTCTAAACACTAAATTATTTAGGGGAACAAATGAAGGTACTACCATGTAAGTTAGAAGGAGGAACCTTAGCTTGCAGTGGTTTGTTTAGGTAAGCAATCTAACATTATGCCATTGAGACCTTAGTTACCAAGTGATGATGGGGTCCTATACTCCATTGAATTGGCTTGTCTTGGAGAAAGACTTAGAGATAAAGTATAGTAAGGTCCCTAAAATGTAGGGGCACTTTTGTAGTTTAGTACACCTAATAAGCTTAGATCTATTTGAGATGTTTTTCTTTATGATACACTTTAAGTTGTTAAACTTCTAACTGTGTTTGTTATTTGAACCTACGTAATATAATGGCCTGGTGTTGTAATGGCTTGACCATTACAATGACATCTACAAAGAGGTAACATGTCTTCAAGATGAGCTATTGAGTTAGAGGAAAAAATGCATTAGACTAAAATTTTCTTCTTGATGCTATCATCAAAAGTATTGTAAGGCTAACCATTGTTTATTTTGTGCTGAACAATAGAGGTTGAAGCTGGAGGTCGAGTTAGAGAAGAGGGAGAAGGAGAATAAGGAAAATGAGAAAGGGGCATACTAAGGAGATCATCGAGCTATGGAGACAGCTCAAGGAAGAGTAGAAGTTAAAGGCCGAGGTCACTAAGAGATTAGAAGAAGAGTGGAAGGCTTATACTAAGCTCAACCAATACAATTAAGAGCTTAGTGCTTCGGTCTCCAAAATGTAAGCTAAGCTGGCCATGAAGGATGAGCAGTGTTCCTCTACTATGAACCTTTCCTTAGATTTAGCTAATTAGAAAGGGGAGCTAGAGAGGAGAGTAGAAGGGTTACAAAGGGAGGCTAGTGAAATGAAGGAGCTGATCACTAACCTCGAGAGGGGGCGATGTTACATTCTATCATTGAACAGAAGATCATCGATTCCTTCTTCACGACAGATTAGTGGAAGGATGAATGTAGGGACATCACAATGGAATTAGGTTGGAGGATTTGGGATATGGTGCTTAAGAATTAACCTAGCCTGGACTTAGAGATCTTAGACTTCTTAAATGGACTAACCTATCGGGAAGCTAAGGAGGCAGCTGCTCTTGCTACTAAGGCTGTATGAGATGATGCTCCTTCATCCTCTTTAGCTAAAGAAGCTCTATAAGAGGTCATCCTCCAAGGAATTCACAGAGAAGATTAGGGTCAAGTAGAGCTTCCTGTTGGTCAACACAAAGTGACTCCCCTTCCTTTTGCCCAACATCCTTAAGTTCAAATCTCTATGGATTAGTTCTCCGAGCAAATTGAAGCTCTAGATTTTTTGGAATTGTTGAACTTAGTTGCTCTTAGGTAGTAGGCTTAGCTATTTTCTTACCTTTTTTTTTTTTTCTTGTTTTTGTTCTTTTGTTTCTTGTAAATGGATTCTTCGTAAGGGATAACTTGTAAAGATTGAATGCAAATTGGTATTTTGGTCTTCTACCTTATATTTACTTTGAAAATAATGAAAATTTCGACTTTGCTTTTTCCTTCTCTTTTAGTTGTTGTTTTTTTTTTTTTTAATTTTTAATACTTAGCATGCTTAGGTGAAGAGTTGTAGTTACTCTTTAGTAAGACCGTACATACTTAGTTGAAGAGTTAGTGTTACTCTGTAATAGGACTGTTTGGCTATAGGTGGCTTTGGTCTCTTTGACGGCTAAACTAGTGGTGTTCTAGTTAAGCACTATGAGAGTTCCTCAATCGTATGAGGGAATGTTCACTATTGTCGAGGTTACCCAATAAGGGCTAGGTCGATGGTATTCCAACCTTCCCAAGCTTAAAGAGGCACATTAGTTAAGAGTCCTTCTAAGGAGTTTAAAATTTATGGGTCCATTCATTCGTTGTGGGTTAAGATTGACGAGTATATAATCTGATACTTAAGAAAAAGATACATGCACAATGAAGTGAGGAATGAAATTTCATTAGTAACTAATGTGTACAATAGTATTTATAGCAATTAATCGAAGTACAAATGCATATTGTCAACGTTCCATATGTATGGGATAAGCCTTCCATCCAATCTTTCCAATCTATAGATATCATTCCCTAGGTTTTCTCTAACCCTGATCAAATCTTCTTAGTTTTAGGGTAGTTTCCTGTATCCCTCTCATGAGCCTATAGCTTGAAGTCTTCTACCAACCAAATCTCCTACTTTAAATTCTTTATACCGAATCTTCTTGTCATAGTACTTACCTACCTTGTCCTGATAAGTGGCCACTCGAGCTGTAACAAGGTCTCGAATCTCTTCTATAGTGTCTATGTTAGCTTTCAATACAGACACATTTGCAAGGACATTGAAAGATTGAGTTTGGATATTAGGAAGCTTTAACTCAATAGGTAAGATGGTTTCTAACCCAAAAGTGAGGTGGAATAAAGTTTCGTCAATCATCATGTGGTAGGTAGTTTTATATCCCCATAAAATGTTTGGGAGCTTGTTTGCTTGTTTGCCCTATGGTCGATCAACCCCCTTCTTGATATTATCAAGGATGATTATATTAGTTGCCTTAACCTGGCCATTGGACTTAAGGTGTATGGCTTAGGAAAAATGAGGGTTGGTGTAATGTTTGGTGCTAAACTCCTTAAATTTGAGTTTATCAAATTTAAGTCCATTGTCCATTATAAGGACATAGGGTACCTCGAACCTAGAGAGGATGTTGTTGTAAGCTAATGATTATGTGCTCCTCTTTGTAATATTAGTGACAGCTTTTGCCTTAACCTATTTAGTAAAGTAGTTGACGGTTATTATTATGAACTACCGTCTTCTAGAGGATTTTGGGAAAGCGCCAAGGATGTCAATTCCCCATTTGGCGAATGGCTAAGGGCTTGTTAAAGGTTTAAAGTTGGAGATAGGGTAGTGGGTGATCAGAATATACCTCTATCATTGCAAGCACTTCTAGGCTTTTGCCTTCCTATCTTGCCTCATCATCGATTAGTAATATCTATGCTAGAGGGCTCGAATGTAGAGAACTTAGGATTGGATGTGGTTATTACATACTTGGGCATGCAGTTCTTCCATTATGTGCAACCCTTCTTCAAGATGGAGGCATCTGAGGAGAGGGAGGCTGACTCCTCTTTAGTATAAGATGCCATCAACAAAAGTATAGTTAGTGGTATGATATCTCAACTTCTTGGTCTCTTTCCCTTTGGTTGGTTAAGTGCCATGCTCTAAGTAATCCTTAAGGGGGTCCATTGAGCTTGACTTTATTGGCATCGTGCTCAGCTATAAGACTTAGGCTTTGTTTAAGCTGATGCTCTTCTCTAGCATGTATTCGATATATATCTATAGAGGGGTAAATTTAATATTAGGCTTTAAGCCCATTGATTAAATGGATTTAACTCCTTGGTCTAAGATGATAGGACCCGAGGAGTTAAGCTTATAAATTACTAAGATGATCAAGAGAGATTTGATACGGTAGGCTTAAAATAGGGCCCATTGGATCGGTTCATTCGACCTAACCTTTCTTGATTTGGCTTATACTAAAATAATAAATAAAGCTTTTATTTGAGCCTAAACCCATGAAAATAGGCCACTTAAGATCCATTAATAAAGGGCTTCAATCTTAACCATTGATCACTATCATGATCTAACGGATGTGATCAACTATCATTTCCTATAAATACCCCATTCACATCCTCATTTGGATAGGAGCAAAACCCCTATTAATGCCATTACTCTACCGAAACCTTATCTTAAAGATCAAACACTTAAACACCTTAAGAACTCTACCTCGTTCTCCATCAATTTTGGAGTTTAATGACGTCGTGCTCTTCCACCTATCACCATACGTATAAGAGCCCCACCGAGATTGCTTACTCCTCCTCTTTGCACTTCTTTCTTGATCATCCTATGTGATCACTCAAGTCATTTCCTTTGTCATGTGTAGCACGACTTCTTACACGGTACGCATGTGACCTTTACATTCGTACTTACACCCCTACATTTTCTAGCGACTCTATTGGGGAGGGAAGACTTGATACTCATATTATGGTGCCTTTAAGGCGAAAACAACCCAATCCTACTGATGGAATTAATCAAAGGAAAAATGCTACTATTATGACCAATGACTAAAATCCACCCCCCCAGCTAGAGACACTAATCAAGGAGATGGCACGCTGGAAGGTGTCCTTAACAATGCGTAATTAACACGTAAGCTATAGGAGACTAATCAAAACCTAGGTGAACTCATGGTGATGTTCGCTCAATGCGTGCTTGTTTTGGTTGCCTTTGCTGCTGTACAACAAGGAGCAAATTCCTCGAATTCTTCTAATGTGATGCAACAACACACCTTGCCCAACCCTCCCATTGTCAACTAGCATGTCACTCTTACAGTTAAGGAACAACTTCTTGTTGTGGAACCTATAGCTACGCAAAATTCATTACTTGAAGTAAGGAACCAGAGAGCTCAGATTGAAGGCTTATCATCCTCATGTGCTACACCATGTGTTACAATTGTTGACTTGTACAACAAACACTAATGAATCCCATGCTTACAAGCTCTACACTTGTAAATCTTGCACCTATGCACTTTACTCCTATGATGTCAATAAGGGTGGAAACATCTACTTAGAAAGGTTCATGTGTGACCAAAGAAGATTTAGATATGTATTTAAAGGAGATAAAAGAAAAGTCTATGGATGGGGTACTGGATTTGAAGCTTCCATATCACTAATGCATTGTTGCAAAGCCATACCCTAAGAATTAAGTAAGTTCGAAGTTTATATTGTTCAATGGCAAGTGTTAAAGAACACTTGTTAAAGTTCATCGAGGCATTAGAAGTATATTGTTTAGACAACGATTTGAAATTGAAGGAATTTTCTAAATCACTTACTAAGAAGACGTATACTTGGTATGTCAACCTTCCCCTAGGATCGGTCGATTCATGGGAAAACATATGCAAGATGTTCTTGGAGAAATTCTTCTCTACTGAAGAAAGAGTTACCCTAACTAACGTAAGGAGGATTTGACAAAAGCCTAAGGAAGATCTCATGGAATACATTGAGTACTTCAAGGAGCGTTCCTTAGATATATAAGATGTTTGTGATGAAAGAGAGTTAGTCAAGATTTGTATTCAAGGGATGTTTACTGTGTATGCAATGCATCTTGAGAACCTCTTGTTGGTTTCTTTCGTTATGTTGGTTGAGAACGAGCAAAGGACTGACAATTCAGTAGCATAACAAAGAGGTTAAAACACAAGATTTAATAAATGCACATTATCAGTAAACTTAGCCTAAGAGGAGAATCTAAAAGAAGTAAAGAAATTTAGAAGTAAGAAGCTTATGAGCACTAAACCATCTTTGGCATACCATGCTTAATGGGAATAGTGCACATACTCCTTAGCCAATGGTTATGTGATGGGAATATTAGACTCTCAAGAGTTGAGCACTTACCAACAAATAAAGAGGAGTGACCTTAAGTATTGTAGATTTCATAGGAGTGTAGGTCATCTTATGAAAGAATGTTAGACTTTGAAGAAGATGTTTAATGAATAAGTTTAAAATGGAGAACTAATCATCGGAGATAATGATGTCAAGAACAACCAACTCCCAGCTCATAACACCCAACGTAGTGTTGTGAATGTTATCACTCATGATCCAACAAAGACAAAAAGTATGGATATGTAACCAATTGAGGCGCACGAAGTTAAGCATGAAGAACTTAAGATCAAGAGAAATGGAGATGACAATACTGCTCTTGCTTTTTTGAAGACTGCCAATTTTAGAAATTTCTTTGATTTACTTGGCTTTGATGAGGATGCTCGGCTTAAGGTGGCAATTGTACTCATGGGGATCTCGTAAGGTCAATATAAGAAACATACTATAGCATATTCTACATAGAGAATCACTTTAGTGAAGGAGGGTACAATTACATTTACTAATACTAATATTCATATAATGAATCTTAGCTACAATCACCCTTTATCTGTGTAAAGCATACTTAATGGTCACTCTATCAAGAGGACATTTATTGACAATGTCAACTTTTAAAGCTACAAAGATAGATATTCAAAACTTAGTGAAAGAACTAATCACACTAAATAACTTCTATGAGTCTTCCATGAAGACAATAGGGCATGTTGAAGTAAACTTTAACATTGGACCTATCCATAGCCTCATGTGGTTCTATGAGATTGATGTACCTGTATCTTACCATCTCCTTGTAGGAAGGACATGGCTGCATAATCACAATATGATACCCTTAACATGGCATCAATGCATGAAAGGTCATTGGAATGAGCAAGACATCTTCATTCTTGCAACAAAGAATGTATTCACATGTAATGAGTCTCACTTTACTTAAGCAACATTCTTTGACAAGTATGTGAATGAAGGGGAAACAACTTTAGTCGAATCCTCTGAGGTACAGCTAACTATAGAGGAAGAGGCTTAAACTCAATCATTCAAGAAGAAGAAGATTTGTGGTTGTCGTGAGGGTGTAAAGAAATGAAAGAGAACTAATGATATTATGAGGGAAGAAGGTACATTACAAGTTAAGAAGTGCAAGAACTATTGGTAACTAGGATGAGTCCTCACTGGTTTTATCCTAGTATTCATTTCATTTCATATGTAAGTGCATTGACAATTGCTTTTTGTCAATGAAAGTTCATCTTCCTATCATTGATATTTTCTAATGAGAATGTGATATGTGTTTGGGTATCTTCATTTTATTACTATTGTTGCTACAAAGTAAGAGACTAGTTTCCTTAGCGCACAAAGTTAATTTCACAAAACGGTTTACGTCTAAATGGGGGTAAATTAAACCCTTCGATCAAACAAAAGAAAGTAATAATTAACATAATATATAGACTATACATTGTTGTTGGCTAGTAAGAGGTTGGTCTCCTAAGCATACAATGATGAGCTTGGCTAGTATGTTACAAATTGGTAAGAGTACTAGCTCCTAGACGTACATCACACCATCGTAATCATGTATAGTTCTCGTGCTATCTAATCTCTATGTTTCTTCCTGCTTAGTAGTAGAAGTAATCCCATTGATGAGCACTTTAACATATTGACATTCAAACATAAGTAACATCTTGGTAAGCCATGCTACATAGTCAAGTAGTGGGAAATACCCACTTGACTAATGAGAAAGAATTATTGATCCTAAGTAATCAATGTCACTATCTCTGTATATATGCGATTGAACACTTCTTAAAAGGGATCTTTTATATACTATCATTAACAAGCAAAAGTCTTGCTTCAATATGTGAAATGACATGTGAAATCCCTTAGATCTCCAAGTCTAAGCAGTTTCACAATTATATCTATTGTACAAGAGGCCTCTTAGATCAAAGAGTCTAAGTAGTCTCGAAGTTATGTCAATCTAAAATTTAAAGCTCATGATTTCTTAATACTAGTGTAACTAGGTTGAGCCTTCGCCCCCTATTGCATGGTGTCATTTTTAAGAAGAAAGAAGAGATAGCCAAAGAATCTTACTACTTTATGCTAGACAATGTTGTTGCTTAGTTAAGGTATTGCTCCTAAGCGCATAAAGTCTTTAAGTTATGCTTCTCATTGTCTGTCAAGACCTTGCAAGTCATTAAGGGATTGAAGCTACCTTACTACATTATTGTCTAGCACACTATTACTAAGTGAAGAGATATTGCCCTTAAATGCATAATGATAAGATACTTTTGTAAAAGTTGATGAAAGTGTCAAGGAGATAAAAGAGCATGAAAGCCAGTCAATTAACTTCATTGCTATTGATTCTACATATTTAAGTAAAACTTGTACTTATAAGGATATATAAGATTTATAACTGAGTGATTAAGAAGATCATATGAAACAAGGCTTAAGTTAATGCCAACCACAAGCGGTATGATGACTTTTAAAGACTAGTGTACTACAACGTAACATTAGGTCCTTAATGGTGTCATGAGCGAATGAGGTGCATCAAGACTTGTCGACTTATCCCTTCTCCATATGTTAATAACTGGGGAGGAAAATTATGAATGGATGCAATATATGAAGAGGTTATTCTTGTGTAATGATGATCATTACTTATAATATTTTCTTTATACGATACTCCTTATGTATGGTATTCTATGTGCACATATTCACAAGGCTTGATGCATGTGCACTCGCGATGCTCGAAGTGCACATACATACAAGGCTTAATGCATGTGCGCTTGATACATGAGTACTCCCAATGTTTGATATACTAAACTGATTTATTACATCCCCCTTTGCTCAATTTTAAGGATAACACCATTAGAGTTGTTCAATACACGAGACTACTCCTGTATAATGCCATGTTGCCTCCTCCTATTGATTCTTGAAAGTGGCAGTAATGCTTATGTGCAATTACTACCCCTTAAGGGAGGAGAAAAGGGTGATTACATGCGAAAATAAAAGAATGTAAGCAAGCTAGTAAAGTGAAGTGCAAATGGGATAGAAATCGTACAACTATGCAAGTGGGAAGTTGAAGAAAAAATGTCAAGGGTAGTACAAGATTTAGCTTACCCATGTTCATATTGGAGGACTCATGCTTAACTTACATGTTGAACTCATTTATGTACATGTATCTAAGTTAGAAGATTAACAATCAATGTCTTATGTTCAACTCATGTGATGGGACCTCATGTTGCACTCAAGCCTCACATCATATTCAAACTTCGTGTCATGTTTAGATCTCGCATCATGTTTAAGCCTTAGGTTATGTTTAGACCTTACATTGTATTCAAGCCTTACGTTGTGTTTAAGGGTTATGTGGTGCTCAAGATTCATCTCATGTTCAAGCCTTATGTCTTGTTCAAACTTCATGTCGTATTCAAGGATTATGTGGTGTTTACGCCTAGCATGATGTTCATACTTCACATCCTATTCAGGCCTATATCGTGCTTAAACCTCACATTGTGTTTGGGGGTCATGTTATGTTCAAACCTCATGTTGCGCTTAAGGATTGTGTTACGTTTTGATGTCAAGTTAAAGGCTCACCTCAAGTTCAAGGCTCACATTGTAGTTAAGCTTACGTTCAATTCTCATGATTAAATCACATTCAAGGCTTATGATTACAGCTTCTACTTACTCACATTCAACCTTAATGTTTAAGATTGGCATTTACTCTCACATTCAATGTTAATGTGCGACCCTTTTGTTCACTCATGATTGAGGCTCATGTATCAAGGCTTATGTTTGATGCACATGATGAGACTCATGTTCAACTTAGATGCCCAAAGTGCTATATAGAAAGTTTAGAAATGCTCATGTTAGAAGCCTACATATACTTGTACTAAAGAGACTACGCTGAATTGAAGTGTTTGATGTTCTTGTGTTTATGCACAAGATTTATGTCTTGTTCTTGTGTACTGAGTTTGCGGATCTATGCTCAATTCTCATGCACTCATATTCATGTTTTATGTTCAAGTTCACATTTTATGGTTGTATGGAAGCCTCATAGTTATTTTGCATGGTTAGCCCATAAGTGTTTGTATTGAGGGAAAGTCAAGCTCATTTCGCATATTACCTCACAAGTGCTTATGTTAGAGGAAGGTTGTGTTCAACTCAAGTGTGTTACTCTCCTATGCTCATGTTTGAAACTTGTATCCAAATCGTATGTGCTCAGCCCATGCTCAATTCTCATGTGCTCGTGTATACATGTCCTTACAACTCGGGACTTATGATTCGATCCATATTTTAAGTTACAATTGGTTTAGAGGCCATACATGACCCAAGTATTATACCTCTTTGCTATCACCCGTTGATGAAGATCGATACTTAAGTCATGACTGTAGACTCTTAACCCTCAATTGGCAAATAGCCATGGTTCGGGTGGTAAAGAGTTTACCTTCTTTAAACTATGCCAATTTGCTGATTATTGCTAGTTTGAGATGTGGTCCTCAAGTTATGATTGCAAACTTTTGGCCTTCAACTGCAGGCGGCTACAATCCGGGCGATGAAGAGATCTTCTTCAAACCAAATTCTCAAATGTGCATGGACAATGAGGAAATGTTAGTTTCAAAATTTAAAGAAAGAGGTAAGGAGAAAGATGTTATAATTTACCTAAAGACACGCATCAAAGCACGAGTAAAATTACAAGAACAAAGGCATTAAGTAGTGGAAACTATCTCATTATTCATCACATGAAGAAGAAATATTAGAGTCAAAGAAAATGCACAAGTTCAGGTTGTATACAAGATTCCCAAAATCTCAAATTAAGCAAACACGTGGCTATTGAAAAAGTGAAATAAAAAAAAGGAAAGTTTATAGAGTGACGGGCTGCACCACCACCGAAAAACTAATTCAGTAATGTTATGTTGAAAGAAATATTATGTCAAACCTTTAAATCAAACACCTAAGGTAAATCAAGACAGTAGGTAAATATAAAGATGGAAACTCATACAGTTATTAGTATAGTTTATTCTATCATAGATAAATATCAAGAGTAAGTACATTAAGTGATGGGATATTTCTATGCTCAGGAACAAGGTTCCAAGTAATTCACATATATCACATTTGCTTTATTATATCATTAAAGAGAAAATTGAAGGCATGAAATTGGAGTTTATTGTACCAACAGTGGTCAAGTTCAATGCCAATGCCCTTAGACGAATGGGACACCTATGAGTGTTTATGGCACATAATGCGCTCCCTTCTAGGAATTCCATAAATTTCCTTAAACAATTGAAGTAGCTTGAGAGGCCTCGGTAACCATTCCCATCACTTCCACTCCATAAACATGATAATGGAAAGCTTGTTGGACTCTATTTGAGAAATAGTTACATTAGACCTTTAGAAGATGATCTTAAGTCTTTTAGCAATTTCAAGTTTATTAATTTCAGTTACTACACCTCCCTTAGAAAGATCTTGGATGTATCATCACTTCCTCATCTTGAGAGCTTGGATGTTGAAGAATGTAAGGAATTAGTTGAGTTTCATCAATCCCTTGGATTACTTGAAAAGCTAGTCCACTTAAACTTCTTAAACTGCTATAAGTCTTTGCTTAAGGATAATTGTACACTAAAGACTACAGCCATTGAATGAGCTTTTGGGGATATCATAGGTTAGATACTTCCTTATTATTGAAGAAGGTGGGAAAAACCAAGTTGTCTCTCGAGATATATTAATTGGTTAAAACCTTTGCAATTAACAAAAAGGCTTATGCATTGTTAAAATGTGTTTTCTTATAGAAGGCAGAAAACTGTAAAAATAGGTTAGATACTTCCTTATTATCAAAGAAGGTGGGAAAAATTGAGTTGTCTCTCGAGATGTATTAATTGGTTAAAACCTTTGCAATTAACAAAAGGGCTTATGCATTGTTAAAATACGTTTTCTTATAGAGGGCAAAAGACTATACAAAAATGGAGCAAATAACCTATTGCACAGAGTTAGGTTTTGGGTAGAATTGATAATTGAAGCATGAACAAAACATGTGAATGGAAATTTAATTGGTATAATGATTTGATCAGAACTTCACTTACTGTAAAAAAGCTTGAGTGTTAGCTGTTGATGACATGAATAAGTGGGAATAGTAAAAGGTTTTATCCATTATGGAAAAGGATACGAACTAAGTTGCTCATCAAGGGGGGTGGTGGGGGGTGAAAAGTTCTCTTCGAATAATTTTTTATAGTGCAGTTATTAACCAAGTGGATAAAAAAGACTTGATGTTAATTTACTAGCAAGAGAGATAGTTTCATCGAAAGCTTGGTCCCTAGGATGTGATCATGCATTATTGTTAAGTTCTTAATAGCCTCTTTAGAAAACCTTATAGGAGTATAGATTCGGAATGCAACTAAAGTTTCTTTTTCTGAATGTATAATTTGCAAATGCAACTCATAGCCTGTGTGACATGTGTTTTGCATAACATACATCTAAATGTATCACCTAATTCAACAGGGTTTAGTCACATAATATAACTAATGGTGTAATGGCCTTTTACCTTCATGCATCATATATAATAGAAATGTAACTTGGACTATTGGACTCTTATTAGGTGTTTTTTTTGTATTTTGGATTGAGGTGAGTAAGTTATGTGCTAACATAGCTTCGCAGTTTGAAGTTCAAAGAGAGAGAGAGAGAGAGAGAGAGAGAGAGAGAGAGAGAGTCAATACTTAACATACAACATTATATGCTGAGTTGACCATACCAAATAATAGGTCAAGTGTTAAAAATGGAAGCTCGAGCAGCGACTACAACATCAGACACACTACGCTTGAGCAAAACAGCTACAGTCTCGAATCAGAGTATCATACATATGCAACAGTTGATGGATCCACAACGATGCATAAAACAAAAATCATCTAAGTTTCCTGCACAAACCTAAGTTGGCATTTGTACAAACCGACCTACTGATGTTCATCCAAGAACGACCCAAATAAGACTTGTTCAGCACCCAACAATAGCTGAAGAGAACTAGGCTAAAAGCTGCAGCACCGAAACTCCATGAACACAATCTAACCAACTTATTACACAACCCAAGAACTCAAGCTTCTCTACGATAATGGGTCTAAGCCACTCTAATGAACAACTAGTCTAGGAGTAATAGCTGCATTTTTGTAGTTGTAGTTGGACAAAAAAGCCAAGTAGCAGCACATAACTATCCAAACACTGATTCATTATTCCCACTCTTCTTAAACTGAACAGGTTTTGGAGTGAAGACGGGATATGCTGCCTATTTTCCAGGCATGAGAAGATTGAGTTGTAAGCTACTAAGTCCGACAAAGGAGCCTATATTCGAGCAACAAATTAAAGATAGTAGTAGTTAGAGTAAACTTAGTTTGAGTAAGGTGTGAAGAAGAACTACTGTTACAAGGAGGTACAATGGCTAGCAAGTGGTGGTTGAAACCTAATTATTCCTTTTGTAAGCTAAACATCTGAGCATAGGTTAGAAATATCGGTAGTGAATGGGCTATTTTGAAGCCCGTTATTTAGATGGCTAGTAGATGATGGACACGAGCTTACTTTATATGGACAATATGCTTTTGTTTTTAGTGGATCTCACTAATGGGCTATTAAATGTAGGCCCTTGAATTATGCATTCCTTAAGGATACAGGATATGATGAAGGATATTAGAATCATTTAAAAATCCACTTTCAAAATTGAGTTTTTGGAAAATTTCCCCCGGTTGCAATTTAAGTCATGTGACCAAAAATTTGAGGCATTCAACAACTGTATACATATGAAAAGCTCTACAAGAAGAACTTTCCTCTCTTTGAAAAAGATCAAGGCAATATTACTACATGGAAATCAGCCCTAATGTGATTGCTAATGTAAAGTTAGTGCATAAAATACGGCTTGGATGGAATCAATGACTCATATAGATGGCATCAAAGAGATAAATCAGCTCAAGAAGAGGCAGCTTAAAGAAGATTTATTTTAGAGTGTTGTCTTAGGGGCAATATACAGCCTAGTCCAGCTGAGGCATGACACATGATTAAGAGGTGCTGCAAACTTATGCACTAAAATAGTTCTCAAATTGATCTAGCAATGGCGTAGCTATTTTATAGCACGCATGTGCCTAAGTCATCTAAAAGGCTCACTTAGTGCCCAAACCCCTTTAAATTTATTCGAAGGACATTGGTTAGGGAGCAAAATGTAAAAAAGCAAATTTAATATTAGGCTTTAAGCCCATTGATTAAATAGATTTGATTCCTTGGGCTAAGGTAATAGGGCCTAGGGAGCTAAGCCCATAAATTACTGAGATGATCAAGGGAGATTTGGCATGGTAAGCTTGGAATAGGGCCTATTAGATTGATCCATTTGATCTAACCTTTCTCGATTTGGCTCATACTAAACTAATAAATAAAGCCTTTATTTGAACTTAAACCCATGAAAATAGCCCACTTAAGATCCATTAATAAAGGGCTTCAATCTTAACTATTGATCACTATCATGATTTGATGGATGTAATCAACTATCATTTGTTATAAATATCCAATTCACATCCTCATTTGGATAGGAGGAACACCCCCCCCCCCCCCATTAACATCATTACTCTGCTGGAACATTATCTCAAAGATCATATACTTAAACACCTTAAGAACTCTACTTCATTCTTCATTAATTTTGGAGTTTGATGCCATTGTGCTCCTCTACCTGTCACCATGTGTGTTAGAGCCTCACTGAGATTGCCTACTCCTCCTCCCTACACCTCTCTCCTGACCACCCCATACTCGTCACTCAAGTCATTTCTCTCGTCATGTATAACGCGACTTCTCACTCATATATGTGACCCTTACATTCGTACCCATACCCCTACAATATCTTTTTATCTTTTACCTCAGGCATTTGTATCCCTTTAGAGACAAGCTTAGATATCTAATCAGCTATTGACTTTTCAGTTCGAAGAATTTTGGTAATATTCCATAAAGGAAACTTTGCTAGGATTATCTTCACATTCTCTAAGTACCTTGCCATGGTGTCATCCTTAGCTTCATATTCATCTTGAGCTTGTTGAATGATACAGATAGAATTGAACAAAACATCTAGGTGCTCTGCAGCAATCTCCTAAGCCAGTTTGAGAATGGTTACCAATGCCTTATATTCAGACTCATTATCACTTGTATCGAATCTGAATTTAAGGGCGTAGTAGATAATCATCTTATGTGGTTCAACAAGCACCAACCCTATACCTCTACCTCTAAAGGTAGATGAACCATTGATGTAGAGAGTCCACTCTAATTTGTCATCTCTTGATGTTGCTTCATCCTCCCCTATGTATTTTATGATAAAGTTGGTTAGGACTTGTACCTTGTAGGTCATTCATGGCTAGTATTGGATTTCATAAGCGCTAAGCTCTAACGCGTACCTGACTATCCTTTTAAATGCATCGGGCTTCTATAAAACTATCTGTAGTAGTTAGTCTATTAACATGATGATCTGGTGTACCTACAAATATGATCAAAGCCACCGTGCCAAGATTACCATGGCTAAGGCAAACTTCTTTACCTTGGAATACCTAACCTCAGACCCTTAGAGGATATGGATGACATAGTATACTAGCTTGCATTCCCTTCCTTTTATTCTAACTAGAACAAATGAAAGTACTTTGCTGTTAATGTCTAGGTATAGATACAAGTCTTCCCTCGGGATAAGCTTCGGTAAAATTGGTGGATGCTCCAAAAAGCTTTGTAATTTCAAGAAGGTAGCTTGGCATTGAGGAGTCCATTCAAAACCTTTAAGATTCTTAAAGATTTTGAAGAACTCCATAGATTAGTCCATGCTTCTAGAGACAAATCTACTCAGAGTGGCTACCATGTTGGTGAGCTTTCAAATTTCCTTTATAGTAGGAGGCTTCATGTCCCTTATGGCGATGATCTTCTCTAGCCTAGCTTCAATGCCGCATTAGGTAACCATGAAGCCAATAAATTTACTGGAGACTACCCCTAAAAACACATTTTTGGGAGTTCAGCTTCATGTCATACCTTCTCATTTTGTCAAAGGCCTTTTGCAAATCCTTAATGTGCTTGTTAGGTTGCTTACTCTTGACAATGATGTCATCCATGTATGCATCTATATTGTACCCTACCTGGGGCTTGAATAAAGCTATCTTGGTCTACTAGTACGTCAACCTAGCATTTTCAAGGTCGAAAGGCATCACTATATAATAATAGGTGTCAAAGTCCATGGTGAAGGAGGTATGGACTTTTTCCTTTAAGTCCATCTTAATTTGGTTATAACCCTAAAAGGAGTTTATAAAGCTCAATCCAATTGATTTATTCTTGGGAAGGGAGATAGTCTTTTGGGTAGGCTTTATTGAGGTTGGTATAGTTGATACACATTTGCCACTTCCCTTTGTTCTTCTTGATTGGCACAACATTTGCTACTTAGGTTGGGTATTTCTCCTCTTAGACGAAGCTTATCTTCAACATCCTATGTACTTCCTCTTCATTTGCAACCTGTTGTTCCAAGGTAAAGTGCCTTTTCTTTTGCTTAACAGGTCAGACCTTATCATCAATCTTGAGGCAATGGGTTGCTAGGTTGGTTGATATGCCAAGCATGTCCAATGGCGACTGGGTAAACCTATATGCATTGGACCATAGGAGTTGAATAATAACTTCTTTTAGCTTAAGAGGTGTTTCGACCCTAACCTTAGTAATTTTATTGGGGCTACTGCCAATCTTAACCTCTATGTTTTCTTTGAGCTCACCTCTCTTAACAGGTTCACCTTACGACTTGGTCTCTAATGTGAAGATGTCATTCCCTTAGTTCGCCTTCACATAAAGCTCCCTCGAGAGCTTTTGATCACATTGGTAAATTCCTACCTTAGTTAAAGTAGGGAATTTAGCTTTTAGATGGATGGATGATGTGCTGACCTTAAAGCTAATGAGACTTGGTTATCCTAACATCACATTATAGGAGGATAGGTAGTCCACCACCACAAATTCCACCGGCTGCTTAGCAATGTTGTCATCATTATCGAGCTCTACGTCAAGGTTGATGATGCTCTTAAGTTAAATCCCTCCATTGAAGTTAATTAGATGATGATGGTACACCTTAATCTATATGGGTAGCTTCTTCTACAATTTATCATACGTGTGCTTAAAGAGAATGTTAGTAGAGTTTCTAATGTCCACCATAATCTTTAGGACCTTAAATCTCGAGATCCTCACCCCTATTATGAGGGTAGCTTAGTAAGGGGTGTCGATATCCTCAAGGTCCTCATCTAAGAGGGAGATAGAGGTATCCCGCTTTTACCTCTTCTCCCTAATTGTCATCACCATGGATGGGGCATTAGTTAAGCTACTATAGCTCTGTCGGCTCCCTATGTGAGGCTCACCAACTATGATGTTAATGACACTATTGGTGGATTAGTTGTCATGACAATCATTATTACCTTCTTCTTGGGCATCCTTACTCTGATGTCTCTAAAGTGCCCTTTTGGCGCCATCATTGGCATCAACTATGCACTCTTTGAATTAACATCTTTGGTGGCATACTCTATGACATTCTTCAGCTAGAATCACTCATCTATGGTATAGCTGTAGTCCTTATGGAATTGGAAATACTTATCCAAGTTTTTACAGCTAGGGTTGCCCTTCATTTTAGAGGGTTTCTAGAGTAAACCCCTTCCATGGACTTCCATAAACACTTGGTCAAGAGGCTGGTTGAGAGGCATATGTTGGGAGTACATCGAAGTAGGTTATGGTCACTTCTTATCTTTGGGTGGCCAAGTTGCTTACTGCAAGGCAGTCTTTAATAGACCCATTATCTTTTTCCTTCTTCCCTCTTGACCTCTCTAAGTCAACTTTAAGGCTAGCGTTGATGTTATTCTCCTGATCTATATATTTTAGGGCCTTTTACCAAAATTTGGCCAAGGTCATTGGTTTACTCTTATAGATTGAGAGCAAGAAGTTGCCTAATGTTAAGTTGGGCAACATGAATTGCTATTCCCTCGTCTAGTTGAAGGATCTCTACCATAGTATTGTTGAACCATACCACAAAATCACAAAGGGTTTCCTCTTCCTTTTGGTGCATTAAGTATAGGGACAACATGTCTTTGGATGGGGATTTGCCAACTCGAAAGTACAGACTAACACAACGGATGAGATTGTCGAAGGAAGAGATGGAATTCTTAAGTAGATGGTTGAACCATGTTTGAGCTACCTTCCTCAACATGCCTAGGAAGACCTTGCACATAATAGCATTCCTATGACCATAGAAGTTTATTAGAGTGCAAAAGTGAAGCATGTGATCATTAGGGTCACTTACTCCATTATAATGGTCTAGGGTGGGAGCTTGGAATTCGAGGGGAGGACTTCATCTTGTATACCTCTTGTGAAGGGTATTTTGTTGCTAATGACATGTCCAATACCTTCAATAGCCTTCCTCTCCTACTTCTTGGAGAGCCTCTTCATCATCTCGTGGAGCTCATTTAGGTTGGCATTATTAGTCAGATGAGATCTACATGTTGTGGAGTAGGTAGCCCTCTTATAGGAGTCAACTACCTACTCATTGCTAGTAAGGACATATTGTGTTTAGCCATGAATTGTGCCTATTGATCTTGTACTGAAAGGCAAAGCTAAGGCGCCTTATTACTCTCTTAACCCATTTCGATTTGGAAATATTAATTTAGTTAGAGGCCTAAATTTTGTCCATCCTAGTATTGTTGACATGCCATGCCTTTTTAGTCGGATGATGACCACTCTTGGCCCATGATGGTTCATAGTTTACCATTTGATTATTGATATTATGCAATTTGGTGAGGATTATTTTATTTATATATCAATAATATATAATTTCATATATTGATGATGTACTTTAGTTTCAATAGCTATATTTATATCTAAATATGATTTCAAATTGTAATATTCTTAATTTTCATAATGAATATCGCAAATTATGTCCTTGTTAATTTGACTAAAGTGAATGGAAATAATTCACACAATTTCCATCTTAAGATATTTAATTGAATCACTGGAAGTATAATTATACAATCAATAATTATATGATCCAACATGATGTGTCATGCTTTTTCGTTATCTAGCTTATTATTGTTTACAATAGAAGTATTTTCATTCAAATTTAGTCTTCAAATATAAAATGGAAAATCCTTTGCAGATCGATTAGAAATTTCCCATCATTTTTTTTTCTTTTCACATGCTATCATTTTTAATTCCCTAAAAAAAAAAAAACATGCTAATTGCTATAGATGGCTTTTCAATTCCAAACTTATCTATACTTTTTTATGAATCATGTTGTTCATTTTTTTATTTATAAAAGTTCACCACAAACTTTTAAAATTAGATTTAGGTTTTTTCGGTTATGGATTCTTTTTTGTGTAAGCTAGAATTTTGTATATAGATGTGATAAAAGAACTAATATCAACTATCTCAAAGAGCTTATTGATCTTAAAATATTATCCCAAGCATGAATTTGTGGTGAAAAGTACTTTGAACTTGATTTGATTATATTTTAATAAAAAATATTATATTGAAATATTATAACGTCCCACCTTCTAAGCATTTACTTAAAATTTTTTGTCAAACTTTTGATACTTCAAAATGATTTGTTACTCCATCCCCTAAGTTAGGGATAAGGTAGAACCTATGTCAAACCTACTATTCCACTTCATCACACATTTGATTCCAAATCGCTTTTTATTAATATAACAAATAACAATGGAAGTTTTTACAAAAATGAATCGTACTCAAAGTATCACACTTGTATACTTTTATACAGTATAGAAATCCTTTACAAAAATGCACTTTTTACTACAACTACTATTTTAAATCTATGGTAAGGTATCACCAACTTCTTCCCTAAAGAGTTGCCCTCATATACTCAAATCATGTCCCGTAACCAATGACTTCTTTCATGAACTCTCCTTCAATTAGTAATCTAGAGTGCTTTTGCCTCTATATTGTAATGCTCTATATTCTCATCATGGACCTAAGGATAAGACAACTTATCCTCTCAATTATTGTTGAGTTGAGTGAGATTAAATAAACAAACACAAAATACAAGCAATACAATATCAAAGTTGTTGGGCCTTATTTCGATTTCCATAATTTAATTTATATCAAACTCAACTTGCTTAATATAAATTACTCGATATTAAATTAAGTAAATGTTTAAAAAAAATTTAAAATTGGAGTCGTTAACTAGTTTAATTGGTAAAAAATGAATGGCTACTGATCCACATATTTTCTAAAAAAACAATTTTAAGAATAAATAACCAGAAAAGACCCAGTTCGGGAGCTAACCTATTAAGGCTATGTTACCATGTAAAAACTAAAGAAAAATTGATGGGTTATTATTTTTATAATGTTTTAAAAATACTAAAATATACCTAAATATACAAAAGATAACTAAAATGAATTTTTTATTACGAATTTCTAATAAAAAAGGAAATTTTTTTTAAATTTTTTTACATGGTTTCCCTAAAGGTACCTACGTATCGACTAATCGGGATCAAACCGGCCGTAATTCTCTTTTTATAAAATATTTATTAGGTAAGTTATTTTTATTTTGAAAAACAAGCCAAGTTTATGTTTATTTATCAATTTATTATTTAAAAGAAAAACCTAAGAAATCTAATTTTCTCGAATTTAAAGAAAAACCCTAACTAACTGAATCTTTTTGAAAAAAACTTATTAAGAGTTTCTTATATTTTAAAACCACTATGTGTAAAGAAAAAATACTTTTGTAAATCTTAATTATAAGATATGTTAAAGATACAGTTAGATACGTATCTTTTCTAAATCTTAACTACTAGATACATATCCTGATACGAATCTTTTTTGAATTGTAACCACTAGATACTTATCTCAATAAGTATCTTTTCTAAATCGTACTCACTAGATATGTATCTCAATCGCAAAGTTGTAAGATACGTATCTCAACAATAAGATGTGTATGTTTTTCAAACATAATTTAATTGACTTTTTATTTTTTAAAAAAATCGAAATTATCTAGAAAAACTATGCAATATGAAAAATAATAATAAACCTAAACTTAAGAAAAATAAATTAGTAAATAAATAGAATTGAACTAACAAATAAAATAAAATAAATAGAACAATCTTTGCCAAAACAAATCGTTTATGGTCATACGTTATGATCTTCTAGATGTCATGCTTATGCTAATCGGATTGTGTATGTAACATGGACTTCGGATGCTCATCAGACTTCGAATTGTTGCGAATTTGGAAATTTAGACTGTTGACTTCGGATTGCGTTGTGAGTTTGGAAATTTGGATTGTTGACTTCGGATTTCGTTGTAAGCTCCGAAATTTAGATTGTGAATTCGTCTGGCTTTGTAGAAATTTGGAATTAATTGTGGTAATAAAAAAAAAACATTTTTAACGTCACGTACCGTTGTGCTATTTATAAACTCATAATCATATCTTACGTATCAAAGATACAGAAGCTACGATAACGATTTTTTTAAGATTTACCCTAACTTCTAGAAACGCTACTTAATTCGGGCTTTCTATTTTTTCGAGGCCTGACCCAACCTAATTAAAGTTAGCGTAATAACTTATCTAACAAATCCTAAGTCTATTTTGGCTTAATATAAATTAGATAAAAATCTACTTTATATCAGATTAGACCAAAATTATTTTAATAAAGCCCAATTCCCCAATGACTAAAGAATTTATTAAATTAATCACACATTATTATTCGATTTGACACTAAATAATCCAATGCGATTTAGCTCAACATGATTTGATTCAATTTAATTTTGTCGAGCCTGGTTTTTCACCCTCCTAGTTCTTTTTATAAAATTAGGTCTTCTCTAAACTGATCAGTACTAAATCCTACCCGTTTAATATTGACCCTCGATTAGGGTTTAAAGAAGATCCAACTTGAAAAAAATTTGGAGTTACCACCTAACTGAAGTCGGGGTTAAGTTATAACCAATTGGGTGGATTGGTTATAACTTAGCTACTAGTTTATTGATTAAAAAACCAATTTGTAAAATGACTTTTTTGAATACCAAAAATTTAGGTCCGGAGGCTAATTTATTAAACCCTAAATGGGTACCATTTTTTAACTTTTCGAATTTAACTTCGCTTTTCAAATATACCCTTTTTAATTTCTAAAAACATCTAATTATGATACATACGACTAAATTGATTAATTTACATAAATCTCTAAAAATGGAAAAAATAAAACTTTCCATATTTTAAGTCGCCCTGTACTTGTGTACGAGTGTCTATGTACCCGCTATTTAGGATCAGATTTCCATAGTTCTTTTATAAAAAACTTTAGTAGGTGGTTTAATTTTAATTTTGGAAAAATTGTCGAGTTTACATTTTTACCTATTTTGAGTTAATTTGAGAAAAGATTATAAAGGGTCATAAGTTGGATTTTATTTTTGGAAATTCTAAATGATTCTAATTTGAAAATTGATTGATTTATTTTCATTTATTTTTAGAAAACTTAATTTTTCTAAGTGTGAAAACGATTTTTGTTTACTAACCTATTTATTTATTTTTATTTTTATTATATTATCTTATTTATTTTATACTTATTCTATCTATATCTATTAAAATAAATAAATAGACTACTTTCTTTCTTCTTCTTTTTTTTCTTTTTTTTTCCATTCTTTTTTCTCTTTTTTTTTTTTCTCATTTATAACATTTACAAATAAACAAATAAAAAAAAAAGTCGGCTCACTTCGACTTGGATTGGCTTGGATCGGCTCACTTCAGCTTGGATCGGTTCGGTCGGCTCACTTTGGCTTGAGTTGGATCACTTTAGCTTAGATTAGCTTGGCCGGCTCACTTCGACTCGAATCGGCTCATTTTGACTCGGATCGGCTCACTTCGATTATGGTGGTTTTCGTCAACAAACACCGTAGAGAATGATATCATAGAGAGAGAAGAACCGTGCTAAAGAAAAGAAACTTCGATTTTTGCTTTTCTAAAGTGTTTCGAAGTTTTTGTTGTGTTTTGAAAATAAAGAGTAGACCCTTATTTATAGGTGTCATGGTCGTGTTAAGAATGGAAAAAATTAAATGCAATATGATTTTCTTCCAATTTTGAATTGTACGAACCTGAACAATATGTAGTGCCAAATACATAGCTGCGCGTGTATAAATGTGCCAAAGTGTGTCAGAATGTGTCTACCATACTTAGAAATGAGTTTGCAAATGATGTGGACGTAGCCCGTGACGTAGCGATGACATGGCAATAAAGTAAGAAAAGAAGATAAAAGATACATTTTGTACCTTCCATGGATTGAACCTAAGATCTTTAAGTCATATGTAATATTAAGTCCAAATGCTTATCCAACTAAGCTATTGGTTTTTCCTTATTCATATATGTAATTAATTGCACATGTAGACCAAGTTAACCTGAGCTAAAATTAAATTTAAGCCTAGACCCAACAGCCTTTTATTTAAAACTTATTGAAATTGAATTTAAAATTATATTCTATTTAAACAACCTAAAAATTTATTATTTTCTAAATACCCTATTTTATTTTGTGACTTTTCAAATTTCTTTTTTTTTTTTTGCATTTTTTCTAAATTTCTTATTTTTTTTGTACTTTTTCCTATTTTCCTATTTTTTTATATTTTTCTAAATTTCTTCATTTTTTAAGGCTTTCTTTAATTTTCTTTTTTTTTTTTAACTTTTTCTAATTTAGGACCCTATAACCTAATTTGAAAAATAAAAGGGGAGCAAAAATTAAGTGTCTATAGCTGCCCCTCTTTGTGGTAAAGATTGAGGAAAACTTTGCCATAAAGATAAAATAGACATTATTTTTGCCCAAAGAGTGGATTTTATGTTAATCAGTGTCACAGCTAGCTTACTATCCTAAGTCTAATCCATCGGGGATTTTGAGAAGAGAAGGGTGGCGCTTTAAGAGATGGCCGAAAAGAAGAATTGAAGTTTGGTCATGCTCATATGAACTGACAAAGTGAAGTGAAACAGGCTAGCGCTCTTTAAGCTAGCTAAAACCCTAAAAGGAATAAGCAAACTTGGTCGTGCCTTGATAAGCTAACTAATCAAGGTAGGCAAACCGCTCCTAAAGTTGGCTAAGACCCTAAAAAGAATGAGTAAACTTGGTTGTGCCCTGATGAACTAACTTAACCAAGGCGGGCAAAGCACTCCTAGAGTTGGCTAAGACCCTAAAAAGAATAAGCAAACTTAGTCGTGCCCTGATGAGCTGACTAACCAAGGTAGGAAAACCGCTCCTAGAGCTGGCTAAGACCCTAAAAAGAATGAGTAAACTTGGTCGTGCCCTGATGAACTAACTTAACCAAGGTAGGCAAAGCACTCCTAAAGCTAGCTAAGACCCTAAAAAGAACGAGTAAACTTGGTTGTGCCCTAATGAGCTAACTAATCAAGGTGGGCAAAGCACTCCTAAAGCTGGTTAAGACCCTAAAAAAAATAAGCAAACTTGGTCGTGCCTTGATGAGCTGACTAACCAAGGTAGGCAAAGCACTCTTAGAGCTGGCTAAGACCCTAAAATGGAATGAGGAAACTTGGTCGTGCCCTGATAAGCTAACTAACCAAGGTGGGCAAAGCGCTCCTAGAGCTAGCTAAAACCCTAAAAAGAACGAGTAAACTTAGTCGTACCTTGATGAGCTGACTAACCAAGGCGAGCAAAGCGCTCCTAGAGCTGGCTAAAACCCTAAAAAGAATGAGCAAACTTGGTTGTGCCTTGATGAGCTGACTAATCAAGGTGGGCAAAGCGCTCCAAGAGCTGGCTAAGACCCTAAAAAGAATAAGCAAACTTGGTCGTATCCTGATGAGCTGACTAACTAAAATGGGTAAAGCGCTCCTAGAGCTAGCTAAGACCCTAAAAAAGAATGAGGAAACTCGGTCGGGCCCTAATGAGCTAACTAACTAAGACGGGTAAAGCGCTCCTAGAACTGGTTAAGACCCTAAAAAAAATGAGGAAACTTGGTCGTGCCCTGATGAGCTGACTAACCAAGGTGGGCAAAGCGCTCTTAGAGCTGGCTAAGACCCTAAAAAGAATGAGTAAACTTGGTCGTGCCCTGATGAGCTGACTAACCAAGGCGGGCAAAGCACTTCAAGAGCTGGCTAAGACCCTAAAAAGAATGAGCAAAGTTAGTTGTGTCCTGATGAGCTGACTAACCAAAACGGGCAAAGCGCTCCTAAAGCTGGCTAAGATCTTAAAAAAGAATGAGGAAACTTGGTTAGGCCCTGATGAGCTGACTAACTAAGATGGGCAAAGCACTCCCAAAGCTGGCTAAGACCTTAAAAAAGAATGAGGAAACTTGGTCGTACCCTGATGAGCTGACTAACTAAGGTAGGCAAAGCACTTTTAGGGCTGGCTAAGACCCTAAAAAGAATGAGTAAACTTGGTCGTGCCCTGATGAGCTGACTAACCAAGGCGGGCAAAGCGCTCCTAAAGCTGACTAAAACCTTAAAAAGAATAAGCAAACTTGAAAGGCTAGTTAAAAGGATGATGAAGGTAATTGCTTTACGAGCCAGTTAAGAGAAACTTGGTGAAAGAAAGTGCCTTACAAAACTTGGTGAAGAGGGGGCTTGTTTGCAAGAAATTTGGAAGGATGAACTGAGCTAAGATCGTGTCTTCATAGGTTAGCCAAATACTAAATGGAGAAAGTAAACGCCTCTTGGTTGGCTAAAAAAGATTGTTAGGAGTAAAAATGGTCTAAATGCAAGAAAAAATTGGTGTACTAATACTGTGTAGAAATACTTACCCGATCTTTGTCAATAGCACCCAATCTGTCAAACCTTTTTTGAAAAACCCCCATTGGAAAATTACTGACTCTTGTTATTAACCCAAATGTTCTTGACATACAACGTTCGAGACTTTGCTGGTTCTTTTTGGAGAAATCATAAAGATTAGCCCGATGCAGAAGAACCACCCATTATTTTTGTTTCTTTGGAACTTCTATGAAACCAAAAGCCTTAATCCCATCTACCGTGATTGCCTACTTGAGTTTCACATTCTTCTAAAAAAATGGACAATAAAACTCCCCATTGAGGGGGATCAATCCATAATAAAGTATCTAAAGAATTTTGTTAATTACTAATGTTCTAGATCTTACTCCTTAACTCCTCTCATGTTTGCAGTGTATAGGTTTGGTTAAATGAGGTCAAGGGAATTAGACCTATCCATGGAGAGAGTGATTATTCCAACGATGATAATGGCCAAGGATACCAAATTTGCTTGTAGATAATGAAAATTGGACCATAATGACATTCAAAATGACTGGCATTTTGGTATCTTGAGCAAAATTCCCATTGATTTCTTATGGATAGTAAAATTTTATAGCATCGATATTTACAGGGTCTCTCAAATCTGGACCATCCATTTGGGACAAAATCAAAGCCCCTCCTAATAATACTCGCTTCACAATATAAGGACCCTTGTAATTGGGGGCGAATTTCCCTCTAGAGTCTTATGCATTGGGGAGAGCTTTTCTTAACACCAAATCTCCTTCTTTGAGGTTAAGAGGTCGTACCCTTTTGTTGAAGGCCCAAGCCATTCTTTGCCGATAGCATTGATTATGGCACAAGGCTATCAATCTCTTTTCATCAATCAGATTTAGCTGTTTGACGCGTTTCTTTACCCAATTAACTTCGTCCAAATGAATTTCTGATAGTACCCTGAGTGATGGGATTTCGACCTCTACTGGTAACACTGCTTTAGTATTGTATACTAAAGAGTATGGTGTTGCCCCAATTAACATTCTAATAGAAGTCCGATAGGCCATGAGTGCGAAGGGTAACATCTCATGCCAGTCCTTATATGTAACAGCCATTTTTTCAATGATTCTTTTGAGGTTTTTCTTTACTGCTTCCACAGCTCCATTCATTTGGGGTCGATAAGGAGTAAAGTTCCTAGGAATGATTCGGAATTGCTAACATAATTCTATCATAAGCTTATTGTTCAGATTGGTGCCATTATCAGTGATGATTGTTTCAGGAGTCCCATACCGAGCCAAGATGTCCCTCTCGATGAACTTAACTATGACCCCTTTAGTAACGTTCAAGTATGACGATTCCTCTACCCATTTGCTGAAGTAGTCGGTGGCGACTAATATGAAGCGATGCCCATTAGACGCTCTTGGAGTGATAGGGCCGATGATATCTATGCCCCACAATGAGAAAGGCCATGATATTAAGAGGGCATGCAATTCATGAGGCGGGGCATTTATCTTATTCGCATAAACTTGACATAAATGACAGTACCTAACATGTTTGATGCAATCACTTTCCATTGTTGACCAATAATACCATAACCTCATGATTTTCTTTGCCAACATGTACCCATTCATGTGAGGGCCACATACTCCTTCATGTACCTCTTTCATTAAATTCTCAGCCTCTTCATTAGCTACACACCTTAAGAGTATACCGTCAAATGAGCATCGGTATAAGGTGGACTCGCTTACTAAGAATTGGGTGGCTAGTCTCCTAATCATCTTTCTGTCTTTTTTCTCAACCTTTTCAGGGTATGCACCTTGTTGTAAGAACACCTTAATATCATGATACCACGGCTTTTGGTCATTTATACCCTCAATCATTAGGTAGAAGGCAGGCTTGTCCTCGATTTCAATGGTAAGGGGCTGAATCTCAACTCCACTAAATATCTGGATCATAGATGTTAGCGTAGCTAAAGCATCAGCAAATTGATTATGAGTCCTTGGTATGTGATTGAAGGTGACTTCTGTAAAACTTTACGTTAACTCCATTAAATGCCAGTGATAAGGCACCAGCTTAAGATCTTTAGTTTTGTACTCTCCCCGTGCTTAGCCAATAATGAGCGAGGAGTCTCCATACACTTCTAATTCTTGAATGTCTTTCCCTAGGGCCATCTTGAGTCCTAAGATGCATGCTTCATATTCAATAATATTATTAATGTATGGGAAAACGAGCCTTATGGCCACAGGATACTAAATACCTTCAAGGGATATTAGTATTGCCCCAATTCTACATCCAAACACATTGGCTACACCATCAAAGAACATTTTCCATTTTGGTGGCTTATCATCCTTTCCTTTATCAGAGTTTCCTTCGACCACTAAAATACCCTCATCAGGAAAATTGATTTGTACTTCTTGGGGAGTACTATCAGAGGGCTTTTTTTGCTAATTGATCTGCTAAAGCTTTCCTTTTGACTGAATTTCGGTTCACATATGTAATGTCAAACTCTGATAGCAGCATTTGCCACTTTGTGATTTTGCCAATTAGGGTTGGTTTGTCTGCTAAGTACTTCAAGGGATCGTGTTGAGTCAGTAATTCCACCTAGTAGTAGAGTGTGTATTGTTTGAGCCGATGCATTACCTAGACCAACGCATAACAAGTTCTTTCAATTTCTAAATATCTCTACTCCCCTTTGGTAAATTTTTTGCTCAAGTAGTATACATCCCGTTCCTTTCCTTCCTCATTTTTCTGGCTAAGCATACACTCCATGGACTTTGGTAATATTATCAAATATAGGAATAAAGGCTTCTCAGGTTTCGGAGCTAGCAAAATTAGAGGGTTCATGAGGTATTCTTTGATTGTTGTAAAGGCCTGCTCACACTCTTCATCCCAGTTGATCTTGGCATTCTTTTTTAACAACTTAAATAAAGGACGGCATTTGTTTGTGAGTTAGGATATGAACCGGGCTATATAGTTTAAACGGCCCAACAAACCTCTGATTTCTTTAAGTGTGCGTAATGGAGGCAGGTTAACTATCGCTTTAACTTTATTAGGGTCCACTTCAATGCCCCTTTGGCTGATTATGAATCTTAACAATTTCCCTGAAGTTGTCCCGAAAGTATACTTCTCTAGGTTGAGTTTTAGTTAGAATTTTCTGAACCTATCAAACAATCTCCTTAGATTTTCCATATGATTTTCTCCTTCTTTATACTTGGCAATCATATAATCGACATATACCTCGACTTCTTTGTGCATCATGTCATGAAAAATTACTACCATGGCCCTTTAGTAAGTTGCCCTGGCATTTTTGAGTCCAAAAGGCATCACTTTGTAGCAAAACGTACCCCAAGTTGTGATGAATGTGGTCTTGGCTTTATCTTCTTCAGCCATTTAAATCTGGTTATACCCGGAAAATCCATCCATGAAAGAGAAAATATGGTTTCCGATTGTGTTATCGACCAATACATCGATATGGGGTAAAGGAAAATTATCTGTAGGGGTTGCTTGATTGAGGTCTTGAAAATAAATCTCATGCTTACTAAAATAAATATGCTAATTAAAACAAATATTTACACAAAGCAATCAAATAAACAAATCAATATATAAAAGAATAAATAAATAACTAAAAAATATGGGTAATTTGAAAAAGCGATTTTAATTTCGAAATGTTTTTAAGTGGTTAGCCCTCTTGACTGTTTCCAATGGAGTCGCCAAGCTGTTAAGCCTGGTTTTTTACCCTCTTGGTTCTATTTATAAAATTAGGTTTTCTCTAAACCGATCAGTACTAAACCCTACCTATTTAATATTGACCCTCGATTAGGGTTTAAAGAAGATCCAACTTGAAAAAAATTTAGAGTCACCATTCGACCGGAGTCGGGAAAAAGGGGGTTAAGTTATAATCAATTGGGTGGATTGGTTATAACTTAGCTGATAGTCTATTAATTCAAAAACCAATTTGTAAAACGGCTTTTTTGAAAACCAAAGATTTAGGTTTGGAGGCTAATTTATTAAACCCTAAACGGGTACTACTTTTTAACTTTTTGAATTTAACTTCACTTTTCAAATATACCCTTTTTAATTTCTAAAAATATCTAATTATGATACATGCAACTAAATTAAATAATTTACATAAATATCTAAAAATGAAAAAAAATAAAACTTTCCATATTTTAAGTCACCCTATACTTGCGTATGGGTGCCTACGCACCCGCTATTCGGGATTAGACTTTCGTAGTTCTTTTATAAAAAACTTTAGTGGGTAGTTTGATTTTAATTTTAATTTTGGAAAAATTATCGGGTTTATGTTTTTACTCATTTTGAGTTGATTTGAGAAAAGATTATAAAGGGTCCTAAATTGGATTTTATTTTTGAAAATTCTAAATAATTATAATTTGAAAATTGATTTATTTATTTTCATTTATTTTTAGAAAACTTAATTTTTCTAAGTGTGAAAACGATTTTTTTTTACTAACCTATTTATTTATTTTTATTTTTATTATATTATCTTATTTATTTTTTACTTATTCTATCTATATCTATTAAAATAAATAAATAGACTACTTTCTTTCCTCTTCTTTTTTTTTTCTTTTTGTTTTTTCTTCTCTTTCTTTTTTTTCATTATTTTGTTCTCTCTTTTTTTTCTCATTTATAACATTTACAAATAAACAAATGAAAAAAAAAAAGTCGGCTTGGAGTCAGCTCACTTCGGCTTGGATTGGCTTTGTCGGCTCACTTTGGCTTGAGTTGGCTCACTTCAGCTTGAATCGACTTAGTCGGCACACTTCGACTTAAGTCAGCTTACTTTGGCTTGGATTGGCTCACTTCAATGGTGGTGGTTTTCGTCAACAAACACCGTAGAGAATGCTATCCTAAAGAGAGAAGAATCGTGCTAGAGAGAGGAAACTTCGATTTTTGCTTTTATAAAGTGTTTCGAAATTTTTGTTGTGTTTTGAAAATAAAGAGTAGATACCTATTTATAGGTGTCATGGTCGTGTTCAGGATGGGAAAAATTAAATGCAATATGATTTTCTTCCAATTTTGAATTAGACGAACCTGGACAATATGTGGTGCCAAATACATAGCTGCACGTTTATAAATGTGCCGGAGTGTGTCGGAATGTATCTACCATACTTAGAAGTAAGTTGGCAAATGATGTGGCGATGACGTAGCCCGTGACATGGCGATGACATGGCAATAAAGTGAGAAAAGTAAATAAAAAATACATTTTGCACTTTCTATGAATTGAACCTAGAATCTCTAAGTCATATGTAATATCAAGTCTAGATGCTTATCCTGTTGAGCTATTAGTTTTTCCTTATTCATATATGTAATTAATTATACATATAGACCAAGTTGGCTTAAGCTAGATTCAAATCTAAGTCTAGAACCAAAAGCCTTTTATTCAAAACTTATTGAAATTGAATTTAAAATTATATTCTATTTAAACAACTTAAAAATTTATTATATTCTAAATGCCCTATTTTATTTTGTAACTTTTCAAATTTCTTTCTTTTTTTTTTTTTTTTTGCATTTTTTTCTAAATTTCTTAATTTTTTGTACTTTTTCCTATTTTCCTTTTTTTTTTTCTAGAATTCCTATTTTTTTTCTAAATTTCTTCATTTTTTGGGGCTTTCTTTAATTTTTTTTTTGAACTTTTTCTAATTTAGGACCCTATAACCTAATTTGAAAAATAAAAGGGGAGCAAAAATTAAATATCTACAAATTTGACTTCACTCTCTTTTTTTATTTTTTTTTATTTTTTCTTTTAATTTTCGTGTTTTTATTTTTATTATTTGCTTATTTTTTGTTTTGTTGATTTTTAACCTAACTTAGATAAAATAAAATAAATAAATAAAATATGGAAAAGATAAGGTGTCTACAGTTGCCCCTCTTTGTAATGAAGTTCAATTAAAACTTCGATACAAAAACAAAAGTGATACCCATTTTTACTAGATCTGACTTGGATAATTCAAAGAAGATAGATCTCTTCGAGATTAAAAAAAAAAAAAGTTTTTTGGTAAATAATCTAAAAAGGATGGATTTTTTTAAGACTTCAAATGTTTTGATTTAGTGGATAATCTAAAGAAGATAGATTTCTTTCAAGATGAATTGCTCGAAAGGATAGATCTTTTGAAGACAAGATAAGATAACATGAGATAATGCTCTCATGAGTAGGCAATCTTTTAAATGACTGGACAATGCTCCTTTAAGCAAACGATCCAAAAAAGGACTAAGACAGCGATCCTACAAAGGAATAGATAGGACAGTGCTTCTATGAGCAAGCGATCCTAAAAAACAACTAGATAAGACAGTACTCCCATGAGCAAGCGATCTTAAAAGGAATAGGATAGTGTTCCTTTGGGTAAGCGATCTTAGCAAATGACTACATAAGACAGTGCTCCTTTGGGTAAGCAATCTTAGCAAATGACTACATAGGACATCACTCCCATAAGCAAGCGATCCTAGAAAGGAATAGATAGGATAATGCTCCCATGAGTAGGCGATCCAACTAAAGATAGGTAAAACAATGCTCCTTTGAGCAAGCGATCCTAGCAAAAGATTAGATAGGATAGTGCTCCTATGAGAAAGCGATCCAACTAAAGAATAGGTAGGACAACACTCCTTTGAGCAAGTGATCTTAGCAAAAGACTAGATAAGATAGCGCTCCTATGAGTAAGCGATCCTAAAAAGGATTGGATGGTGCTCCATTGAGCAAGCGATCCAAGAAGGAAGAAAACTTTCATGAGTTTTGGCAAATTGATAAGTGACTTGAGTTTGAGGAATTTTGATGATTTCTTGAAAATTTTAAGAAATCTCTTGAAAATTTTTTTTAAAAGAAAAGTTTCATTTCTCTTTTGAAAAGTTTTTCTTTTTTTATTCTTTTTGTTAAGAAATTTAGAAAACACTCTTTGATAGAAAATTATGTTGCTAATAAGTAAGAAAGTCTCAAAAACTCTAAATATCACAAATAAGGGGTTGGCTCGCCTCTTGCCTATTGATCACTCATTCTCTCAATCTTGTTTCTTAGAGCATAATTCATGATCTTTGAACTTTTTTAGAAACATTGATTTCTAACTTAGGATAAATGACAATTTACGTTTTTGACAAAGTACTAAACTCTTTAATTTTCCACTCAAGGGATAGATATCATTACTTGAAATGTTTAGTCAAACTGGAATTCCTTACACTCCCATAGGTCTATTTTTACTCTTAGCATCAATTCCAAAAATTGTAGCCTATCTTGTAAGTGGTACATTATAGTCAATCAATAGGTCTTTTTTAGGTTTATAATGTAAGGCTTTTGGTCAATGGTTTAAGCAAATGGATATCAATATACTTAGCCAATTTTGAAGAAATCATATGCAATCAGTCTTAGGTTTACAAGCCAAAAACCTAGGAGAAGCTAAACATAGGCTTGCCCTAGTTTTATGAGTAACTTTTGCTTAAGATAATTTCATTTCTTTAGTCAAAAGAGTTATATTAAGGGTGGTATAGTGGGTTGGATCATAAAATGAGAGCTTTGCTTTTGGGCTTAGGAATTCATAATGTTCAGACTTTGGATACCATCACAAGTTTGGACTTTTGGCTTATTGGTAATTTTTTTTTTTAAGGTGATCACCTTGCTAATATCTTCAATCTTTTTTTCTTTTTTCTTTTTCTTCTTTTTTCTTTTTCTCTTCCATTCTTTTTTCCTTTTTTTTTTTTTTAAGGTGGTCACCTTCCATTGTTGAGTTTTCACTTAATAGGATTTGAAGAACTAAAAGGTAAGTTCAAGGTACATAAGCTTAAGAGAAATGTATATGGCTTTGAAGTGCTTGGGAAAGAATCTATGGACTTGATGTGTTCAAATAAGTATACCAGCCTGAGTGAGGTGTATATAGTTTGAAGCTCTTCTTCATTCTAAAGAAATTGAATTATCTTTAATAATATTTACTCGTGAATTGGCATAACTAAAGCAAGCACTATTTAGTTTACTCCTTTTCTCCATATTGATGACCTAAACCTCCTAACTGCCCCAATTTGGGGTGGTTATTAGTAGGGCTAATTTTAAAAATTCCCTAAAGGTTTAAATGGGTTTACAAGGGATAACTATATTTAGGGATTTTGACATGAATGCCTAATATCATTTTGACACATATACTAAGTTCAAAACAGGCCTCCTTTAAGGAATGAGCCAAATTACTTACCTTGATGGCACTCTTCTCTCATGTGTGTCTAAGGTTAGTGTTTAGGACATCGGTTGCCTCTTTCCATCTTAAACCATTCAAGTAATGTGTTATCATTCCCTTAGGTGGAAAGTTTTAAGTTTCGAGTTCACATTTTCTTTATCCATTTTCACTCCTTTAAAATGCCCCTATTTTAATTGAGCTAGCTTCATAGCATACAAAGACAAGAATACATATGAAAATCGCTTTATTCAATAACTCGTGTCTATTGCAAGCTCTAAAATGAAATATGATTCTAAAAAAAAAAAGAAAATGCAGGAACTAAAATTGTTTTCTATTTCTTGCCCCTATTTCTATGACTTCTTCGAATTTAGCCCATTCAATTGAATTGCTTTCAGAGATATACTCAACTGCTTCAAATGGTGAGCTACCTTATCAGATGATAGTAGTAGATCCTCAATGCCTGATAGTAGAAGTTATCTATTTGATGCCCCTGGTTTAGGGATACCACTACTAATCAACCCATCAATCTCTAGAAAATTTGGTTAGATAATCTTGTCATCAATCAAATCTTGCACCTTATGCTTCAATTTCTAGCAATCTTCTATAGTATGGCCTACCTTGCCTACATGATAGTCACACCATCTGTTGGGGTCACAATCCCTTGGCTTGTATTTCTTTGTTGGGTTTTCATATGCTAGTAGTCCTACATCTCTCAATTGCTTGAAAACTTAGGCTAGAATCTTGAATTATGTAAATCGCCTCCTCTTGTTATGGACAGGCTTGTCTTGATTCTGGGCTTTCCCAATTGGCACATTTATTCCTAACTTCTCTTTCATTAAATCATATTCATGCTTAGGCTGTAATGTCCTATTCATATTAAGATGTAGGTTTTTGAGCTGCTTGAGTACATAACCCATCGCCATTTCCGTACCCGCGAGTCTTTCTTCTAACTTCATTAACTCTTCTTCTAGGGCTGCAACCCTTTCTTCCAGACCTTGGCAATAACATACCCCTTAGACTTGACCATTCAAATATGTTTTTGGCAACTTTTCTAATCCTTATATCATATTAATAGTGGGCTCTATGTAGAATTTAGGCCTTCGATCCCTAACAAAGTCCAATTGGACCAATTTTTCATCAATCAAATCTTGAACTTTATTCTTCAACTCCCAGCAATGGTTAGTAGCATGCCCCTGCTAACCCATGTGGTACTCACATTGTGCATTGGGATCATATTTCTGAGGTTTATACCTTGGTGTTAGAGTCTTAGGATGCAGTATATCCTCTTCTTTTAGGTGGCGATAGACCTAAGACATAGGAATCAAGATATGAGTGAACCTCCTTCTAGGCGATTTCTAGCTTAGCTTATTTTCCTTGAGCTCTGGACTAATGCTTAGGGCACTAGGCTTTCGTATCATTAGATAGGACATTGTAGTGTCCACAATGACCTCTAAATCCAACGGGGTTGATCCCTTCCCTATCAATCTCCCCACTTTAATAGCATCTTCAATGCGATTACCAGCTATAACTACATCTACAAATGTAAAAGCAGTATGGCCTAAGAGGTGATTATAATAAGGTTCACCTAATGTGCAGATGAATATGTTGATCAATTCATTTTCTGGCAATTGTACTATAGCTTAAGCGACTGTAGATCTCCATCTCTGGGAATACTTCTAAATAGACTCGGTCAGCTTCATTTTCATATTATTTTAGTCCATCAAGGATAGAGCCACTTCTTCATTGAACTTATACTATTGATAAAAGGCTTGAGCTAACTTATCACAAGTATCAAGTTTAACTAAGTTTTGTTGGGCATACCAAATCAACGCTGGCCCAGTTAGGCTATCTTAGAAAGTTTGAATCATGAACTGCTCATGTTTAGAGAATTGGGCCATCTTGCGAATATAAAGCCTAAGGTGAAGTTTAGGACAAGCTATTCCATCATACTTTTCAAAATTTGGTACCTTAAACTTCTTGGATAACTCATGGTCTTCAAAAGCGTAAACACTGCTCAAGCCCAGATCACTTTGCACATCATGATCTTTGAGAACTCTCATTTTCTCTTTAATTTTCTAGAAGTTTTCTTCTTCCATCTTCATCAATTTCTGCACCAATTCCTTCCCCAAGCCTTTGCTGCTCTTGTTAAGCTTATGAACCGGTAACTCTTCAAACTTGTCTATCTCAGATGGTATGCCAATAGGCCTCTAAGCTTGGGTATGGGCTATGGTCTTGACTTGCTTTGCATGCTTTCCTAGAACCCCTTTGGTTGTGGTTATTCTATGTTCAAGAGCTTCAAACATCTTATTTTTGAAAATGAGTGATTATGGGCTTCAAGTTAAGTCAGATGATTTAAAAAGCAATCTTTCAAAGCTTGTAAAAATCCCTTCTTATTAGTAATACTGCATCGAGTTTTTAGTTTTGAAAACTATTCCTTTTTTTTTTTTTTGGAAACTTTTATTAGAAAATTCATACTTATTTTATGTCATAGAAACCTAATACTGACATCGACAAATCTAAACAAAGAAAACATTGAGACTAACGACCAAGGACATAAGATGACGACAATATTGCAAAGATGATATGGAGAAGCGGAAATTATTTTACAATGAGAAACTTATTAAATAAATGATACAATGGTGATGACTCATGGAGAAAACTCTATTAGGACAGTGACAACTTAAGGGCTAAACATGAAGAATGAGAACTTAGACATTTACAAGATTAATAACCTTAAGATGAAAAATAATTCACAATGGAAATCTAATGATTAAATCATTTTTTTTTTTTTTGTATTTTGTTAGTTCCTAATAGTATGATCCATATGGGGCATTGCAATAGAAATCAACAAAGTAAATAATTATCATGAAACTAGTTTTTAATTATAAAATACCATTTCGAAATTTCTCATTTAAAAAAAAAATAAAACTTCTTAAAGCATTGAAAATAAAAAAAAATGATAGTTCTATAATAATCTTCACCATAGCTAACCTCCATAATTACCTGCCCAAAAAATTTACAAGTTGATTCATAAGTTTTCCTTTCTCTTTTTTTTTTTTTTTTTTTTTTAACATTAGCGTAGGGGGAATACCAATGATTTTGAGCATTTTATGTTACACAACTTATTACTAATGAAATAAAACAAAACCTATAAGATCTACATATATTACAAAAGATAGCATATACAAACAAATATGCAAAATAAATATTATGCAATATGCTACATACGATTATAATAAAATGGGGTTAGTTATTGATAAAATATAGGAAGTATCATTAATCCATAGTTAGGAAATAAACCTATATATAAGTAGGTTCGAAATCGGATTTTTTAAAAAATGAAGTTCCTGAATACTTATATATAAGGATTACTAGTTTTTTTTTTTTTAATTTTCCTTTTTTGAAGAATAAGATTGAGCCGATTGTTGATTGATTGGGCTTTTCCTATAATTTAAGAATAACTTCCCTTTTTTCGAAAAGGATGATGTAAGAGGATGGGGTTTACGAATCATAGGCTTTGTAGCTCTAAGGCTTTTTGGAGAGAAACCTAATGAGCTACATCAAAGCCTAAGTGGTCTCGTGTATCACCACTAGGTGGGGGTAATGGCCCCAACAACTTAAGGGTTACACAATTGCGGCTTGTCTTAAGTTCCTAAAATGGCCTAGGTCCGACTACATCTAATACACGTAAATGATTACTGAAAATAAAAAGAACCCTCCCCCCCCATTCCCCAAGAAGGCCCTATTGGGCCAAGCTTTTTTTAGGGCCTACATCACTGAAAAATAGTTAGTACAATTATAATTCAATAAAAAAATATACAAAATCCTATCAATTAATTTTTAATTTTTACATAGTTAGCCCACTAAGCTTCCCTAGTGGAGTCGCCGATTCTGTTGAGTCCTATTTCAATTTCCTAAATTTAATCCATATCAAGTCTAGCTTTCTTAATATAAATTACTTAACATTAAATTAAGGAAATATTTAAAAAAATTAAAATTGGAGTCATTAACTAGTTCAACTGGTAAAAAGCAAAATTAGGGTTTTCAGGTAGAAAAACTTTAATTTGGCTACTGATCCGCGTATTTTCTAAAAAAAAAACAATTCTTAGAATAAATAACTAGAAAAGACTAGGTTCAGGGGCTAACCTATTAAGATTAAGTCACTATGTAAAAACTAAAAAAAAATTTATAGGCTTTTATTTTTATAATTTTCTAAAAATACTAAAATATACCTAAATATACAAAAGATAACGAAAATGAATTTATTATTATTTTTTATTACGAATTTCTAATAAAAAGGGAAATTTTTTTTTATTTTTTATGTGGTTACCTTGAAGACACCTATGTACTTGCTAGTTGAGATCAAACCAGCCGTAATTCACTTTTTATAAAATATTTAGCAGGTGGGTTATTTTTATTTTGAAAACCAAGTTAGGTTTATGTTTATTTATCGATTTATTATTAAAAAAACCCTAAAAAATCTAATTTTCTTGAATTTAAAGAAAAACCCTAACTAACTAAATCTTTTTTAAAAAACCCGGTTAGGATTTTTTTACTTTTCAAAACCACTACCTATAAAAAAATTATTTTTTCTGAATCTTAACTATAAGATATATTGTAAATATGATTAAATACGTATTTTTTCTAAATCTTAATTATTAGATACATATCTCGATGCAATTCTTTTCTAAATTGTAACTAATAGATACATATCCCAATACGTATCTTTTCTAAATCGTAATCACTAGATACATGTCTTAACCACAAGATATGGATACGTATCTCAACCGTAGGAGACGTATGTTTTTTAAACATAATTTTTTTAAAAGACACAATTTAATTAACTTTTTTTTAAAAATAAAATCAAAATTATTTAGAAAAACTACGCAATATGAAGAATAATAATAAACCTACACTTAAGAAAAATAAATTAGTAAATAAATAGAACTGGATTAACTAATAAAATAAAATCAATAGAACAATATTTATTGAATTGAATCGTATGCGATTGTGCGTCGTGATCTTCCGGATGTCATGCTTCTGTTGATCAGATTGTGTATTTAACGTAGACTTCGGATGCTCATCAAACATCAGATTGTTGCAAGTTCAGAAATAAGGACTGTTGACTTCGAATTACGTTGTGAGTTCGGAAATCTAGATTGTTGACTTTGTCTCATTGGCTTCGAAATTGGAAACTAGAGTTCAAAAATTTAGATTATGAATTCACCTGGCTTTGTGGAAATTTGGAATTAATTATGGGAATAAAAAAACCTTTCTAATGTCACGTATCGTTGTGCTATTTATAAACTCACAATCATATCTTCGATATGATAAAGATTTTTCAAAGATTTACTCTAACTTCTAGAAACCTTACTTAATTTGGGCTTTTTGTTTTTTCATGGCCTAATTCGACTCAATTAGAGATAGCGCAATAACTTATCTAACAAATTCTAAGTTTATTTCGGCCTAATATAAATTAGATAAAAATCAACTTTAAATCGAACTAGACCAAAATTATTTTAATAAAACCTAATTCCCTAATGATTAAAGAATTTATTAAATTAATCATATACCGTTATCCGATTTGACACTAAATGATCTAATGTGATTTAACTCAATACGATTTGACTCGATTTAATTCGACTTGACTCTCTTTTTTTTTCATTTTTTCTTTTAATTTTTTATTATTTTCTTATTTTTTTGTTTTTTTTTTTTATTTTTAACTTAGCTCGGATAAAATAAAATAAATAAATAATATGGCAAAAATGAGGTGTTTACAATGGTCATACAATAAGTTATCAATTTAATCACTATATTCTTTAACCTAACTAAGCAATGCGAATGTAGCAAGTGCGTACCATGCTAATGCATGTGATAAGCATCAGTACTAATATCCTAGCCAGCTTAACAACTCATCCGGTTTGGTCAACTTCAAACTGTATTTGAACAATGTATCTAAGAACCTAGCAAAGCAACAATTAGTTACTAAAACCCAACAACCTAGCAATAATCATGTAGAGTGGTTAGAAAATCCAACATATAGTTGGCTTAGTAGATATAATGTAGTCTCTATATACTTGAAAACCTAGCTTTGCATATGAAATCTAACCTACCAAAATTTTAGATTATAGAAAACTTAACCTATAAGTCCTTTTCATGCCATGCCATGAATGCATTAAATCGTATACCGAGCAAATCTAAGCAAGCTTACTCATTATTTATTAGCCTTTCCTTTACTTTGTTTTATTTGCATTTTTGAGATCCCAACATCGAGTTCATTTAAGTAAATACCTTAGGAGGTAAGGTTAGCTTAGCTTTTCCTAAGTTATTATAAATCCCAATAGATATCACATAAACATAAAGCAACATAACTACAGTATCTAAAACCAATATTAGAACATCATTTACCCTACAAATTATAAAAAGAAGCTCTAGATAACTTGTCAAGTAGCACATCAAATCTACAACCAAGATCAGTAAAGTCAAAACATTATAAAACATGCAAATTTAGGTGTAGACTTAAATTTACTTGAGGCATACAAATATCCATTTACCTAGCTTAGTGATCATTCCCAAACATACTCATTAAGACGATGCTTGATAGGGATCATGAACCAATTATGTACTCTCAAACTCGAGGACTTACTCATATGGTTCGCTTAGCTTTCTAAGGGGAGTTAAACTCAGAAGAGCAATGCATTTTCTATTTCGATTTGCTAAGTTACTGTGGTCTCTACCTTATCTAAGAGATTGCTAAGGTGACCAACCCATTGTCGAGTCGACTCCTCCATGATACATCTGTCCAAGGCTAAGTACTAAACCAGCATACGACTAACCCGGTACATCACTGAGACTGAAGTAACATGATCGTAACCTGACCAGTCGAGGCTGACCTTAATAATGGACCACCTCTTGAATGAACCCCTTACCCATCTAGAACATCTAAGCTGCCAAGCTGTAGTTCCCCAACCTAATCTACTCATACCCTGCTTTGCTTAGTAAGTAGCATCATTAGGACCACATAATGGATAGTTGATACATGCCCTGTTTTCTAACATCCATACTAGCCTTTTATAACCAAATATTCTTTTTGTCTGATTACGACTCTACCCTTGTAAATTTTTCCCATTCCTTTTCCAATAGAATTCTTTTATTTTTTTTAATTTACATTAACTAGGACTTACCCTAATTTGGCCCTTATAAGTACTTATAAATGGTGATAACCACAACAGTTAATACAATTGATATTCAAACATATTCTTTCTTGCATAAACTAAGTGTTAGTGCTTACTCTTGACTACTCTTATCTAGCCTATTGAGCATAGACTAGTGGTGAGTAACCTTTAGCCACACTTATGCGTCATATCAAATGCAACCTGAGCTTGTATGAAGCGTTGGTGCATCATATCCCATATCGGTGCATTGGAATCCTTGCTCAAACCTTCAATTATCATTTATACTTTAGACCGTCTTGAAGTTTGGATCCACTCCCCTTTAGTTCATTCCATACCAAATGTCATGTGTTCATATACAGTCATGCTTGTATCATCTTGATATCAAAGTTTGGCTAAGTTTGAGCAAGTTTCTATTGCATTATAGTTTAAGAGATTTGTTACTATTTTTGTATATTTTGGAAGTTCTATTGTTGTCATGGTTAATTAAAGAGTGTTTAGTGTTAAAGAATTTCCACGCTATGTTTTCCCCTTGTTTCTTGTATGCAGAATAGAGTATGAGTGTTTCTTTATTTATCGTGTGTAGTTAACAAAGTGGTAGGTGTATCAGGTGTTGTTATGATGTTGTTGTTATTTTTGGAAAGAACTTTGATTGGTGTTTTTCAACTGTTAATCTCTTAAAATAGACTACAATGTCGAATTCTAATGTTTGAGGAACTCCAAGTAACTAAGAGAGTGGCATTCACAATAGCCAAGGTCATTAAGGAAGCTTTACACCCCAATCAATAAGTGACCGATTGGATAGACTTGTCAACCTAGTGGCTAGCCTGGTGACTATCATAAATGAAGATAGGTAGCAAGCTAAAGATGGTCTAATAGGAATTAACTTATGATGATTCCCAGGTTGAGGTCGACATGTTGCAGGCTGAGGCCTACCTATTCTAAGCTGAGGCTGACTTGTTCTAGATAGAGGTTGATCTACCCCATTTGAGGACAAAATGATACTAGAAGGTCAAGAGGGAAAAGCGAAACAACTCGGCATCAGAGCTATCGTCTATCGAGAAGCTAAGAGACGAGACAGCTGAGGTCCCAACTCTAAAGATCAATCAAGCATGGCATGAGAAAACTAATGCAGACCAATCCTAAGGCTTGACAACTATGGACCGACCTCATGGGAACTCAGCTAAGTACTGTAGTACCTCAACGACTCCCACCCAAACTTGAACATCTAATTGCCAACCTCGCCTAGTTTGGATCATACTCTTCCCAAGACAGCTTGAATGATCCATATGCTAACCTAACTATTAAGCACATAGTTTTGTACACTTGTAAATATTTTCCTTAACTTTATTTTTAGGTCTACTTTAGGGTTTAAGGCCTTGTACTCAATTTACACTTTTACCACTAGGGTTTTAAGATGTATTATAAATGGCAACATTTGTAATTAATAGAAGAGTTGAACCTTCTTTTAAAAGCAGAATATACTTGATATCTTTGTAAGTTGTTTAAGCTTGTGCTTTGGATCATTGAATGTTGTTTTACTCTTTAATTTTTCTTGTGTTCTTATCAATCTTATCCTTGAGATTGTGGTGAGCTCCTTCATTTAGGCAAGTTAGTGAGTTATATCTAACCCTCATTTGAAATCTTGAGCCTTAGTTTGGTTTTCATGAGTCACATCAAAACCCATTTCAAGCTTAACTGTTGATTATGTTTATGTCTTAATGCATGATATCCTTTCACATTTGCATTCAAATCCCCATTCCATTTACTAATTTCTCATTTCCATCAAACTTTGAATACTCATTTGTGGTTCGTGTTTGTTGCATACACTTTGAATTGTATCATTTTGGTATTAGAGCTTTGTAGAGATACGTATGTTAGTGTTCTTTAAAGTTTGATTCAGGGTTTGAACATTTCTGCTAATGATCAATATGTAGTGTAGTGTATTGTTTGTGTTATGTAGTGTAATGGTATTGTATTGGATGTACTGGGTTGTAAAGTTGAGTAACAATAATTGGAGTAGTTATCTCTAGTTGTAGAAGTGTTTATTAGTAGTAGGTAGCTACAAAAATTGAGTAGTAGTAATTTTTAGCTTGTTGATTTGTATTTTGTTAGCAATAGTATTTTGTGGAAATGTTTCAATGGTATTCTTCTAACGAGAGTAACTGTTGACTTTACATTGTGGTGGTTTGGAGTTGAGTTAAGTTGAGTGTATGACTTGTTTACTAAAATTTTAGTGGAAATTATTATACGGACGAGAATGTCTAAAGATAGTGTGAATATTAATGGTGATAGTCCTCGTTGAAGTTTGAGGCGACGCGTTGATAATTTGGAATATCATATTCAAAATCTCATTGATTCTATCCAGGAGCTTACTAGTTTAGTTAGAGGCTGTAGATGTGTTGGTAAAGTGAAAGAAGAGACCGAGCACTAACCAGTATAAGTGACTCTAACAAGCTTGTTAATGATGAAAGACAATTGGAAAAAGCTATCGAACAGCACATGACAAGTGAAGCAATGATAGGAGTATTAACTCCGAGGTAAACCAAGAAGCCCAAAGAAGAGAGCTGGAGTCAAGAAGAGATTTAGTTGAGTAGAGCTTTAATATACCAGAGTCGAGAAGAGATTTGGCCGAGTAGAGCTCTAACATAAGTGGCCGATTTAAGGTAAACTAACCATCTTGGAATACAAGGGATGAGCCCTAAACACATAACCAAGGACTTGACAATATTAAACTTAAGCTATCGACCTTCAATGGAAGTAGTTGTCAGGACCCTAAAGGGAGCTTAGTAGGATTACTTAAAAATTCCCATGTCACGTATGCACCATGATATGGAAACTATCTTGCAAGTCAAAGATTATAAGATTCTAAATGATAAATCACTAAGATTACTGATTTTTAAGTAATCAATTTATTGTAAATATAAATACAAATCACTATGGATGTCTGATATTCTACAGTTCCTCAGAATCATAGAGAATTGGTATCCTCTATCAAATGATAAGATCAAGTAATATAGACTTAAAAGTTCAAACTTAATAAGGTTGAAAAAGTTAAGTACATAAGTGGAATTTACATTTAAAGTTTCACATGAACTAAACAACTTCTCCTTAATTCCAACCTCTAAAATGTCTCAATACTTACACTCAATACTCGACTCTTAACCCATATCCGATTATTTATCAACCTGCAAAAGAAAAACTATTGGGGAGTAAGCTATAGGAGCTTAGTGAGTTATCTCTCATACTATACTAGCAAATAAGTTATCAATAGGAAAACAGTAGTGGAACCCTAACTCAAGTTCAAATGTCCTAAAATGTACAATAAGTTGATAGGGCTAGAAACAATAAAAGAGTATTAAATTTAATAAATTAAATATAACACCAATAACAAAATTTTAGGAATTGATCGAAACCCTAAATCATGTACTAAAACCCTAAAATTGTTTTATGCACCACTAACCAAAATTGAACCCGAATTTGTTCGAAACCCTAAAATTATAAATATAAGCTTAAAAAATAGTTAAATATTACTCGATAGAGATATAATCATAGTCGGTTATAAATTCTCGACTAAATCGCCTATTCGCGTGAAATTATAACGAAATCACTATAATAACTTGTAAAAATTATAATTGTAATGGGTACCAATTAAATTAATAAAATTTCACAAAAATTTAAAAATTAATTTATGATGAGAATTGTTATAATTTTTATGTTTCAAAAAATTACATATATTTATTATTAATTTTTATTTTCCTTCTCATTCTTTTTCTATTTATCTCTTTTCTTCCTTTCCTTCTTTTTCTTTAATTCTCACATTCTGGAAATGGAACTCCAACCAGTAGCCCACGTAAGGAATTGAATTTGCTAAGTGTTAAGCTTAAATAAAAGAAAAAAATTTGAAGATAATTAGCTTGTCCCATCCTCATAAATGCAAAGATTAGGATAAGATTTATTTATTTATTTATTATTTTTTCTTTTTCTAAACTTGCTAATTACCATATATAAAAGCAAGAAGCAAAGTCTGGAAATTTTTTTAATAAAGAAAAAACACACTGAAATCTAGCAAAAACCGTGAGGGAAAGAAAGAAAAAAAAGAAAGAAAAGAAGAAGAAAGAATCAAAAGAAATAAGTAAGTAATTTATTTTTCTAGTATAGATGTATATTATATAGTATATACATGTATAAATGAAGTATTTGTATAGTATTTTTTTAAATATAACATTACTAATACATGTATATGTGCATAAATACATAAATTGAATAATATATGCATGTATTAGGCTATGTATGTATACATGTATGTATATAAGTATATTATACGGAAGAGTATGTATTATGTATTTTTTTTAAGAATACATATAATTAGTATTAAGTATTTTCATTAAATAACTATAGTAGATATATATATTTGTACCGTAAGCTATATATATATATATGTATCTATGTATAATTATTTTTGTATATATATACATATGTAATCGTATAGTATATATATAGTAGTATATTTCCATAAATAATAATATATGACATATATATATGTATAATATAAAGTATATATTGCGATATATCGCATATATCATAAAATATATGTATAATATATAGTATACATATTTTATAACAAATACTATATAAATATATATATACCGAATATATAATATAAGAATAGGTATTTGTAGATTATTTATCTATATCTAATTATTCGGAAATTATATAAGTATATTATTATGTATAAATACAAATACATGAATATATATATATATGTACATAAGAAGTATGTTTGTTTTCATAAAATAAGTTTATACATACATATAGCATATAACATATATTATATATATGTAGTATTCCGAATATATATATATATATATATATATGTATAAATCGTGAAATACATAAATAATAAGAAAATGAGAAGTAATAAAAATAATAAAGGCAATAATAATAATAATAATCATAATAAAGCTAAAAATCTCAAAAATAGGAAAGTATGCTCAAAATAATAAAAATATCAAATATATGGTTTAAATAATTATTACATCATAAATATATTAAAAACAAGCAAAAATTAATATTTTATAGTTTTTAAACTTAAAAAGTAACTTTTGTGATATTTTTATATCAAAATTTACAATGCAAGTCACAACGTCCAAAACGGACCTCGTTACGAGAAAATGCGCTTGAAAACGATCAAAATGGACTATAAGTTCATAATAATCCGAGCTAAAACGAAAAAGTTACACACGATACGATAAAAAGTTCGAATCGACAATTACACGTAACTAAATGAAATAGACCTTATAAATTATAACGCTAGTTAGCTTTAAATTCCTAAATTACAAAATTTTTATTATTCTTAGGTGATTTCGATATCAACCTTAAGTTGCCACCAGACTACTATGACCCCTGAGTTAGCCATGGCCAAGTGAGTTTTTCCTAACAATTCCATACTTGTTTGTGTTTGTAGTTAGTGAATATAAGATATGATTTATAAATGAATGTATATAGGGTTGCGTTATGCTTGTGCATGACAATTGTTGTTGATGGTGAATTTACTTTAAACTTCAGTAATATAATAATTGTTGCATAGTAGATTTACTAGAATTGATTGTGTGTGACTTGGAATGATTACTGAATAAATAAGACTTAATTTTATTCGACTAGCAAAAGTTAACTTGGATCATGCATAAATCATGCACTGCATAACTAATTCCAGCAGTCACATTACACTGAGTTAGCGAGAGGCCATACGTGGGTTGATTATTAATTGTGATAGATTTCGTATGGTGTACACGTACGATATGACCTTACCTTAGCCCGTAGGATGATTAGGCGTTAGAGGTGCCAACCGCCTGGCTATGGGTCGAGTCTAGAAGCCTTCGTTTAGGGGTGAGTGAGAGCTGCGTAAACTTACTCACAATCATATGTAGAACTCGTTTTAACAAAGCTGGTAATGGACGTACCATTACATTTTAAATACGAAACGCGAAGTTTCGTTATGAAATAAGTTCTAATATGATACCTGGATCTGACTATACCGATGAATCTCCAACCCTAACTTCGGAGGGTGTTAAATCTAAGTTGCATGCAGTACATGATCACCTGCACATATTCGGTTGGCATATTGTTTGCCATGTATTCATTTGGTCGAACTTAATTATTACATAACTTGATTGCTGTATGGTTAAGGAAAACTATTTCACTAAGCTAATAGACTTATACCCTTGTAGTCTTTTCTCGCAGGCCAATCTTTTTGTAAAGTCGAGCCGTCTCATGCCCAAGGTTAGTTTCTATATAGGGTCAGCGTGGGAGCTGAATGAGATCGGAGAGTACTTCTGATAGTGTACAGATGTGAATATGTAATTGTTATACTAATTGAACTGAAGACATGTTTCAGACTTTGTATTTGTAAACTTTTATACAAATAGACAATGTATTATGTTTTTATAATTTTATTATTTGTCATGAAATGATATTGCTTAAGTTTACGCACTCTTGGTAGTTAGTAGTAGTTGTAGCCTTGTGTATCGTATAAAAGGATTGTCGATTATAAAGAAATTCAATCTACAATCATTTGTACGGTATACGGTGACTGCCACGACTAGCCCCCTCGGGTCGTGACATATATTGTACAACTTCCCCATGAGTAGCACCAAATTGATGTCCTTATTTGTTGATCGCTCGATTGTTTGAATGAATATTTGAGACAATGCTACTTAAGGTTGCTACATATGATTAAAAAGAAAAAACAAACAACTTATGGAATTTTATAAATAAAATTTGAGTTTATTAAATATCATATTTAATCAAACTATTTTTTCTTTTAAATTTACCACTATAAAATTCATTGATCGAAGAATACTAAGATAAACAATAAAAGATCAACTAGTAAACTTATAAGTAAAAATATCAGTTAAGTGGGAAAACTAGCAACTTTTGAACCTTTAAAAATATATATGTATGTATGTATCTAAAGTTCAAGCTGGTTATGATCTTGATAGTGTTCCTATTTTGAATAACTAATTACTATCATCACCAACAATTTTCCTTTGGGTTGAAACAACTTGGAGTTGATCATGTGGAAATGGGTAACATTCAAAGGCAACAATGACCAGTACCTTGCACATGCCCAATGCGGACGCATACCATACTTGATATTCTCAAGTGACGATCAGAGCAAGCTAGAGGTGGTCCACGAGATCTCAACACGTGGTGGATACCGATACATCAAGTCCAAGTCCACTGGCAAATACTGGAGAGCAACCCAACCCGATTCCCCTTATCCGATAGTTGCCGATTCAGAGAGTGGTGGCACGAGAGATTACACGCCGTTCAAGGAGATCCTTGTATCTGATGATGGCACAACCAAAACCATTACTCTACACAATAAAGGCAACCGATCATGACAACAAAGATCGCCTTTGTGATTGACACACCCTAATTAGTTAGTATTTTATTTAAATCATAAACTCCTTAAATTAGTATATTTAAAAATCAAAAGTAAGGTTTCAATTTAATTATTATTATTATTATTTTTTACATCCTTATTTTATATATATAGCGAGTGTATTAAATTTTATATTTTACATATAGATTACAATAATTTTTTATTAGTAATTTACATTACGATACTTTTATAAAAGGGTTATTATCCTAAATACTGAATATATATATATTTGCTTATTTTAATTAATTCATTATTTTCTATTTAAATATCACTTTACATCCTAGGAGTTTCTAGAATGTTCTACTTTATCCTAACCCTATATCATTTTTCCCCTTACTGTAAATTCTTTTTCTCTCTCCGCATTTACATGATTCACATGGAGCTCTCTCTCGTCTTCCCCCTAATTAATAGCCGGCCCTCACCCTATTTTCTCAATCTCGTTTTCCCTAATTTCCATAAGCCCTTATCCCTTTTCCTAATCCAATTCTATCCCTTCCCCTCTTGTAAGTTCCCCTCCCCATTTCCTTTTCCTAATTCTTTTCATGTAATTGGACCCCACCCCCTGTCATTTGCGTTTTACGACCTGAATTCTCTAAACCCTTGTTTTCAATTTTTTTTTTTCTAGCCACCATCTCACCAATGAAATCTCATTAAGCCCTTCATTTCCCTTTCCTTTTCCAAATTTAGTTTACACCATCCCTATACAAATTTTAACCCCACCACCAACCCCCCCCCCCCCC